>OY735207.1:60734843-60915687 GCA_963457665.1 Thysanoteuthis rhombus
GTCCAGTATATTGGAAAATGTGTCTCTATTTCGCAGAGCCTGTGGAAAGATCGCTTGGAACTATACGGTTCCTCAGAACACAGATTAAATACCGTTGACTTTGGGCATAGATCAGAACTTCTTAAAACTCTGAATAATTTGGGGCGATTGAAACTCAAGGGAAGGATCGATGGGGAATTGAACATGAAAGATGAATGGCTTAACTCACTCAGATATACCGACGTAGCCATCAAAGGTGGTGCAGGGTTCTGTCCTTTTTAGATATGTGTATATGTTTGCATCTTTCAGCACGCCTGGCCATATCATTTTATCTTGAAAATGGACCTCAGTACTGCATTAGAGCCCTCCCAAAAAAGGTTTATATGGGAAAGTTATTTTTTACCTTTTAGGGGCCTCATCTGGAAGGGAATAGTTGATTAATAACATCCAGATTATCCAGCAAGTTGACGTTCCTGTTTTGTTGTTTTTTTTAACTCCATGAAAACGTCCGTAATGTCATAATTATAATTTATTCTGACAAAATTTATCATACGTTGTAATTCCTTTTTACATAACTGCATATTTTGATGCTTCACTTGTTCAATTATTGACTGTGATGGTGATTTATTTTTCTATGCGTAAAAAAGGCATCGTCATTAAAATTGTCAATGAACTTTCATTGCTATTCGAAGCTAAGGAGTTTGGAATTCAATGCGATTTTTTCTTTCAACCTATGGTTTTTCTTTTTCGAAAGAAATAGGATATTTCCCAAATGCACAGAGATATGATATTTGGGGGGTTGACCTCGCAAGATCATAATGCAAACCGAAGTATGCACAAAATCACACACAAGAGAGAAGGAGAAAAATGGTCAAAAACTTGCGGAAATTTAGTTGTGGGTGAATTAAATTTTGTGATAGAGACACGAGGTGAACGAGCGGTGCCTGGAATTCTGACTTCCATCTGACTTGTTGTTTCTTTTGTTTCGAACGATGCTTTCTTTAGTAAATAGAATGAAGTGTCTAGATAGAAGGATCACATAATGACGCCAAATCCGAACGTTGAACAATGCAAACAGACATGATACAAAAACAGACAGATATGAGATCAGGTAAATATGTTCACCGCTCGATTTGCCAATTGGACAATTCATCTCTATCTTCAAAATTAAAAAAAGAAAAGAAAAAGGAAACGTTTAATCAATCACTCAATAAAAACCGTCACGTGATCAACGTCTTTTGTAGCAGCATAAAAGAACAGAACCAATTAATGAGTTTTTTTTGTTGGGCAGTGATCACTAAAAAAATCTGAATTTTCAAAAAAACAAACAAACAAAAAAGACAAAACAAGCGTAAACGCTGCTGGGCACAAACTAGTGACTAATTTAACATAAACCAACATAGAAAATTGAACCTTCACTAAAACCCATTTAGGGATATATATATAAAATAACAGAAGTTCTCTCTAGACATAACAAGGAGCAAATGTTTAAAATTTTTACCCTCGTGCTCCATTGTGGCGACCTGTACGAGTGATTCATCCATTCATACAGAGCCAGCCAGCCAACTTGAAAACTGAAGAAAACTATTTTGACAGTTTTGATTGACAGTTTCTAATACATTAAATATCGAAGTATCAAGATTTAATTTGATTACGTGAGGGGGGATCAAGCGATGAAATTGATTACGCCTTGATATTTGAGGCAACACTTACTACGCTTTCTTCTGCCATTGTCGAAGTTATGTAAACCGATCCTCTTGTGCTCTTTGCAACTTTCGTTTGCGTGAAAATTGCCTGACATGATTTCCCCCACTTCCAATACATCGTAGTGACAGGTGACATTTTTTTTCATGTCTGATGTTGTTCTCAGCCAGGGTGTGAAGGAGCATGTTAAGTCAATGGTTCCGTCACGAGGCACACCTACTCGTAGGGGGACACGAATGATCAGAACCACGGAGTGCAGAGATCTAAATGAAAAGTTGCTGTCTTTGATTGAGACATTCGATTCATAGTTCGTTATTGGCAGATTCATTCAAAATTTCAGTTGTTAACAATGCACGAAGTTTTATCAAAATTTTAGCCTAAACATTGGGTAGGCACATTCGGTCAGAATTCTGCATTACAAGACACAAACTCACTTTATCACACCTTGCTCTTAGCCCTTCCCATCATGCACATGTTCCAATCAAATGATATTATATTTCGTGTATATATTTGCCTTATGATTTTTTAATTTAAGATTCGACTTTTACACAAGTGTACCATGAAGCTTTAATTTAAGTTTCCCCTTTGATGTATAAGCCAAAGGCTTATCAGGAAGTTTCAGCCGAAATATTAAAGATTTCTAAATAACTATTCATTGAAGTCAATCAACATGGCATTCCTTTGGTATAACAAGTTCAAACTTCAAGAACAAGAAAAAACCACCAATTCAAAAAAAAAAAAAAAAAGAAGTATATACAACCAATGCATCTTCTCGATAGTCACTTAAGAAACTGAAACATAGAACCTAACCAAGAGACTGGCCCTCAAATTGAGAACCACGTGACATGCATGTGAAGGAATCATGGTCAATATCACATAGGGAGATTACGAAACAGCACAGTATAATAAAGGACAACAACAACAAAAACAGGAGTCGGAGATATAGAAACCATTAGAAAACTCAAATGGCCATGACTAGCATGATGCGAGACGTTAGACAACTGCTGGACATCACAGCTCACAATGTGGATCCCTAGAGATAATATACGAAGTTGTGGACGGCAAAAAAAGATGTCAGAACGAATTAAGCAAGTAAAATGATGAGGGAATATAATTTTCCATACAATGAATTTCTGTGAGTTTGTTACTCCGTGTGATTAGTTAACCAGTTCTGAAGAACCTTTATAATGATTAGTGAAAAACTGCTGTACAGTTAGTGAGCTTCATTTTGTTAAAGCACTGTATAGCTTTTCCTCATTGGTTAGCATGTCTTATTACGTTTTAGAACCTCGACTTTTATATTAGTACATATTATAATTCAAAACTCAGCAGACTATCTTATTACCGGAAAGCTTATATTACTTGTCTGTTTGTGCGATGCCTATGTTTCTATCACGCCGAAGCAAACAAAAAGAGGGGGAGGAGGTTGCACAGTTTACTGTGTATGTATGTTCGTGTTTACATCACTACTACTACTGCTAGTACTATTTTTGCAGTCTTTGTTCTGATCTTTTCAAGAATGAAATTACCGTATTTCTTATACTAGATAAGAAATTTGTTTTTCAACTCATGCTGTTACTTTATTGTTTTAACATTAAAAAAAAAGAAATGAAAGAAATATAATACATTGAAATAAACAACAACTCCTAACTTATTTGCAAGTTGATTCCATCCAAATAAATAAACAAACGAATACATTTATACTAAAACCTTACGGCCAAATCACGTTGCATACGCCGTCTTAGTCTATTCCACAAATCACAAGTCGAGACAAGAGGAACTTGTGATATGGGAAGCCCGGGTAGGGACCGCTGCCGTAGCCAGCTATTTATACAGAAATATCCATTTGTATAATCTATCCATACATAACATAAAAAAAATCCCGTCAGTTTTCATGGGGTACTAAATAAATCTGATAGCGAGAAAGTTGGAAATCCTCGACATTCCTTCTCTGAAACTGGAGCTATTTTGTTGAAAGAAGAGCCAGCGCGATCCATCCGATTCCGTAAAAGAAAGGCTGATACACATTTGGCCAATAAATCTGCCGGAAGTTGTAATAGGTACGCTGTCGCTTTTTCAGGTGAACATGTTTTAAGACGGTCATAATTATAACTGTCGTCAAGCCAACCTACGAGCTCGACCGAATGTTGAGTGATGGTCGTACTGACAAGCACACGAGTGTGTTGGAAGAGCTTTAGGCAGGGTTCCTCTAACTTTTCAGAGTCTTTCTCACGAAATGTCGTCCATCCCTGATCACAACCGTAACAAACGAGGGGACTCATCTAAATCTTTTAACAAGTACTCCTACTATAGAGATTATATAACGTATCATCAATTTCCTACATAATTTGATATTTCTTAAGTGATCGTTTTATTTTTTGAACATAATAAAGTATGTACAGAAAATGAGGAGTGATAAAAGTCAAGAACTGAAAAATTATTAGATTTTCTAGTTTACATAAAATCAAATAAAGTTATCTTTTATTATGATCAATGGCAACAACAGACTATCCGACATTAAGGTGATAATTTTGCTATTGGAAATATCTTCCTACCCAACATTTGAAAGAATATCCTCTACCACTAATATGAGTAAAGTAATTTCATCTCAGGAGTTCGTGAATTGTTTCACAGAGACCATTATTACTGTGAAATGATTTTGCACCTCATTGAGCGCCCCGTATTTGTGGTCTTGTGTCATACTAAGTAAAATATCGTCGTGCAGTTGGGTAATAGTTTATAAACTAAGAGACTATTACTAAAGTGAAGTAAAATGGATCCCACCATAATTGTAATCTTGCACCACAGTAAGTAGAGATTTATGGATAGTGAGTTAGTCTGGTGGACCATTACTACTTTGTAGAAGAGCCGATCCTCATTGAGAGCCCTACATATATGATCTTGTGCCAGATAAAGTCAAGTAAATAATTTTACCACACGCTACAGACGCCTCAACATTTGATAATTATCAGCAAGCTAGTCTATCATTCCATAAAAATCATTAAATGAATTCGCTCCTCACAGGGTGCCCCACAAATAAAAAAAATTTGCAAAAAATTATGAAATTGAAGTTAAAGTGTCATTATTTTGATAAGGCAGAATTCTTCGGGAGAGATGTTGTTCGGTTAACGTTTGTGTGGATTGAATTAAATTTTAAATATGAACTTGAAAAGATGAAATTAAGATTGTACTCGTAAATAATTGAAAGACTGTGGCGTCAAACAACATCTAGAAACATCTAGATTCTGGAGAACCTAGATTTTATCAAAAGATCCGTTAGAATAAGGCTCCCAAAAGATCAAAAAGTCTGGGGTTTTTTTCAAAAATAAAATTAAAAAACTGTGAAATACTGATGCCAAATTTGTATACAAAACAGTATGGTCAGGAGCGTTTGGACACGCAAACCTTTTGCCATCTTTGATGGCTATGGTTTTTCTATTCGGGAATGCTGGGTCACAATTTTGATATGACGGAATCCTTGACAGCGAGATGATGAAGAATTGGTGTTGGCTTGGAATTAGGAGAGAAAAGAAGGTTGGGTATAAGGAAGGTGAGACGTGAAGAATATTCAGGGGGTGAGTGAAAACGGAGAGGAAGTAGGAGGATGTCACGAGAAGAATAAGAAGAATAAGGGAGGGTTTAGAATTAGGAGGAAGTTGTGGGATGAGAGGGGAAGGCCAATGAGTAGGAAAAGGAAAGGGGAGGAAAGGTATTAGAAAAAAGAGGAAAAAACAGGTAAGTGTTACCCTTGCACTGGCTACGACTTCAGCCATTCATCCTTGGGCTCCTCATATCAGATTACTACTTACTCGGCTCATTTGCGATAAGCGACAAGCACCGCCAAAGTGGCGTCTCTTACTTCACCCTGTGCTATTTCACCCATAACTAGGGAAAGGGTTGGATTCATGCCTTTCCCAGGCACATTGGTGCGAAGTGAGCGCAAATTGTCTCAGCCGGAATTTGATCTTTGAGAACTGATGTAAAAAAATATATATGACATAGTGGGACGTCGAGGAGAAAAGTGATCCCTCTTCCTTCACCAACTCTCTTTATCCTCCCTTTCTTATGAACGGTATTCAAATTAGGCTTGAACGGAAAAACATTTTGGCATTCATTGAACTGTCGGATATAGTCGGAGATTAATGGAAAGGATGGTTGGATTAGCTAAAAGAGAAGACGCCAGATTAGGAGATATCCACAAAAGTGCGGATTAAGAGAACGATAAGCCTGGCTGCTTCATGGTTAACCCCAAACTGACAGAAGCTTATGAGTTGTAAAAGTATTTTGACTATGTGTAAACATTTTTTTTCTTTTTACTGAAAAAGATCTCAAAGTTTGTCCATGGACAGGGACTTGATAAAATAATACCTAGATATTTTTCAAGGTAACTGACTTGAAAATCTAGATAATTCTTGATATGAGGTAATGTAAATATTGACTGACAACTAGCGTCCCTAGCTCTCTATTTTTCTCTTTCACTTTTTCTTTTTCTCTCTTTCTTTTTTCTTCTCTCTCTTTTTCTCTTTCTTTCTCTCTCTTTATTCTATTTATCCCTTTCTTTCTCTTTGTACCTATCTCTTAATCTCTTTCGGTCTTCCTCTCTTTTTATCTCTTTACCCCTCTCTTTTCCTTTAACTCTTCCTTTCTATACCTTTTCTTTCCCTCTTTCGTTGATTAGAACCCGTCTCTCTTTTTTTCCCTTCATTGCCCTATCTATCGTTCTAAACTTTTAAAATTTTCAGTCCTAACTGTAAGTCTTAAATTTTCATGTTGTAAGATGAGAAGTGAGAAATAAAGTCAAAACTCAGTTTGAGTTTAACAAAAAGAAGAAACAGACAGATTGAAAGAGGGAAGAAAAGAAGTAATCATAGGACCAAAATCATCCTCATCCTCAGTCTTTCAACGTCCGTCGTTGGACATAGACCTTCCTCAGGATTTGCCACACTTCTCTATCATAAGCGTCGCGGAGCCAGTACTTTCTGAATTTGTTTCATCGACGTTAGAATGTGTGGACGGGAGGAGTGTATGTTATGTTTCGGGCGGATCGCAGATAAATATTGGCGACTATGTCGATTGGAAGTTCGGTGTGGTTTGTTATGTCCGGAATTCTCCAGATCCAGATTTTCTGCACATGTTATGCGTACACATATATATGTATGTGTGCATGTGTATTTATATACATATATATATATATATATATATATATATATATATATATATATATATATATATATATATATATATATATATGTGTGTCTGTATATATTGTATGCATACATGTATATATATATATATATAAGATTGCGTTTATATTGTATGCATATATATATATATATATATATATATATATATATATATATATATATATATATAAGTACGTGTGTGTGTGTGTGTGTGTGTGTGTGTGTTTCTTATTTGTGAGTGTGTGGGTGTTTAAATACATATGTGGATGTATTTATAAATATATGCGTTAACAAATCTATCGATGTTTATATGTACACATAATATTTATTTCATGAAACGTATCAACACGCACAATCACCCTTACACGCGTGCAAATGCACACACACACACACACACACACACACACACACACACATATGTTTACAGAAAAAGAAAGAGAGAGAGAATAGAAACGTAGAGATGTCCTATGCTTATCCTATTCTGGCACACAGCCACAATATTCCCTCGTTTTACTAGCAATGCTAAACCATCACTCTATGTAAAATAATCCGGCTAAAGTGTCTGATATTTTGGGTAATATCTCGTTATAATATTAATATATATATATATATATATATATATATATATATATATATATATATATATGTGTGTGTGTGTGTGTGTGTGTGTGTGTTTGAGTGTGTGTTTTATAGAATTCGATCCCATTACTGTTATTCATTTTTGGATCTGAATGCTATACGCTTAGTCTTATGGTGGGATCATCAGCTGTTTTACTATGGACCAGTTTCGGGGATACTGATAAACAATACAGGCATTTCAACATAGCATCCCTATGTTAATCGAAGACAACCTCTTCACATGTATGTTACTTTCAGATTAATATTGCTATCATAATTTGTGATATATAGATTTTCTTTTATAAAATTTTTCTTGTCTTTTGTTCCTTAGATTAGTATATTATTTTGTCTTACTACTTAGGTCCAGTGTATCTTTATTTCATATCCTAAATTGTTGTTGTTGAATTTGTGAATAGATATCATGGATTAAAGTGTACAGGTCTACTTGGGCTATCTATAACCAAATTCATAAGTTCTTTCTTGACTCTGTTAGAAAACCAAGGGGGTTGATGTTGAAAAAGAGGTCACCAATGAGACAAAAAAGCGTTCGACAAATGTGAAAGAAAGAGGTTGGGTTAATGTAAAAAATGAGGGTGTGGGGGAGGGTAATGTGAAAAAGAGTTCCAAGGGGGGCTAAAATTGAAAGAGGGGCATTAATATTACAAAAACTAGGACTTATCTGCAAAAGGAGTGGGGGAGGATGATGTGAAAAAGTGGGGTCTGATATTAAAAAAGCTGAAAGGTTTAAAAGGAGAGGTATAATATTAAAGTAGGGTCATAATGTTAAGAAGAATGGGGCTTATATAAAAAATAAGTGACTATTGTTAAAAGAGGGTAACGTTAAAAGGGGGCGCTTATATTAGAAATTGGCAAAAAGCAAAAAAGGACGCA
The DNA here is from genome assembly GCA_963457665.1 of Thysanoteuthis rhombus. Lineage (NCBI taxonomy): Eukaryota > Metazoa > Mollusca > Cephalopoda > Oegopsida > Thysanoteuthidae > Thysanoteuthis > Thysanoteuthis major. Next base: position 60,743,219 of record OY735207.1, read on the forward strand.
GCCAATGTTGAAAAAAAGTGGGGCTAGAGTCAGAGGGAGCGTTAATGCTAAAAAGGGGGAAAGTTCCCCAATCCCATTTTTAATCATTCTAAGAGCAAAAAGTTCTGGATGAAAAAAATGTTTTGGAAGAATGCAAACTGTTCCCCTCAATTTTGACCACCAAGGGAGAAAAATAGATAACCCCTAATTTTGATCACTTAAAAAAAACAACAAACAAATCGACTCTCGATTTTGATCCTAAAAGTGGAAAAAAAATTCCCTCTCGTCGTAGACCCCTAAGAGTGGAAAAAGATAGTTTATGCCTCAATTTTGACCTACAGGAAAAATCGGTTTTCGATTTCGACACCTGAAAATTAGAGAAGCATGTTACTTTATTTTGATTCTTTAAAATGAAAAGAATGTTCCTTCTTGATTTTGACCCCTTAGATATAAAAAAAATCTTTTCCCCTCGATGAGAGAGAGAGAACAAAAAATTCCCCCTCGATGGTCAAATATGGAAGTAGAAAATAAAAGTTCCCTTCGATTCAGTGCCCTAAAATTAAAATAATATCTTCCCCTCGATGTTGATTCCTAAAATTGCGAGGAAAAAAAATCATCTAGTATTGACCTATGAAAGTGAGGAAGAAAAATTTATTGCTCAATTTTGACAAAAAAACTCCTTCTATTTTGACCCTTAAAATCGGAAGAAAAAATTAATTCCCCCTTGATTTCGACCCCCTTGATTAACTGCAGAAATTTGATAAAAACTTCTTTGAATTTCAACCCCTAAAAGGAAAAAAGAATTACCCCTTAGTTTTAACACAGAGTAGCAAAAGAAATCCCTTTTGATTTGGACCCCTAATTGGAAAGAAAATATTTCCACTTGATTTCGACCCCTAAAAACGAAAAACAACGTTCCCACACGAACTTCAGATATTGGGAAAAATTCCAAATTTGACCTTTAAAAGTGAAGAATGAAAGTTCACCTTCAATTCACTACACCCAGATTGAAAAAAACTTCGACTTTAGCCCCTAAAAGTGAAAAACAAAATCTCCTCTCTCGATCTTTAGCCCTAAAACTGGAAAAAAAATTTACTCCTACGATTTTGATCTCTAAAAGTGAAAATTTATCTTCCCCTTCGATTTTGACCCCTGGAAGTAAAAAAAAATCCATTTGATTTCGACACCTAAAGTTATGAGTTTTTATACTATCTACAAATTACCTGGTGATATGTGTCCTAGTATGAAGAATAAGCGTCATTAAAAATGAATGTGTTTAATTGAATCAAAAATCAAATTCTGGATTCGAATTTAAAAAAAAATTCTTTCACAATCTTTATATATATATATGTGTGTGTGTGTGCGCGTATGCATTCAATTAGGTTTTGATGCTGAAAATTTCAGATCATAAATTTGATTTTTCATTAAAACACATTTATTTCTTGAATGTAACCACACTGTTCATATACATATGTATGTATATATTTATATATATATATATATATATATATATATATATAAAACAGATTGACGTATAAATCCACTTCTCTCTGTTTTGTTGCATCAACACCTGCAGTGTTTCATCTTGTGCTTTATTGATGAAACCTGGATCACAAAGGAGAGCTTTCTCTTTCCATATTGATTGTATATATGGGAAAGGGCGTATAACTAATAAGCCGAAATTTCAAAATGAAAGCAACAAAAGACCGAATTCTGTAATGCTCTCGACTTTTGAGATGATAAAGATTCATCCTAAAATCAAGCAAAAAAAGAAAATCTCGTCCCTAGCATGCCACAAAAGTTGCTGGGGACGAGAGGGGTTGAGTCACAATTTTGGCAAACCAATCCCCCATAATTAACATTTTATCCAGCATTATTTGTACAGAACTCTTACACCCATTGTAAGCCTTGGCCAAAGCAAATCATAAGTGTGTCCGGGAGATATGCAACCACGTAGTATTATTTAAAAAGTTACCTATCCAGGGCAATGGTTACTCAGTTCGTTTCAAAGTACTTCCCTTAACTCAATGCCGTTTTCACTTTTCAAATGAACCCAGGAATTCCTCTTCTGGTATCGCAATCAGCTGCCTGGTAACATTTTCCTTAATCTCGTCCACGGTCTGAAATCTCCATTTCGAAAGCTGACAGACAAGGGTGCCAAATCTAGACTATACGGGACTGATAAAAATGGCTGATGTGATGTTTGTCGAGAATCTTCTTATATAATGACTCGTGGGCTTCTTTTCTGTTCCTCTGTCTGTAAAAACGAAATCTTCCACTCGACAATAACGATTTCACTGATAGAATATCTCCTATCCTTTATTACACTTTCATTGAAACACATCCAGTAGTCTCTTTTCTAAGGTTTCACCCCCAAAACAAATTCAAATATCATCATGGATTGGAGCTCTCTGGTGGACGGGGAATACATATATGCGTAGATAAATATATCGCTTAAATTCAACCTTACTGACCGTCCAGAGAGAGGATACCAGTCTTTGGGTCTGAAGTTAAGGTTTCGATCCTACCTCGTGGTACTGGATAGGGTGTTTATTCGCTGTCCCACTACAGCAAGATGTGACACAAAGTCGAGGCTCAACGAGGGAAGAATAGGAACCACCCGTCCTAAAATGGCTCCAGCCGATGCGCCTTTGGTTGCCAAGCGACCGTAGAAGTTAAAACAACCTCTGCCACGAAAGCGTCTGGACAATTCCGACCTACTCCTTTAAGTGCAATGGGGCAGTGCTGCTGAGTAATAATAGGAGAGCCCAAGGACGAGTCCAGAGGCCTCCAGTGCGCGTAGCAGTGCGCAGCCTCGGTAAAACCTCATTGGCTGACGCACTGCACCGGTGCACTCGGTCTTGACACCACCCACAACCCAATCTCCGGCCCATTCGACGGGCAAGTGTCGGTACCTGCGTCTCAGGCTCTGCCGTGGAACAGATACCACACTTTGATCTCGAAGAAAAAGACAGAAAAAGGGTGCAGGAGGGTATGATGGATAGTCTATAGCCACACTGAAGAGTTGTAGTACAACGAAACTGCTGTATGTGGATGACACAATATATATATATATATATATATATATATATATATATATATATATATATATATATATATATTCTGAGATCGGAAAAGCTCACTTAATTTTTATTTTTTTCATTTGTTGATGAAATAATCTAAAATCGTGGATGGAAAAGTACTGTTGATTTTCTAACGAAAGTTCTATCCCCACAAAATCTTTGTAAACTGCAGAATATTATGTTTTGTCTATTACAAACTCTTAGAATAAACAACACAATCACAGCATATCGTTTTTTTTCTTTAGAACGCATGAAAAATGGAGATATAGAACTTTTTTGGTTCATGGAAAGTCTGTACTTTGCGAAATGAACTAAGATGATAATCAACTCGCTGTGTTGGGACATTTTACTGCACCCTTCTAACCCAATAGACTTGGAATCATGAAATTCCTACTTAGAATACCTGGGGCATTTTCTTTGCAAACATACTTTAAGAGTAAAGGATATATTATTTCAGCCCTATCAGAATCCCAGATTCTTTCAACGAAAGAATAGAAGAATTAGTTTCACCGAGGGTTTCTGTCATCATAGCTAATAATGAAGATTGAGTTCTTGAGAGAGATATCACCCTTTTTAATGGTTTTATCGCCCTTAAGAATGGTAACGTTACTTTCTGGAGAGCTTGATATTTCCTGTTTATGTGTGTCTTTGGATATATATATATATATATATATATATATATATATATATATATATATATATATATAGAGAGAGAGAGAGAGAGAGAGAGAGAGAGAGAGAAAGAGAGAGAGAGAAAGAGAGAGAGAGGGGGGGTTAAATTCATCGTTTGAGAGAAATCTACGTAATTAAAAGAGAGAAACAAACGAATAATGTTATTTAAGAGAGTGTTTTAGGCGATAGATATCCATCCTCGTACATTTAAGTTCATATGATGATGATTTCTACTCGCTATGAATCTGTAGTGAAGACACCACTATTCCTGGGAGTGAAAAGGTAGGCCTTAGTTGGCAGGTACCATACTAATTTTTTAGGGATTTCTAGTTGATTCATCACGCTCAGATTGGTCAGTCATTGTACACTGTCACCGAAAAATCGGCCAATCAGCGAACGGCAAACCTCAAATATTAAGGACGAAAAAACTATAGACGTTGATATTTTTTGTCTCCCTAAAGGAGTGAATGTGACACGAGATCGGGTTTAATTTGGGGGCCTGCACGCGTACATATGGAGAAAGGACAGACGTTGTCCAGTCTGATGGGTGTGTCATAAATGTGCCAGAAGTACCCCTCTTTCAGAGCTATGGAGAGATGCAGTCCTGGAATTGGAATCTACTAGAACTATGCAAATCTTCTCCAATTTTATGCCCCCCCCCACTGCCGGCTATTTTTCATAGTCTTGAGAGGATATACAACGGATTTTTTTTTCACAAATCAGCACACGTTTTTCAGATATATCCACACATGTCAAATAAAATGCTCTCCGGTCGGTTGGTCGGCTTGTTGGTCAGTTCCTATTTCGTAAATCAACGAAAAAAGGAATGGAGGAAGAGATGTGACGTCATTAAAAGCTGCAACGTCATTGAATGAGCATCTCTACCGATTAACATTGCTTTGCCAGATCCTATGATGCCGTAATAGAATATACACATCTGCATTGTTGTATTTGAATAAAAAGACAAAATTAGCTATTTACGATTTTCACTAAAAGTAATTCTCGCAGAATATTTACATCTAGGAATATTTTACAAGTATGAAAATCAATTGACCCAAAGCGAATCTATTTGCTCAACTACCTCCTCCTCTTCCTGCTACTACTACCACGAATAATGGACGAATCGTTGGACTAACAATTCTTGTTTTCCTTTTTTTTATCCTATAATGGTTTCATGAATCTGAAGCTTTTTTCAATTCAACGTTTAATTTTTCCCTTTCTTGTAGTGTATTAGCCAGAACTGTAGCGTGTTTGACTGGTTTATAAATAATCTTTAAAATATTATATCAGGTCTTAGAATATAGCTCTTGAAGAGACACAGGTTACACCCACAGACTCGAAGATTGGCACTACCTCCTTTGAAAAATACCCAAATAAACAAACAATCTGTACATTGCACTTGTAAAATATGCAATAACCGCGTGGTATACGTCTTTTTGAACATCCGCATGTATCAGTGAAAGCCGTGAAGAAGAAAGAAAGGGGAAAAGTGCAAACTGCAGATAATGGGTGTGGGGACCTACGGAAACGAGGGTGGGGCTGTCAAAAGGATTCTCGTTAATCATCGCCGACCCAGGGATGGCTGGCATCCTTCTTCTCCTCGGATTAACGGCTAAATGTCATTATAAAGGCTGCAGAGAGAGAACAGACTACGGGATGGAAAGAGGGACTCAGCGGCAGGCGTCATGGGGCGATATGGGTGTGTTGGGTTGGGAGACGAGCATAGATTTTAACAATTTGACAGAAAACACGCGGGCTAAGCGAGAGGGACGAATGTCCACAGAATAGCAAGCCGTAGAGAAAGGCAGGTATAAAAGAGGAAAACGGGACTCGGTGTGAACATATATATATTTATATACATATATACATATATGGAGAGAGAGGGAGAGAGAGAGAGAGAGAGAGAGAGAGAGAAGCAGTAACGGAGAGAGAGAGAGAGAGAGAGAGAGAGAGAGAGAGAGAGACATACACACAGACATGGCAGAAAGAGAGAGAGAGAGAGAGAGAGAGATGGTCGGCGGTGAAAGAGTCGGGAAAATCATCTGCAAGTTTACCCCGCTGTCCGAAAGTTGACCTTTTGTTAGCCGCAATATCGAAAAGCGGAGAAGCTATTGATATCAATTTTTACAAATTTTTAAAAAAATCGTTCCTGAACCCGAAAAAAAGGTGATAATTTTGAGTTAGGCTGAATCCTTGGAGGTTCGGGCGGTGGATTTACGGGAGGAGACGAGTCCCGGAGAAACAGAGAGAGAGAGAGAGAGAGAGAAAGAGAGAGAGAGAGAGAGAGAGAGAGAGAGAGAGAGAGAGAGAGAGAGAGAGAGAGAGAGAGAGGTTGGGGGAGAAGGCATGCACTGTCCTATGAAAGTTTGGTTCTAAACCAACCCTGAATGCAATTTCCATTTTTCGTTTTTTTTTTTCGTGTGTAAAACTGAGCAAATGGCGTAAAGAGGACTTTTAAAACGCGGAGGACACCTATAAAGATGAAATCAAGGACGAAATGAGATGATGGCAGGAGAAAGAGAAATGAGTGATTAACCATTGATGAAACAAGCTTTGCTTAGTCTGTAGTTCTGAAGAGGGGTGTATCACCCAAAGGCGGTACAGTTAGTTCAATGGAGGTTGGATAAGGCTATTGTAATATATATATGTATCATAAACGTCACTATTACAAACAAATTAAATTTAACAGTAAACGCTGCCTGACTTACATCAATCAATCTATCTGATAACGTTTGACTCATTCCGTTAGGGCAGTATTTAGTCGATTAAATAATAGTGGGGGTTATTTCCCGCCAATTAAGAGATAATGTCTCTGACTATTTATTGCAAATTTTCCCTTTTCGTCAAATTTCACTAAATGTCTTTGGGGTGTGGCTCAAGGAGGCAAGCACAACGGACCCCAAATCTCTAGCAATGTCACTGCCTATAGGGAATTATAAATAAGCCCGTTAGTATTGTCTGTTTAAATTTACTTTGATTCCCGAGGGATAGCGAAATACCAGACAACTGGTTTTCATGCAACGGTAGCTACACCCATAATTCTGGATTTTCGCTTTTGTATGCCATTTGTACGAAGATTGTTAATCCACTGACAAGGGCTTGAGATTTAATATCTGCACACCCCGATTGCAGGCTCTCGGTGAGTATTTATCATTGCCTGAACGATGTGTAAACCTAGACATCGGTCCCTGGGTACCATTTCTCGTCTGAATGCAAACGAAAATTACAACACGGTATGCTCGATAGTGAAAGGAAATAAAACGACCCCTGCTGCCCGTACATTTTGAAATTTCTTGGTATTAACCAACTTTTAAATTCATTCCATTTTTTAAAGTGGTAAGCTGACACTCTCCTGGCGATTCTCCATCATTAAATTCTAAATGAATGATACACAACCAATTTATCCTCCCTGTAGTCAGGTATGGAGCTTAAACATTGAACTTAACCAAAAGATTGACCCTCAAACTCAGAACCATGCAATGTGCACAAGGAATAATCATAATCAACATCATAATACAGGTTTATATTAGAGAAGAAACAAGAGTTAGAGAAATAATCCATTTGAAAACTCCAATGGCAATAGACTGGTCATGTTGCATTACGACTCAAAACGTGGATCCCTAGAGATCATAGTGGCCGGCAGAAAATGATATGGCCTGGCGAAGTTGACATGTTCAGAAAGTATTCGCTCCGTGACACCCTCGATAGAAAAGTCTGTGGAATATTGGGGAAGGGTTATGTCAAACAACAGATGCTAAAGGCTGCTGCTGCTGCTGCTGCTGCTGCTGCTGATGATGATGATGATGATGAAGCTCTCTGATTAATAATTTTTTGTTCCTGTAGGGAATTTCACTCATGGGTACTGCTAAGTAATCGAGCAGAGTGCATCATCATCATCATCATCATCATCATCATCATCATTCTTTTATCGTCCACCGTTGGACATAGACCTTCCCCAGGATTTCCCACACTTCTATATCATGGGCGTCGCGGAGCCAGTATTTTTTAAATTTGTCTAGCTCGTCTCACCATCTAATATTCTACCGGTCTCAGTTGCACATGTGATCTCATGTGATCCATGTCGTGTGCTGCGATGTCCATCGGTTGTCCGCCGTTCTTGCAACATGGTCAGCCCACTACCATTCGAGATTTTTAATGGATTCTTTGATATCCCTGACTCCTGTCTTTTCTCGGATGTGCTGTCTTGTGGTATCTCCATGTCAGGCCCAGCATAATTCCCTCTTATGCACGTTGCATGGTTCTCGATTTGCGGAGGGTCTATTCAAGGGGTTTGATTATGAGATCAAACTAGAGAAATAAAAATGCTATCAAATTCAAGAGCAGCATCGAAACGGGTGAAACAAGTTTGAATTTTAAAACTTTGTCCAAGTCTAAACATTAACACTTGGGTGTTTAAAAAAGCTTAACACCGACCCCACAGACTGATCATTTGGTCATATTTGGTTTGGAGTTTTCCGGGTACATGTCTTTCTCAAGGTTTATTACTGCGGAACTATCATTCTGATTTAATTGTTCTACGCCTTTTCCATTAGACCCAAACTTCTGAAGACTTTTAATGAAATAAAAAACAGGTCTGGTTAGTCACTCAAGAGAAATCATCATGTGATCAACATCTTTTGACAACTTACCGTTTTGGGGATTATCAAATGAAGAATTAAAAACAAATTGGTGATCTATGGATATTACTTCTCTCGTACTTTGTTCGGCAGTGATCACTGAAAAAACTTGAACTCTCAAGAAATAAAGCTTGAATACTACTGGAAATAAATTAAGAGCTCAATTTAGCATAAGCTTACATTGTAAATTGATACCCACAAGAAGATCTATTGGGGGTAATGAGACTTTTAAACTTTTTTCCAGATATAAAAAGGAGTAAATGTTTAAATTTTCAGCGCACTATCTCCGTTGGAGTGGCCTGTAGTAATGATACATACATACATACATACATACACACATTCATACATACATACATACATAGCCAGCACGTCAGCCAGCTAACCAAACCAACACAAAAACTGAAGATACCTACGTTTACAGTTTGGTTACAGTCTAGGTTGACAGTTTCTATTTACAACATGGTAGGATCTGTAGTGCAAGAAAATAAAACAACCCCTGCTGCCCGACAGATCTTTTTGCATACGTTTTAAAATTTCTTGCTATCCACCCACTTTGAATCCATCTCATTTTTTTAAAACTAGTAAGCTGAAACCCATCGCAGATTCCCCATCATTTGGTTCTGACAGAGTTTTCTGATTGATTATTTTTTTTGTTCACTCTTGGGGATTGCTAAGTGGTAGAACAGTACACGGCGTGGTGAGGGTCTATTCAAGGCGTTTGATTATGAGACGAAGCAAGACAAAATAAAAGAGCTGTAAAATTCAAGAGTAGCATTGAAGTATTAGGTTTTGGGTAGAACCAGTATGAAGAGTAAAACTTTGTTTGAATCCAAGCATTAGAACTCGAGTGTTTTAAAAAATCCCAACCCTGGCCTCACCGATTGATCATTTGGTCATATTTGTTCAGGAGTTTTTGGGTACATGCCTTTCTAAAGATTTATTACTACGAAATTCTATCATTCTAATTTCATCGTTCCACGCCTTTTCCATTAGATCCAAACGAAGTATTATCAGAGTTCTTCTCCTCTGCTCACCGACCGAGGACCTTTAATCAAACAAGACTGACTGCCGTAAGGTTGAACTCCCCCTCTTCTTCTATCTCGACGGAAGATGATTAGCATTACTTTGATATTGCATATGTAACATATCAGCTAATTAACTTGAATGAATTTTAAGTAGTATTTCATTCATTTTAATTTGCTTCATATCAGAACTACCCACACCGTCTGTCTACAGCGCGGATGGGACTCAAAAAATAAGCTTTAGGTGAGATTGAACTCTCCCACCTTTAACTCTGCCTATTTAAAAATAGCTGGTCTCCTATTTGAGCCAACAGAACTTTTCCTGTTTGCAGAATATCAAATCTAGCTCCTAATTTCATTCTTCATTCTTCACGATTTTTACATATACCAGCAGTATTAGTGTAAGTTACATTATCTTGAGAGATGAAAGAAATACAAATAAAAACTTAATAATGATTGACAATCCTTCATCTAATGAAAAACCAAAAATCAATGTAAGTTGTCGTCCTTCTTCTCCACAAGGAGTTCACTAGTACAGCCACATCTTGAAGCAGTGCAGTTAATTCGTTCGAAAATTGGTTTGCACTCTTCAACATTGCATTGTTCAAGGTCTTATGAAGCTTTTTTTCAGTCTATAGTAAGTTACATTTGTTTTCACAGCAATAACGAAACTATACAACATCAAAATCCACTCAAATCAAAACATAACTGACCAATGTATCGCTGTTTTGCTCAAGTATTGGATTTTACAGATACAGAAGTATTAATTTTTTTAAAAAGAATCTTGTCACTTTAAGGTGAGTAATAGATTCCAAAACTTCTCCTATAAGTCCAGTAAGAAAATAGTTTTGTCCTTTCAAAATATTAAAGCCGAGGTGAATTTTATATACTCTGCACAGCGTGCCTCGAGATGATCTTCAGAAGACTTGACTGGGAGAGTAAAGGAATTAAAATAGACGGCGAGTATCTGAGCAACCTCAGATTTGCAGACGACATTGCCCTTTTTGCAGAGAACCAACATGACTTCCAACTAATGATAGATGAACTAAATGAAGAGAGCAAGAAAGTCGGCCTACACATGAACTTCAGCAAGACGAAGATCATGTGCAACAACCACATCGGAGATAAAAACACTAAGATTAAAATCAAGGACACAGTACTGGAGAAAATAGATCACTACATCTACCTAGGATAACGAATCTCCATGAGACCCTCAAAAGAAGAAGAAATCAAGCAAAAATCACACTAGGATAGCAAGCCTTTGGCAGAGCTAGCTCAACCTTCAAAAATAAGAAGATCCCATTAATCCTAAAGAGAAGGGTGTATAACCAATGCATCCTCCCAATAGTCACTTATGGAGCTGAAACATGGAACCTAACCAAGAGACAGACCCGCAAATTAAGAACCATGCAACATGCACATGAAAGAATAATGCTGGGCCTCACATGAAGAGACCACAAGACAGCACAGTACATCCGAGAAAAAACAAGAGTCAGGGACATCATAGAATCCATTAAAAATCTCAAATGGCGGTGGGCTGGCCATATTGCAAGAATGGCAGACAACAGATGGACATCACGACTCACGACATGGATCCCCTGATATCACATGTGCAAACGAGGCCGGCAGAATGTTAGATGGAGGGATGAGCTAGACAAGTTCAGAAAGTACTGGCTCCGTGACGCCCATGATAGAGGAGTGTGGCGAATCCTGGGGAAGGTCTATGTTCAACGAAGGACGTTAAAAGACTGATGATGATGAAATTTTACATTATTGATTGGATTTCCAGCCTACTTACAATAACAATTTTCAAATCCACTCGAATCCGATTTTCGAAAAAAGATATGAGCATTTGGAAAATAGCTGTAGCTCCCCAAGTATATCACAAATTTACAACAGTTTTTGCACACAAGAAGACTATTTTGGTAAAATCCATCTGGTGCCCCAGTCTCCTTTACTACCCACCACCAACATAATATAATTACCATTTTTTGGGTCAGGAATCGCTCAAGAATTTTCCTGTATGAATATGATGAGCCATGTTGGTCACACATAGTATAATTAGTAGCCATCGGCCGTTCTCCCTTCCTATCCTCTTAATTCTTTATGTGTTCAGCCCTGAAATAGCCTTATTTTATTGGACTATACTTTTCCAAACAGAAATTTCTTGAAATAAAACAAGCTCTATCAGTATTCAGATTTTCTTTCAGGTCTTAAAAAAATCCACCCACTCCTCTCATAGCAGGTCTTCTACCCGTATCAACAGACTACTGGCCCGTTCAAACCTTACTTATCTACTGCTAACATCTGCTGGGTGGGAAGAGGTCTTCCACCCAGGTGCACACAACGGGAAAGAGGAAACGAGTTTCCTTAGAGAGAGACGCCCTCTCTGGTAAGAGAGGTAACTCCGGGTGACCAAGATGGGCACACGTCTCTTACCGTTTCTATCCGGTAAAAGTGGCATCCGGTTACCGGTCTTGCCTAATGGAATGAAACTTGATCGAGCTGATGTACCTTTTCTCACCTGTGTGGTGTTAGGCACCGGGAATTAACAACGTCAGCCACTTAAGAGGATTTCTTTTCCTTGATATATACATATATTTTTAGGTTTCTCTCTCTTTTGTGGTCGATGGATAATAATGGAATTTCCTATTTGCTATGGGGGCATGTTGAGCTAACAGACCTCTGACTGTTAGCAGACGATCAAATCTAGCTATCAATTTCATTCTTTGTTTTTCCACGATTGTTCAGCGCCATATTTGTTAATGTTTTTACCTGCACAGGTAGTATTAATAGGAGTAATATTATCTTGAAAGATGAAAGAAATACTAATCAAAAATTCATAAGAGTTGCCACTGCTTAATATGATGGAAAATAAAATGAACATAGTATCTCGATCGATTCTTGTCTTCTCATTATTACGTAATGAGCCGAATAAATGTTTGATTTTTGATGTACGAAGAAACTCTCGCTCATTCACCACGAATAAGATGCAATATCAATCTACCGATATAATTCACCGTGTGATTGGCTATGCTTTCTCTCTGTAATATTTGTCAAGGGAAATGAATATTGAATATTAAATGAAGGGTAATCTCCCTTAACCTTTTTTGGGAGAGAAATTGTTAAAAAAAATCAGAGTTGATTCTGGTTTCATGTAGACAAGAAGATTCAAAGCAACGTAATGTTAGACACCGTCAACCTAAGGAGTCACAATAACTGTCAACGTAGTTTTGTTCAGTTTTTGAGTTGGTTTGGCTGTCTGGCTATGTTTGTCACGCATGTAGACTGCACCAATTGAGCTAGAGGGCTAAAAAATTTAAACACAACTACAATTTAAAAAAAAAATTCCCCACCCCATGTAAGTTTGTGCTGAATTGGTCTCTTAGTTTGCGTCCAGCAGCATTAGCGATTATTTTCCAAAAATTCTGTTCCAGCTGACTGGCTATCAGGCATATTGGAACCTTAAACATTCTTAAAGTATTCCTTATTATCTCACGAAAAAACGTTTCTTATTTTTCGAAAATTCCCAACTCATGTGCGTTTTTTGGTATGTGATTGTGGAGGTTTTCAAATTGCAATGAGAGTGTATGCTAAATAGATCGCTAAATTGTGCCCGGCAGCATTCACACTTGATTTTGGAAAATTCAATTTTTTTTAGTGGTCATAGCTTAATGAATGCGAGAGAAAATATTAACTGATCCCCTTATTTTTCGATTCTTTAATTGATCACTCCAACAGGGAATCCTGCCTGGGACATGACCTACGATCATGTGACGGTCTCTATGGAGTGACCAACCGGACCGGTTTTTATCATTTTCCATATTACAGAGCAATTGTATGATTACTTGAATATTGCCGTTATTTTTTGACTGCATGAGTAAAGTAGAATTAAAATATAATCGAAATTTCCGTCTTCCCCACTCAAACGCTAACCCTTTGCTTACTCGTCAGGTTTCAAGAGAGTAAGAGATTTATTAAAGTTAGATCAGTCTGGTACAGAGAGTCACACGAACCGTTCAAGGATCAAACTCACTGAACTAGTAAATAGTCTTGCAGGAGTAATTTACCAAACATCGTACAACATCAGACGCCCAGGATATGTCATAAAGATAAATGAAGACTTCTGGATCTATCTATCTATCTATCTATCTATCTATCTATCTATCTATGTCTGTCTTTGATTGTCTGCCCCTCTCTTTCTCTCTCTCTCTCTCTCTCTCTCTCTCTCTCTCTCTCTCCCTATGTATATATATATATATATCAGTGCTGTAACAAGGGAAAATGCTGGGGGGGGGGGGAAGAGGTTGTAGCAAGGGCTAAAAACTGTTGGGTGGGGCCGAGGGATAACCAAACCAAATGCAGCAAGGGGTTTCGAGTTTCCTAGAATCTCGGGACCAAAATTCCTTGCATTTCAACAGTCTGAGATGATAAAATATATCATTTTCAGCCGTCGAATATTTGCATAAAAGCCTACATCAATCAGGTTTTCTGGCAAAATGTCGGAAATTCTACGATTCTGAAGTAATTCAGACGTGAGAATGGCCAATAATTGCATAATTAATTTCAAAAGGGTTTCTTCATACTTTCATTTCTTTTACGTTTTATTCTTAATCTACTATCTGCGAAAGGTTGGGGGTGCCCCCTCGTCTCCTTCTCGTTACGTTTCTTTATCTATAGCATGAAGCCAAATAACAGGGATACCTGTATCTCTCATAAAACCAATGGGTTTGGATACATGCCTTGAAAATCTGCCTTCCAAAAACTGTCTTTCCCTACAAGAGCAGTGGTGTAAAATGTACATCTTCTTGTATCCCCTTCCACATCTATTAGTTATTATACAAACTTTTTTTAGTCTGGCACAAGGCCACAGTCTAAAGATATCATGCAAGAATGGTGTGTTCTTAATTGTACGACTCTATAAGCCTCTAATAATCAAAGCTCTTTATCCTAAAAAAAATATGTCCAATCGTAATTTGAAAAGCAATATTATCTAGCAGCTAGTGGAATATATATTATGGCTACCTCCTGTCAAGGTTGACAATGCGTACAACAGCTTTTTACTAATACTACTGTCTCAGTGGTAATATAGTTATGAGAGAGTGGTTTGCTCACACACGCTCTATCTTCTTCATCAACCATCGGAGCATGCGAGCGATAAGACCTTTTTGTTCAAATATCTATGAATTGATTACAGAAAATGGAAACGTTGATTCATGCATTTCCCGAGAGTATTTATTTTAGGTGATCCCTGGCTGCAAAAGCAGATATTGGAAATCTTCTCGTGATTCCGCTTTTAGTGCCCATGACTATTTTGTTAACACACAGTTCTGTGTTATATTGGTGAACCCAGCAATTATAACTTTTCATGTCTTAAATTCGCTTATTTCTCAATTATCAAAGGAGATGATAAAAGCCAAGATATAAACAAATTAGAATGATTCATTGGAACGAATTCGAAACAGTAATTCGAACGAATAATCTTAACCTCAAACCCTAACCCCAAACCCTAATCTTACCCCGAATATATTCAATTTTTGAGCTGAATTTGGATATTACCTCCCTTGGATATATGGAAATTACCTATGAAATACAAGTCTCTAAAAGTACCGCTAACCAGTTAGCCCCTACCAGTAGTATTGAAATTATGAACTTGCCAACCAAATTTTTCGATAAGTACTCTACCTTGCTAAAACTGCTGATGAACGTAATGTCTAAAATCGTTGAGCTATCACCAACGGAGCTGGGAATGTTTGGCCTAAAATATATATAGAAGAAAAAAAATTGTACTTCGACTTGGATCTTCGGGAAGAAATGCCCGATTATCCCGTGTCGGGAAAACAACCAGAAAAACAAAATAATCATAAGTATACTTCAATGTGTAAAAAGAAATGTTTTATGCTGTTTCTACGTGGGAAAATTCGGACTTGAAAGTTATTCGATTGTTCAATCACTGAGTCGGGACGCTATTCCTGAGAATCAGATATCGACTAATTTTAAGTTTGATGCAATTTATCAAGAGTCAGAAAAGTGAATATTAATCGAGGAAAAGCCGCCCTCACGGCAAAGGAGGCTAAGGTATCAGTTTTTATTGAACAACCGTCGCTATAAAAGATTGTGAAGAGTTCTATACCTTTCTTGCAAAAAATGTGCGTGTGTTTGTTGGTTTATGTGTCTATTTGTGTATTCCAGCACTCCTAATCAAAACATTTTGTTTACAGACTTGAAAACTGGCATCAGAACTCCACTAGACTCCCTCTAAAAACGGTTATTTTTTCATATTTTGAAAAGAAAAAAAAAAACTTTTGAGGACCTTATTTTGATGGGTTTATTAATAACATCTATATTCCCCCAGAATCTTAATACTTCTAGATATGTTTTAAAACTTCTATGTACATTTAGGCTCCAAATATTGTAGCTTTCTATCCACACGACACAAAAAGTTTTCTGACCATCAATACGATGTGTCCAAAAGTTCTAATTCAATTCCAATGAAATATTGTTGAAAGGTGGGCAATAGACCACGAAAAAGTGAATAATGTATAGAGCAGATCCATGCACAATTACCTCCCCTTTGTCCTAGCCAACAGTCCGTACCACACAATATCTCTAAAAGTTATCTGCGGTTCACATGTTATCTCCAAACGTTCTCAATTAATTTCTGAAAAGTTTTGTGGAATGAGTTTCGGAAGAAGTGAATAATTATTTTCAGCGAGTCCATGCATAACGTCATATCTATTCATGCAGGACTTACCAGACAGTTGATTGTTGATAACCCCGAAAGACTTACTCCGAAGCTTATGGGTTTGTTGTAAACTTTGCCCAGCATGAATTTCCCTTCCATCGATATATACGTCTGTATTTGATAAACATTTTTCCTGACCCATATACTACAGCAAAAATCAGCCAATATGATATATGACCGAAAAATATTTTTGCAAATGATCTGGAATATCTACTCAAGATATTCTTACTCACAGAAGGTCCCTCTAGCATGTAGACTTGGTTTCATTAATCAACACAAAAAATCCCCAGAGTGTCTAGAGTACTTTTTTTTTGAAGAGCAGTCTTGCACATTCACATACCGATAACAACGTTGATTCGAATTTTTGAACTTCCCACCAAGAGATGTTAGAACATGGACACAAACACAAGGATAGATTTAGCATGCACTTACATTGTATATTGGACCCCCCTCACTAAAAGCCTATTTCCTTCTTCCAAAAAGCAAAAACGATCTTTCATAACTAGGAGTAAATATTCAAATTGTCAGCCCTTTATCTCCATCTGTGTACGTGCAACAAAAAGATAGATAGATAGATATGACAGATATGATAGATAAATAGATTGATAGATATGAACAGTGATAGATAGATAGATAGATAGATAGATAGTCTCCCAGCCCAACTAACTTATGTCGACAATCTTGTTGACAGCTTTGTTCGATGGTTTAAAAAAAAAACCAACTCTACATGACATTGCATTCAAGAAAGATAACTCTTCTTGGAATGAGTGCCATGGGATTTAAGGGAGATAACTCTTCCACATATCTCCTTCGGATCAAATTTGGCCTTACAAAGCCTGATAAAAAAAATGCTGACAACAGTGCAGAAAGAAACAGCTCTTTCATATCTTTTATTAAAATTAGAAATAAGACAATATACTCGAATTCTATGTACGGAGTGGCTGCAAAAATGAGGCTCATAAGATTTCAAAAATATTTCTCAGATATTTATTCCAGATAAATTTGTAATATTAAGCATTAGTAGAAAAAAAAGCTTTTCCTTCAAACATTTTTGTAGAAAAGAAATGTATTGGGGAAGTCAAATTCTATCAAGTACTACAGAGTAAACGTAGGGGTTTATTAAAGAAATATGCACAAAAATTTGTCCAAATAAGTTCATGAAATAGATATTTACGATTGAATTAATTGATTGATAAACAAATGAACAAATAAACGAATAAATAAATAACAAAAGCTAAGCAAAATGGAGGCAAGGATTATATGTAAAGGGAGGTCACTCTCCAAAACAAAAAATTTGATTACGTCCCCTGGCTCAGTCATTTGCTCAATGATATCTTCACTATTTAAAAAAGATAAGTGTTTCCCTAATTTATTAACTATATCATTTTTAATCATTTTATTGCTTGTAAATCTTCATTAATGAATCCATATCAATCGTTAACATGTTTATTATCATTTTTCATTTTTTGTATTTTTATACCTACTCCCTTCGTCTATAAGTTTGACAATTACAATTACAATAATTTGAAAAAAATATATACGCGTTCGGTCGCGTATGTTTATCTATTCGTTCTTCTTAAGGACTGAATTAATTTTGATGAAATTTTTTGGGGGGGTAGGGCAATAGGGTAAGGATGGGATGGGGTGGTAACATTTTAGAACTGATCCCTGGGTATATTTCTCGATCAAGAGATATTTTCCCGCTTTTTTCCCCGATTTCATCTATGTATACGCTCATGACTATCCACACGATATCTCAAAATGTTTTCAATTACTTTCCATGAAATCCTTGAAGAAGTAATTAGACAATAAGCTACAAGAGAAGTGATTGAAATTTAGGGTGGATCCTAGCACAATAACCTCCTTTCACGTCGCAGTTATATATCAAAACCACATAATATTGCTAATTTTTCCCCGTCCACAAGATATCTCTAAAAGTCACTGATAAATTTCAATGACATTTTGTGGAAGGGTGTACAATAGACTACAGAAGACCAGATTGAATTTTTGATCAGATTCACAATCAATTATCTCCCCTACGTCGTAATTATATATCTGATCCACCTTATATCGCCGAAATTTCATGTCTGTTAACACTATATCTCTGGAACCACCGGGTAGATTTTTTGTAGAAGGGTGAGCAATGAGTTAGAGAAATGAGTGGTAACATTCTGGGGTGGATTCAGGATTTGAATGAGATATATTTTTTAGTTTTCTTTCATTTACATTTATATGTAAGCTCATGACTGTCCACACGATATCTCAAAAAGTTATCAATGAATTCAAATGATAATTGTGGACAATAGACCACAGAAAAAAACTGATCAGATATGTGAGCAAGAGGTAAGCGCTCTCTGCTTTTTAGTTTCACTCCATCTTGTTATTATTTCTTCCTATCCAAACACTCTGGGTCGATGAAATTCATTATTACTATAATTTTACAACTAGTTTGGCTTCATTCCATTACTGTACCTTTCTACTCAAACACTCTGGGGTCGATACATTCTTCATTTTTTACTCTTATTCTATTTATGAGAATAAATGAGGTTAACTTCATATCTCTGCTGTTTAAAAAAAAATCCTTCACAGCACACGGTTTATCGATTTTCATTGATATACTGTTCGGTCGCTACAGTAACCTGCAGGAAATCAGAAAAAAAAGTAGCTTCCAACCAGACATCAATTCACCTCTCGCACCTTGGGACATCGTTTTCTTTGACGTTGCATTTACCATTCTGGCAGCAGAAGATACGATGATTAGGCAAGAGGTACACGTCTTCACTAATTCTTCCACCCTTTCATTTCCTATTCTTTACGCCATCTTCTACTTTCGAATAGTAGTAGTAGTGGTAGTAGTAGTAGTCTTATGTATGTTTTTTCGATTTTGAGATGAAGCATTTTAATCGTTACTTTTATTTCATTACTATTTTTTCTCACTCTTATCGCTGTCTTTTTTTCCCCTGTAGTCTTGGTCGATGAAGTCTTCGACCGTTTGATGAAACAGCGCCATATCGGAAGTAAAGTAGCTTTTGACAAAACTTGAAGCTACATCCTACTGGCCCACCCTTCGAGAGCCAATCTTACATGGATATCGCCTTAACCAATAAGTAATATAACTTGCCATCACAGTCAATAATTGAACAACCGTAGCGTCCAAGTCACGTAAAAATATTCCATCGAAGGATAAATGTGGTCAAAATAGATTCTATTCTTAACACAAATGACGTTTTTCACTGGAAAACATCCAAAAAGGAGTAAAAAAAAAGAGTTTGAAATACCTAGATCCTCGAGAATCTAGATTTTATGAATAAAACCTTCAAAATGAGACCCCAAAGGTCAGAAAAGCTCATTTTCTAAAAATCATATAAAGCAAACACTTTTAGATGGATTTTAGTAGAGTAATGATGCCATTTTTCAAGTCTGTAGATAAAATGGTATGGCCAGGAGTGCTGGAACACACGAACTCACACATATATAGAAAGGGATAGAATCTCCCACCACCTTTGGTGGCTCCGGTCGTTCAATAATGGGAATGCTTCATCGAAAACATTCACAATATCTGCTTTGCAATTATTTTATCCTGCATGCATTTTACCGAATGTCACCAGCCCAGCAGTTTTTTACTGAGAAGATTCATTGAGAATTATTTGTGTGCCTACAATGTGAATTAGTTTTAGTAAACCTTAGTTTTTAGATCGAAACATGTCCATAAGGTCTGTCAGGACGGTACCCGGCCATTTTGAATATCTCGGAATCGGTTGCGTGTCATTGACATAACTTGGCAACCAAGAATAAGGGTCGTTACTGCCCATGCCTGTACAGACACTCTCCTGTGGAGTCATTCAATCAGTAGTGACTACGTGACTGTTGCATCAAAATGACCAAACCTTCGTATTCTTCACGTCATGAGTGTGTTTTTTTTTTGAAAAAACAACGCATTTCCTAGATCTGTCAGGCCCACCATTACAGTTCATATTTTGCCCCTTACGGCTTCTTTCTTTTCCCAAAGAGATTTCAGATCATTGACAGGATTAAAAAGAACGCGTGACAGATATTCCCTAATGGTGATTACAAAAGTGGACGCAACGGACTTTTGAGAGATGATCAGAGTGAGTGAGGTCCCAAGGAGGGGGGGGAGTTATTGATGAGAACAAATGCACCATCACCAGAGAAAAGCTATTTTTCCAAATAATATTAAATGGCTGGATATTTTTTTGTGTTATACAATCTGACAGTGTCTATACATTTTCCCCGAACAAATTAAAAAGTGAAACGAGCTAATTTGAAATGAATGCAGATTGAAAAGACGAGGGGACTGAATCAAGAATAGTCATATACATACAGTAACTATCACAGTGTCCGCAAATGTTGATTTTCCAAGTGAATTTAGTTGAAACTGGTCTCCTAATATAATTTGTATATATATATATATATATATATATATATATATATATATATATATATATATATATATGTGTGTGTGTGTGTGTGTGTGTGTGTGTGTGTATATATATATATATATATATGTGTGTGTGTGTGTGTGTGTGTATATATATATATATAGTCATTTATTAAATGAGAGTAAAATAAGATTAAAAGTAAAAATTGAACAAGAGTATCCTTAATTATTAAAAACATATAAATCTTAAAATAAAATACTGATGGGAAGGTTGTGTCCTATCAACACTGCTGGAGGGGGGAGGGCTGCACAAAGATGCATGTTAAGGTTAGATAAAAAAGGTGCAACATTAGATTATTAATTTGCACAACAATAATAAAATTTAATGTTCGAAGTACAACCCTAAATATCTGACCAGAGTACATTAAAAGTGATCGGAAAGTAACTGACTTGTGCGAGATCACCCCATGGGGTGATTTAGGGGACTGCTTTTTGATGTATGAAATCTCTTAAACTAAGTTCGTTTCCTACTGGGCGAGCAAAGTTTATGCACATATATATATATATATATATATATATATATATATATATATATATATATATATATATATATATATATATACGTGTGTGTGTGTGTGTGTGTGTGTGTGTTCAATTTAACTCTGGGATTTTATCGTTTACTCAGACGTGTTAGGAAAATTATGACTGTATGCTAAATCCAGTCGTGTCATGTTAGATTGATATGATACTTGGTCTAGACCTTCCAGTGAACCATCCTCAGCTTCATCAAATGCAACTTGTAACACAACAACCACTACTGCTACTATAACATTTAGAATCTTTTTGAAACTGTATATTCAGTTGAGTCATGTTAGATTGATGATAAACATGGTTCAGAAATCTTCATTGGGTTACTCAATCTTGCATATCCCCTTTCTTAAATTCCTTCTGCTTGTGAGCC
This sequence comes from Thysanoteuthis rhombus, assembly GCA_963457665.1. Taxonomy (NCBI): domain Eukaryota; kingdom Metazoa; phylum Mollusca; class Cephalopoda; order Oegopsida; family Thysanoteuthidae; genus Thysanoteuthis; species Thysanoteuthis major. The sequence goes on from OY735207.1 coordinate 60,764,717, forward strand.
TGCACCCCCTCAACACTTCTCTGATTTGTCACCTTTCAGATGGTTTCAAGCCTGATACATTTGAAATCTAGGTCAATCGGTAGTAACATTTTTCTCAGCATCTCCCATCTCTTCGGTTGCTGAGGAAAGTTGACGTTCAAACAGCTCAAGTCTCTCTTCCCTGTAGTCACTCCCCGCCCCACTATCTATATCTTTCTCTTTCTCAGTCCCTCTTTGTCCATCTTTTCTTTTCTTCGGCGACCGAGGAAAGTTGACGGCCTCAATCACAAAAAAAAAAAAAAATGAACATTCGGGGTTCAAACTGGTTATGGGACTATAATTTCTTTTTCACTATATATAAGTTTGTTAATACTGGAACATTTCAATATGAAAGTTGATTATTGGGCATAGCTAAGAAGTCCCCTGCTAAACAGTTAGTAATTTATTTTGTAGTTGCTAGTAATTGAGGCAACCACATGGACGGATATGGACGTAAGGATGGTGGACGCAGTATTGAATTTATGGTTCTTATTTACAGAACCTTCTGGCTTATGTTTGATTCGGACTTCCTCGAGTATATGTTATATTCGATGTTTAGAATTAGTTTGAAGCTCCCTTGATTTTTCCCACTTCTTCCGTTTCGTCTCTCTATCCAAAAACATATCCGTCCGACAGAATCACGTGACTGAGTGTTAAGGCTTCTTTCTGGTAGTAATACAGTTCTGTCAAAATTATTGTGCAATTTTTTTTCAAAATTTGACTTATTACGTTTTAAAACCTTATTTGAATTACAAAGATGTTAACAGTTATACATGTTCTTATGCATTTTGGATTCTTTATTCATGCTACTATTTTGTACAAAGGGAATTAGAAAGAGAATTCAAATCATTGTTGAGAATAGTGGACTAGAGTGGGTTTCAACTGAGAGACAAGACAGAATGTTGGTTTCGATGCTTTCGTGAAACACGCTTTCGTCATCACTTTTTCACCATTTTTCACTTTCTTCTTAATATCAATTACACTTCACCTTTATATTCCCACTTTTTGCAACCTCTTCGCAATTTAAGGACGTTCCTCTAAAATAAACTTCCAAATCTTTACTCGATCCAATGATGACAATATTGGACTAGCATGCGTAGTGATCACAATTGTAAGACTTCGATTCGAGATTGGTTACTATGAATGAAATGAAATGGACACATGGTAGGGGAATTGTAGTCAACCTGAAGTCACATTGGATCAACATGGTTTAAACTCTCCTTGTATAGAAAATTAGAATGGATGCAGAATCTCCGAAACATAACAATTCACACTTTTGCAGTTAAAATTGGGTTTAAAGAGGCAATTAATCAATTTTGAAGGAAAGTAGACACTAATTTTGACAAAGTTGTAAACTAGGGAGCGAACGAGACTGGGATGTGTCATCTGCTTTAATATTTCCAATCTCACCCATATCCTTGTCCATCAAATGAATGAATAAGTAATAAGTAAATGATAAGTTAGCAATAAATGAATACTAAATAAATAACGCCCAACAAAGGATATTATGAAAGGATGAATGAAAAAGATGATCTCATTATGAAGGTAATGGTGGCTTTTGACTCGACCCAAAATAAAGATGGTGGCATCCAAGCTGAAAGTTTCATTCAATTGATAAGCGGGAAAGGCTGGTATTCGGCCTGCTTTGGAAACGCCAGAAAAACGTGTTAGCGAAGGAGCAGACGACATTGCATGAGGTCAACACAGCCGAATAAAATAGCTCCAACAAATAAAAGACAGCTTCTCCTAACGGGCGCATTATTCATACGGCCTTTCTCATCGAGTCCTCGTAAAGTTTGCGTAGGGACAAAGCGAATAGCAGACCAGGGTGTGCGGTGGGGATCGAATTCCAAAGAGTTTATAAGCCTTTTGAGCGATCGAAGCAAAATTTCCAACCTTAGTGGAACAGAGAAGCGTTTCCTCCATAAAATGTTTCCGAAAAGGACGGGTTAAAACGATGTTCTAAAATGTCTTTATAATTATCACATTCAGTCGGGAATAAACCGTCCATTCTACCTTATAAATATCCTGTTGGCATAGTGAACACCCTTACACATATAAATATACATATATGTATTAACATGTAAATATTTATAAGTATTTGTGCCTACGACAGCAGAATAAAGAAGTGAGCAAAATGTGTGAGTGTGGTTAGCTCAGACGATAATATCAGCGGGCTAAGCGTATAGGCTATTTCTTTGGTAACGCTCATTTATCTCCCCCCCCCCTCTCTCTCTCTCTCTCTCTCTCTATATATATATATATATATATATATATCATTTACACATGTATTTATATGTTATACACACAAACACAGACACGCAGACACACACACTTACACACATATATATATATATATATGAATACACACACACACACACACACACACACACACACACACACATATATATATATATATATATATATATATATATTACCTCTACATATATGCACATCCTGTTTGTATCCGTCTTTCAGTATCAGCCAAAACATTTATCTAATCATCGATTTCCATCTGTTCTTTCTATCGTAGACGGTTAAATGTGTGCTACGCCATTGTGGTTAGGAAACAATCACTCTTTATTCATAGCAAGACATAAATACGCGAGACAAAGACCTCGATCGCCTCGACTGAGATGATATTGCTCGTGAAAATTGGTCAGTGTTTTTCGATACCGTTTGGTTTCTTAAGAAAGTTGACACACTCTAAGCAGCACGAGCGGATGTCTTATAATCGCCTGTCCGTTGAGTAATGGTTACGACAATCATATCAGAGGAGCCCAACTGTTGCCACCAATTAATAAGTAAAACCAGAGCTGTGCCTTCCACCCCCACCCGCAGTGACTGATATAGTTCTGTTGAATAATTCTGCTTTCGGGAAAGAATAATTCGTTCAGGTATTGATTTCCAATTTTGAACGAAAAGTGCACGGAATCGATAGGCGTTTGTGTCGTCTGTCAAAGATCAGGAATATCAGGAGGGAAAGAGATACACAAAACGGGACAGAGAAGAAAGAAAAATATGGATGTTCTCGTTGCGAGGAGATTTTTTTTTGTGGGTGAAGCAAACCTGCTTTCAGGTCAGATCAGAGCAAGGGTTCGAATTCGTTTACATTCATCTGTTATATTCATATCTATCTCAATGTTTCCTGATCTATGAACAAGACTGACCCGTCCTTTAATCAGTCGTCCAGGACACAAAGATCCTAGGGGTGCATCCCAATCTTTAAAAAAAGTAGCCCTTTGAATACAGCTGGGGGCATAAATCGTAAGTTTTGCCGAGGGTGCAGAAGACTCTTGCTTATATGGTAAGTCTCAGCAAAGTGAATAAAATCCTCACACAGGCCCTATCTATCGTTTTTAGCGTATTTATCAGAGATATGCATGAATGTCATTTGATCTTGTCTTCTCAGTTCTTTCCCTGTATCAATAAACGCTTGTTACGTGCATAATTCTTTCAGTCTGTCAATCTGTTCGCCAATTTATCTAATACGCCCATCTTTCTGCCTGTTAGTTTGTCTATCTGTAATGTATCTGATTGTCTGTCTGTCCATCTGTGATATAGGGCATATGTATTCACATATGCATATAAGCAGATGTCAAAAGAATGAAGACGTCTCTTATCCTGATGAACATATTTTGTTTTGAACACACAAACAAACGCATATATTCACACAGAAACATACACAGAGACACACACAAGTGACTATATCACAAGCGCATACATATATAGCCAGTACAATTATAGGAAACCTGTACTGTTTTTACTTCCCAAAACAGGTCTGTGGCACAACAGCCTATGATCCTCACGATAATATTTGAAGTACAACAAAATATCTGAACGTTGTACATTAACAGGGATAGGAAAGTAACTGACTTGCACGAGATGACATTACTTGGAGGACTGTTTATATTAATAGTACGAAATCTCTAAACTAAAATTTTTTTCAATCAGCTAAAGTGTAAATTTCATCACACACACACACACACACACACACACACACACACATATATATATATATATATATATATATATATATATATATATATATATATATATATATATATATATACTTCCAATGTCATTTTTCTCCTCTACGTACAAATGTAAGCACATGCCTATCTTCACACATAGATGCAATCACACTTTCTTATACGTGTAGACACGTACATACATCAATTTTTGCGTAGGCCAAGATTTGTATTCAATATATATTTTATTTATCAAAATCAAACTAAAAAGTAAATGAACCAAATTATCAAGCCTCTCCCCTAAATGATATTTCACGTCTATCTTTTTGTCTGTATGTAATGTAATCTGTCGGCCTTTCCGTCTATATATCCGCCTGTTTATCTGATTAGTCGTTAATATCTCTTCAGGTACGACTGAATATTTTTAATCTCCTTTCCTTTGTATCTTGCAAAGCTTTTACAAGCGTCTGTTCCAGACTGTTCAATTTTTTTGTATCTTTGAGGGTTTGTACACTTCGGGGCAAAAAGAAAAATAGCCCAGTTCGTTAATTTTTGTTTCGTAATTATTTTTCCATTTTACCAGTTGTTAAAATATTGAACAATGTTATGCAATGAAGTGTTTGTGCATTGAATATCTTTTATCATGGGATAGATTTTCCCCTCGTTTTTCTCCAGAGAACTGAGCCATTTGGTAAAGCTGTCCGATAGTTGTTTACAGTGTGCTGCAACAATTTTGTTCAATTCATCTCTGGCTGCTTCCCATAGCTGGTCATTGTCCCCAAATGTTCTACTAATCAATTTGGTTTTAATATGCACCCATCCTAGCAAACGAATTGACGTTCGACAACGCTACATAGACTTCTTGTAAAGTTTTATCAACGTTTCTTGGTAGACTTCCCACAACGTCCCCAAACTGTAGCAGACGTTTCTTCAAAATTGCAAAAAGATATTAGAAAAAACTTGCATTATCTGAATTAGCGCTTCTCAATTGAAGATATATTTCAATGATTAGTATATCTTTTATGAGTACAATTAAGTGGAAAAAAATATTTCGATATTTTTACCAAGATTGGGAGGAATTTTTAGCTATAGCACTTTGAAACGTTACCAGAATGTTGTAGCAACGTTTGAGATGTGCGGCCGGTTAGGGTTATGAATAATACTCAATCACAATGTTACAGTAACCTAAACACAACATTACATATACCCCGACTGAAATGCAACCTATCTGTAACGCCTCAAAAAACATTCTGTGTTAGCTACGATATGTTCTCTACGGGGTTGAGACCTTTTTATATGATCGGATGTGCTTGGCTCATTTTTTTTTTTTTGCTTAGGAGTGAAAAGGCGTATCTGCTACAGTCTGCTACAACTAAGCTTCTATATTTATGACTACCACATAAGCTTATCTATCTCCGTTTGTTTGTATTTATCAAAGTACCTATCTATGTAAATCCTTTTTCTTTTATTCTTATAAACGTTTATTTATATCTTCATTCCTAACAAAGCTGGCATAAACATCTTTGTTCCAGGCTTCTATCTTCTCATTTATGTATCTCTACTCTTTTCGGTGGAAATGTTTAAAGAAAGAAAATCGAACAAAACATTCAGAATGATTGATGACTGTGCACCAAGAATGATTGCAAAAATGGTCTCCATCGATAGAGAGACGGTTCTTGACGTGCATGGGACTCCATAACGTTCGTTCATCATTTTCGACCCCCCCCCCGCTTTCACCGAATATCTTCTGTCAGTCGAAAATACGTGAACGTGATACGCATTTCCTCTCCTTTAAACTTCAGCTAACGAAAATAACTCAGAGAAATTCAAATTGATTAGTACCTCAAATTTTGAAATGACCCCTTTTGCGACACATTGGAAAAAAAATCCCCCGAAACACATCTACTTCAAGCGATGTGTAAAAGGGAACTGAAGACGTGTGCAGATTGAAACTTTCAGGAGTTGTTAAGGCTTGCCCCCTGGTTAATGCATACCACGTAGTTGTTGCATGCCAGTCGTAGTTCGACTGACGTGAGCCCAGTCTCATCTTAAAATGGCTGCACCGCGTATATCGGGTCATCTCATTAGAAATATCCGAATTTAGGGTCAAATAAAATCAACTTTAATTACAATCTAATCATTACCATGCATCTTATCATTATTGATAACATCCTTCCCACAATTCCTGAGCATCATAATGCTGTATTTGTCGGAGGCTTCTGGTTTGGAAGAAATATGATATACAGGGGTTAGTTTCCTAAAACTCCCATGGAGACACTAGTTGATACCTTTTGAGTATCGGAGTCTCTCGCATACGCTCATACGTCATACAACACTCTCTAAAACCATTTTTGTTCCGGGGAAAACAAAACCTTTCAAGACTACCTCAATTCAAAGAGAGTTAACTCTGTTTCTCCTGGTGAGATGCAATGGGATTGAAATACTGTATTGAAAACCTTTTTAAAATAATAATAATGATAATAATATATATATATATATATATATGTATATTAAAAGGGAGCGAGAGAGAGAGAGAGAGAGAGAGAGAGAGAGAGAGAAAGAAAGAAAGAAAGAAAGAAAGAAAGAAAGAAAGAAAGAAAGAAAGAAGGAAAGTGATCATTTTTGTATTGTGATCATTTTTGTACAAGATTTCATCGATAACTGACACCGGCTAATAACATTAAGCGACAGATATATCAAAGAAAACCACTTATTGTGATCACTTTAGATAAAGCGTTTTTGGACTGATTTTAATAACAAATACCGTTACATAATATCATCTGTGATTATAGCTTCTTCTGTACTCATGTCGGTATGGATATACACGCACCCCCATGTATACATGTGTGTGATTTTATCTCTCATTTTATTACTTTTTAAATTTTCATTTATTTACATTTTATTCATTATTCAATATAGCAAGTTATTTTTACTAACAAAATATATTTTACGCATTTTGCATATCATGTAATGATCAAACAGTGATATAGTCAACTATTATTTTTATTATCTCTTTTATATATTTATTCAAGAATTTTATCTTATTGTATTTTGTTTTAATCTTTAATTCATTCTATGTATTTTTTCATGTATTCGATATATTTAGTCATTTTCCAAGAATTTATCAAGTTATTTTCTCATAGACACATGGGAAAGTCGTGTCCAATTAATTAGAATCTCCTTTTGTTATCTTCTGAACGCATATATAAGACAATCGATGACTCGTAGATTAAAAATTCATGACATTGAATTAAAAAATTAAACCACACACATCTAATAAAGATAAATAGGGAAATAAGATACCATTAGACGGTCCATATCAATTAATTGACTCGTATAATTAAACCCAAGGCATCTAATTAACTAATTAAATGACAACGGAATAAAAGTAAATGTAATGACGTAGATGACTATAGACAGATAAAATAACTATAGACGAGTTAAAGTCAAACAAAAGAAAATGCAAGTACCCTGAATTAAATATTGAAGTTAAATACAGGTGGGGGATAGAGTCTGATCAACAACTAAGGGAGGCCATAGTAAAAATGCCGGTTTTTAATCCCCGAAATCGATCGGTGGCAAAACAACTGATGATCCCCACTATAATATTATAAATGTAACATTTGAATCTTAATGTAGAAAAAAAAGAAGAAAATTTGATATTCTGTGAATAACGCAAAATATATGAACGTAGTACATTAACAGGAATTGGATAGAAACTGACTTGCACAACGAGATATCGTAGGATGATTTGAAAGTCTGTTCAAAATCAAGATAACTTTGATTAAGTTTAAAATGATATCCCTTTTCAACTAAAGTGTAAATTTCATGATTATACACACACACACACACACACACACACATATATATATATATATATATATATATATATATATATATATATATATATATATATATATAGATAGATAGATAGAGAGCGAGAGAGAGAGAGAGAGAGAGACTGTCATGAAGTCATGAAGTTTACTATTAGGCTGAAAACATTCCTCCGAATCATCTTTCTGAACAGGACATAGCCGTTAGTGACCACCAGAATACTTAGCTTCGATGATAAATATACTTGTTCTTAGTTGGCAAAAACGCACAGATTTAAATGGTTCTTATTTCGATGGAAAACAGCTCTATTCTAAGCAGCTTTAAAGTTAATACTGAAAACCTGCGATTATTTTCCACTCAACCTAATATTTTATTACAAGTTGTTCTCATCTTATCATTGATGGTTTTTGGATGAAGAATTTTCTCTATTATAATTGTATTATTGATTTGCTCTATTTTATTATTGTCATCTTTGAAAGAAACGTTTTCATAAATCTTATCTTAATACCTTTTCAGTCTATTTTATTATCATTGCTGCATTTTAATTTATGCATTTTCACTATTATTGCTGAACAACCGTAGCCATCAGAAATACGGAAGGGTTCTATCTTTTTTTCATACGTGCGTATGTTTATATATTTGTTTGTGTTTTCCAGCGCTTCTTGCCGTATAGTTTCGTCTATAGATTTGAATATTGGCATCAGTACTCCACTAGATTACTTCTAAAAATATTGGTTTGATTTTTGGAAAAATAAAACTTTCATGGCCTTTTTGGGGTCTTATTTTGACGGGTTCAATTATAACCACATCGCTTCTCCAGTATCTACATGCTTCTAGATAGTTTTGTTCTCTATTTTAGATGTTTTCCAGTGGAAAACGCTAGTGATACTGTAAATAAAATTCATTCTGATCATATTTATTTTTCAATGGAAATTCTGTACATGATTTCAAATTTCAATGCTATGGTTGTTCAATTACTAACTGTGATGGCGAGTTTTATCATTAACTTTATTCCATCATAATATTATCGCTTATTTCTTCTGTACTCACATGACTTGCAAATGAATAATCATCCATAGATTTTAAATGTACATCCAATGCTTGTTATTGATAACAATACCCAGATGCCATCATTTAACTTCATTAGTAACATACAACCAATGCATTCTCCCGATAGTCACTTATGGAGCTGAAACATGGAACCTAACCAAGAGACAGACCTACAAACTGAGAGGCATGCAATGCAAACATGAGAGAATTATGCTCAACTTCACATGGAGAGATCACAAGACATCACAGTTTATCAGAAAGAAAATGGGGGTCCGAGACATCATGCAAACAATTAAAAAACTCAAATGGCAATTGGCAGATCATGTTGCAAGAATGAAAGACAACCGATTGACATCACGACTCACAACATGGATCCCCACAGACCACATGCAAAACCAAGGCCGACAAAAAACAAGAGGGAGAGATGAAGTAGACAAATTCAGAAAGTGCTGGCTCTGCAACACCTATGATAAAGAAGTGTGGCGAATCCTGGGGAAGGTCTATGTCCAACGACGGGCATTAAAAGACTGATGATGATGATGATGATGTTTAATATATATGTATTTATAAGTACTAAGCTTGTTACTAGGCAACACGAGTGGTGTATCGAGCAAGGATCGAACCACCGTAGTAATGGCTCGAGAGAAGATGTTGCTAACCATTGCAAGGTTTTCTATGTATTCATCTTCTATAGCCTTTCAATCGAGAAGCAGGAAATGGTCGAGGGAATCTTTCTATCAGACTCGAACTTGAGCTTTATTTTCATACTGTAGCAAGATCAACGAGCAATCTTCACCATAGGGGCGGAAACTGATACGTAAAATCCACATTCCCCTACCGTGATTTGAACTCAAACAACCAACTGATTGCCGGGAAGATGTCTTACTGACTGACTTAAATTGACAAGTGTTAGATATTAACGAAACTTTATCTTACAGATATACAACGGTTTTTTTCATTCTAATAAATAAATACATTTATACTATATATATTTTCTTTCTTTTTCATATATTTATTATCTATACAATAAAAAGTTTCAGTCGGAATAGAAGTAGGAAATGGTATACTTGTTGTGTAGTGCCTAACAGTATTCACTAGTAGCTATTAGTATTCAGAACTATAGAGCAAGTTTTACTCGTTTTCACAGCCTTCCAACTAAAACCAATACCCTTGAGAAGCATCGATTGATTTTCGACCAACCCGTCATTCTTTTGTAAGAGACTTTGACATGACACTATAAACAGAAAATCCGTCAAAGACAGTACTGAGAGTCTCTGGAACCATTTCAAAGGATGCCGAAACCTTATGCAGATCAGATACGTAAAATGGCGGTTCCAGACGTCATTTACATTGCTTTGGAGGTATTACATTTCAAGAATTCTTGGAGTTTTGATGATTTCGAGACAAGTGAGGAAAAGAGACGGTGCCAGCGTCTTGACAGACCGTCATATTTTAAAATTGGCAGGAGCTGCAGTACCAATGTTGGATGGAGGGGGATGTCTTCAGAATTGGTAGATTTTTTTTCAATGCGCTTCATAATAGACAAACGATAGAGGATACATAGAGATGAACATTTCGAAGAGCCAATAGCTACACTGTTACTGTGCCATGACCAAATTGCATTAGATACACTGTTTCTCCTACGATTACCAAAGTTAAGCAATATCGAGCCGTGGTCAGTACCAAATGGGTGATAATCTGAGAATACCAGATGCTGCAAACAGCTGAGGATCCCATTAATCCCTCTAAAGAAAAGGCCGATCTCTACACTACGCTCAATGATGCAAACCGAAGATCCTTCCCCCCACACGAATCCTCTGACTAGCCTGGCTGTAAGCAACAAGAAATGAATGAACACACAGTTACTATAGGGTGGGTAAAGTAGTTATGGTGGAGTGGTTTGTCAGAATGCTAATTCGTCCACTCTTTTCTTTGTCAATCATCATCGGATACCAGAGAGAGAGAGGGGTGTTTTCATGAAATTATACGCTGATAGAACAACTACACTGAAAAGAGTAAATTCATAACTCTCTCTAGGTTAATTTCTATTATTATTCGGACTCTCCTCATCTTGGTTGTTCTTCATACAACGTTTTGGCTGTTGTACTCTACGGCCTTCATCAGGTATCATCTAGTAGGTGTGGGGAAGTAACGAACTTAACCCTTTATTTAACCGACGGGGGTATATTGACCGCACCCCCCTCTTAGCAGTAGTAGTATCATTATTGTCTCACACTGGGATTGAACCTAGAACCATTAGATTACTTGCAGTAATTTTGTCCGATCCTGTAACCACTACGCTATGTGTCCATGTGGGCTAGGTTCGTTAATTCCCCCACGCCTACCAGATGATACCTGATGAAGGCTGTAGAGTACAACAGCCGAAACGTTGTATGAAAAACAACCAAGATGAGGAGAGTCCGAATAATAATAGAAATAATAATACTACCCCATCTCAAAAATTCAGAGATATACTCTCTCTTGGGTGTTACAGCAAAGTTAACGTCAGCAGTATCAGCCCCAAATTCAAATTGGTTCTTTGATTCCATTTTCTTTGCTGATAACTATTACGCCATCCCAAAAGTTTCTCTCATCGATATAAGTCACGCAAGTGCGATCTAACTTGTATGCATGTTCAAGTCACTAGCTCTCGTCTTCTCTACCCTCATATATATATATATATATATATATATATATATATATATATATATATATATACGTGTGTGTCTGTGTGTATGTTTGTTTAAGTATTCATTCTTCGAGTCTATCAATCATGGCCGAATGGAAAATTGTTTCTAATCAGGCTAAGCCACATTTCTTATAAGGGAATAAAATGGCAAGCAATAAAATGTCATTTTTCTTTCTTTTTTTTCCCTTTTTTTGTTAGTCCTTTTCTCTTTCTTGCTCATTTCTCGATTTGCTGGAATCATTTCCTGGCAGCAGCGTTCTGTTGTTGTTTTAGTATCTTTTTTCTCATTTGTAATGCTTTCTAATAACTACTACGCATGCGCCCTACCAACATGATGTATATTTAACTTCCGATGTACACGCACATAAACATCTCTCTCTCTCTACCAGTGGTTTTGAACCGGGTGGAGGGGGTGAACCCCCAAGAGGGTTTATTTAGGTCGTCCAAGTGGGTGGATGGGTCTATTAAGTAAAAAAAAGTCGTGGTGAATGTTTTTGGTTAAAGGGTAATGGGGATATATTTCTAACTAATAGACGTACAAACTGCAGAATGAATAGCAAAAGCTACTCAAGAACAGAGATCACATTGATGTATATATCTGTCATAAAACGAGAATTCTCATTTTTTTTTGTAATAAATTAGAAATTCAAATGATGTTTTCCTGATTACTTTCGCTTGATTTCTTTAAGTAACAAATAGACAGCAGCAGCTGTACAATTACAAAATTGCAATAATTCATATTATAAAGCTGTTTAATCATGCGCGAAATAAAATAATCATTTGGAATTACTCCTTGTTGCAAATTACTCAAATGAGGGAGGTGGTGGTAATCTTTTTGACAAAAGTGGGAATGACCCCAAGGGGGGTTGTGTGGAGTGCTGATCTATACAAAAAGAAATGTGAGGGACTGGGAGTTAAACGGCACGCAGAATAGACTCCGTGAGACGAGTTCAAACTCCGCTTTGGACAATTTGTATCCACTCTGCATTAATGCTCTTAGGAAAAGCATGAATCTATCTCACCCTTAACACCCTACGATGGGTAAAATAAATAACGCTAGGTGAACTTAATGATGCCACTTCAGATGCTTTTCACGCCTAAGTCTGTTTCATGAAATGTAAACCCAAGTTGAGACGGAGAATTAGTAATATGTCGAGCTCGCAATCGTAACCAGTGTGTGGGCACTAATTACTTATCTATACACCGATGAGCCCCTGCCCCCCAAAGTGCCGTCGTACATGATCACAAATAAATACAACTGATCTTGTGCTTGCTCTGTGGGTTGAGTATTGGCCGAATACTGATTATCACGCCAAGCAGACCCTCTCTTCTTGGAAGAATGACAGAACACAGTCATCTTGCCATTCAATATTTCCATTTATTTGGGCGTATAATCATCCCAATTGTCACTTATGGAGCTGAAACATGGAACCTAACCAAGAGACAGACTCGCAAGCTGAGAGGCATACAACACATACATGAGAAAATTATGCTCAACTTTACATGGAGAGACCACAAGACAGCACAGTATACAAGGAAGAAAACGGGAGTCAGAGACATCATTGAATCCATTAGAAAACTTAAAATATCAATGGGTAGACCAAGTTGCAAGAATGACAGACAACTGATGGACATCACGAGATGTCCAGAGATCACATGCGAAACCGAAGCTGACAAAATACAAGATGGAGAGATAAACTGGACAAATTAAAAAAATACTGGCTCTGCAATGCCCAAGATAGAGAAGAGCAACGAACCCTTACGGACGTTAAAAGGACTGATGATGATGATGTATTGGGGTAAGCTTAGTAGGAGAACCTAAGCAACATATGCCAAAAATACTCATAAAAATACATGGTACTGCATACGCATATTATAAACTAAAAAGAAATGTAACGGGTGTGTGTGTGCGAGTGAGAGTGAGAGAGAGAGAGAGAGAGAGAGAGAGAGGGTAAGAAAAAGAGTTACCTGGTCCAACTCAAAATAACATACTCTAATTTGCTACACGTAAATTTATCAGTTTATCTTAAAGTAGTATTTATCATGAATAATCATAAATCTACTTCGAGACTGACTGAAAAATTCAGGTTAAAATTTTTTATTCAACAGAGCATTTGTTCAAAAAAAAAACCCTTCTTCAGTGTGTACACACTTTTCCCCCTGCTTTTCAAACGTAGAGCACTCCTGTAAGACATCTTATAAACCGAAATGGCGTAAAACGAAGAAGTTTTATTCCTAGCATTCTCGGCCCCCAAGCAGTGATGATGATATGCTAGGCTGAGTCATCAGAGTTTTGGATGGTGATACGTACAGGAGACTGGGTTGTGGAAAAGCAAAGAGCACTTGAAATACGACAATACTTGGCTGAATAGTCTCAGGCATTTATTCCATTCACAGTTCTCTGTAGATACTCAAGACATCCTACAAAACTGCTCTAAACCTACATACTCTTTCAAAATTAACGTTTTTGCCATCATTGCAGCTCTGCCAATCGTAACAAAAAATCTCACGCAAGATTATTTGTTGGGTCTTTGAACGCTCAAAATATTCCCAATATTACCCGAATCTTACGATGTGCCGTGTCTATCACTAGGATATTCTGCTTACCATCAACATATTGGATAGTATATCAGAAGAAGGCCGTAGAATGGATCGGTTGGAACATCGTGTTAGCATAAATAGCAAGAAAAATTTCTTCCGTCCGTAAAACTGTTTGACGGTTAATGGCACCCCCCCTCCAAAATATAGACAGACTTTAAAGAATGTTTCAAAGGGACGCTCTACTTTCGGCTGGCAGGCGGGAAGAGGGGGATCTGTGATTGTTTTCGAGGGTAATTTGCTAACCAATCACTACAGTGAAGCGTGCGCAATGGTATTGTTAATGACAGGCCTACATAATGTATTCAATCATCAAGCACCTGAGCCAGTGAATACACCTAGACATTTATTCAGTAATATATATGGTTGATTTGTTCTTACAAAATGCAGCGGTGGACGAAATAGTGATATATGGCGTCCTTGTCATCAGCAACAGTCTTGTAGCGTCCGTTGTTGGACCTTCCCCGAGATTCACCAGACTTCTCTATCATGGGCGTCGAGGAGCCAATATTTTCTGAACTTGTCTTATTCGTTTCGCCATCTCATATTTTTCTAGCCACAGCTTCACATATGATCTCTCGTAGGCCAAGTTTTGAGTCGTGATGTCCAGTGGTTGACAGACATTCTCGTAACATTAGCAGCCAAATGTCCTTTCAATTTTTTAATAGTTCCCATGATATTTCTTACTCCTGTTTTTCTTTTCTGTTGAACTGCACAATTCTATAATCTCTCCATGTGATGTTGAGCATTTTATTTCTCCTTTGCACGTTGCATGGTTCTCAGTTTGAAGGTCAATCTATTGTTCCATGTTTCAGCTCCTTAGGTGACTATCAAGAGAAATTATTTGTTGTATACCTTTCGTTAAAGAGTATTGATTGGATTGTCTTGTTTTTGAAAATTTATCTTGCTATACCGAATAGAAATTCCTGCTAGCTATTAATGAAATACAAAATCTTCGTTGAGCCTCAACAAAATCGAATAGATAAGTTATCTGTATGTTATCTAGATTCTTTTTCCCGTGGTTGATAAAATATCACCAGGTGTCGATGTATATCTTTGAAGAATAGATTATTGACCTCTGACATTGTTTATATGTGTTTATTTTCATACACGTGGCACATTAACCAAAGCCTACAGTATTTATGTATTTCGGAAAGTGTCTATAATACCGTCTTTTATTTGAAATCATCAACCAAAACTGTCAAAATAGGTTTCTTCAGTATTTAAGCCGGCCCGGCTGGTTGTATGTATATAACAGACGTATCATAGGCATCGCGGAACTAATACTTTTTGAACTTGTCTAGATCGTTTCTCAATCTTGTATTCTGTTGGTATCAGTTTTCCATGTGATCCCTGGGGATCCATGTCGTGAGTCGTCATGTCCATCATCAGTTGTCTACAGTTCTTGCAATATGACCAGTCCATTGCTATTTTAGTTTTCTGATAGATTCTATGATATCTTGGACACCTGTTTTCTCCATGATAAACTCTGCTGTCTTATGATCTCTCTATGTGAAGTTGAACACGATTCTTTCATGTGCACGTTGCTTAGTTCTCAGTTTGAGGGCCTGTCTCTTGGTTGAGTTCCATGTTTCAGCTCCATAAGTGACTATCGCGAGAATGCATTGGTTGTATACTCTTCCTTTTAGGAATAATGGGATCGTCTTGTACTTAAAAGTTGAGCCTACTCCGCTGAAGGATTGCCACAGAATGATTCTACGCTTGATTTCTTCTTCTTCTTTTGAAGATTTCATAGAGATTTGTTGTCTAGGAGAGATGTGATAGTCCACTTTCCCCATTTTTTCTTTCCAATTTTGATCGTTTTGTATTTATTTCCGACGTGATTGTTGCATATGAAGTTTGTTTTGCTGGAGTTCATTTCCAATTTTTCAATTAATCACACCCAATATGGCATGCCACCAAAACATGTTGTTCACGTGGGAGTTTTCATCGAATGACTAACCAGACCTGTCATTATTCATTTCGGAAATTTAACATTACTAGATTTATTACAAAGACTATTTGGAAAAGAGTGTCTCAGCGAACCAGCACTAAAGGGGACATTGCTAAGCAGGGAATTAGAGTCCAGGGATTTAGACCTCCCTGTTATCAGGGAAAGTAATGGTAACAGAGTTGCTTAAGAGATATGATCGGATTATTTATTTTACAAGTCCTCATTCGGTAATCAAAGTCAAATATTCTTCTTTTGCAGACAGTCTCTGTGTTATAAGAGATAAGGAAACAATATATTATAATAAAATGGCCGGAAAGATGGAACGGGAAGGCGTCGAGTTGGAATTATTTACCGCAGCCATTGGATTGTCCGTCGTTTTGATTACTGTCCGGAAAACGGACATTGGTTCTATTTATTTGTTCAGACACCCGGTCGTCTCCATTTTTTCCTGTTCTTCTTCCCTTCCATTTATTTTCTTTCAGTTTTCTCACTTTCTTTGTTTCTTTCATTTGTTTTTCTTTCTTATTTGCATTTTCTCTTTTTTCTTCCTTAATATTCTTTTTCTCTTCTTTTCCCTTCCTTCTTTTTTTCTTCCTTCATTTCTTTTTGTTCCTTGTTTATTTCTTTTGTTTTATCTTCTTTTTTTCTTATAGTTTCTTCCTTTTCTTTTTCCCTTCTTTTTTCTGCTTCTCCCTTCTCCCCATTCTCCACCTTTTACTCCATTTTCATCTTTTCTCATCTAAATTGCTTTCCCATAACTCCCTCCTTCCATTGATATCTTTTTTTCGTAGCTTCCTTTCAGATTCTCCATCACTTCTCGACTTCATATTATTTCTATCTTGCTTCCACGCGTTTTCCAATCCCCCCCTTCCCTTCCATCATTTTTGTTGCTTTTTTTCCAACTTTACTTTCCTCGCTGGTATCGTGGTTGAGATAGTTACGTGTTTCTCTCTATCACCAGTGGCCACAGTTTCAACCAAGTTGAAATTAATTTCGAATGCTGATTCTTCAACTTACTCAGCTAAACAGACCCTCCTTACTTAGATGATAAGTGCAAAAGCTTCCTATTTTGGATCATGCAGTAAACACCTGTTCCAGCGCCACTACTTAGTAACACGTCACCGCTAACCACGTTTTTTTCTATAACCTCGAAAGACTACGGTCGTAGATTAGTTTGCTGAAACGAGACGTAAAAATCCCAGAGGATGATTTTAAGAATTGAAATAAATGAACCCTTGAAATAAAGTCTCTAGGAGTGACATGGGGTGTTAAACTGTGAAGGGTATAGTCTATTCCAGTATGTAAAAAGCGATTTCGAATAAACTGATTGGAGATTAGCAAAACTATACATTTTAGGAATCTTCAGAACATGGGGATTTAGAAAATAAATGTAGACATTTGCGAAAACACTTGCATAGCAGCCATTTTGGATTTCCATCAATTGGCTACCATGAAATTTTTTTTGCACTATTACTCAAGTTCACCATATATCTGCGTTCAATTTTTTGTGAATTAGCTAAACTATACATTTTTTGAATATTCAGAAAATAGGGAATCAAAAATATTATGTCGGCAAATGTGAAAGCAAATGCATAGACATCATTTTGAATTTTCAAAATGGCCACCGTAAAATACATAATTTGCGCTATCTTGGCTTCAAGTCAGTCTAGAGATTTGAATTAATAGGCTAATCGTACGTTTTCTAGGCCAAGGGATTCAATAGATGCTCCAAGAAAGTGTTCATCATTATAGAAAATCCATAAAAAGTAATTTAAAACTAGCATTTTTACATTTGTGATATATCTCCATTTTCTTCAGTTTCACTACGTATTCTCACTTAAAGGTAATAATCTACTTTGACCGCTGGTCAGTATTTCATTCCCACTTAAAATTTATAGACAGATCAAAAAAATTAACATACTTTCTTTCGACTAGACGTCTCTGCTGAACAAATTAAAAAGTTTTGAAATCGTACAAGAAGTACACCCTGGAATAGCAACATTCAAACTTCTGAAATTTCCCTACTCGAAGAGACAAAGATTCAAGTTTCTGGTTTTCTGGGCATGCCCAGTGTAAATCTTTTTTTTACATAAACATCATCTGAAACTTAGTTGGGCCTTAATCAACACTACTTGTTCCACACTCAACTCATTTAACACCGGTGGTTTCGAAACTGTGCTCTGTGGACCCCCTGGGAGTACATAAACATGAGTACCATCTGAAACTCTACTATAGTACAATTGTATAATTATATAGGTATTCAAAAATCGAAAAAAATGAGATCTTTTTATATCAATTCATCTATCTATATTATTCAAAATTGGATCACATGATATCACTTCATTTCTAATTTTTCTGTCTATTTTTGTAATGTCACAGTCAAAGAGGTTATACTGTCTTTCTGACACTTGGTGTGTCAATTGTACAGAACGTTTCTGGGATCCAACAAATATCAATCGCTATGAGTCCAACGTAGTGATCTCCCTCAGCTACAAAGATGCATGCAAACATCCTTCATCTTTTTGCATTACAAGGCCAATCTATAATTGATCCATAATCAAAGAGGGCAATAGAGACTGGCATAAAACTGTCAATTCCATATAACTAGTGTATAAGCTCATGAAGTTCATCTTCACCGCAGCTTTTAGCTCTGACTTTTGTTCCATTTTGTGGCTCAAACCTGTTCGTGGAACCTGATTTGTTCCCTCAAACCTCTCCTCTATAGCATGCCTAATATGAAGTGTTTTGGTACATAAGCATAATTCTGAAATTTAGTTCAACCTTCTAGAACATAATTAATACTACTGCACATACATCAAATTCACATTGAAGACTTTCCACATTATTTCATCTTCCAATCAGTGGTTTGGGAACTAGGGTCCGCAGACCACTGGGAGTCCATCAAATAATGAAAAGGCATGATGCTGTCGACAAGATCAGGTTGCAGTAATTCTACTGATGCAGACGTCAATGAGCTTCACAATTTTATGGCTAGGGTATATGTCCCTCGGGGAATGTCCCACGAATTTCGAATGTCGATGAGAGTGGCCAGAGTTCGTTGTCTGCGTTCGCCATTCAGGAAGCACAACGCTAGGTTCTTGTCTGGAAACAAGGTCCAAACTATTAAGATTCGATTACTTAGAGTTTACTATGACTCCAAGGGTATTGTGTACCCTAGATGGATCCATCCTTCTATATCATCATCATCATCATCATCATCATCATCCTTTTAACATCCGTTGTTGGACATAAACCTCCTGCAGGATTCGCCCAAATTCTCTATCATGGGCGTCGCGGAGCTAGTATCACTTGAAATTGTCTAGTCCATCTCTCCATCTTGTGTTTTGTCGTCCTTGGTTCCTCATGCGATCTCTGGGGATCCATGTTGTGAGTCCTGATGTTCATCGGTTGTCTTTCATTCTTGCAACATGGCCTGCCCATTGCGATTTGAGTTTTTTTTAATAGTTTCGATGATGTCTCGGACTCCCATTTTACAACAGATTGCACAAGTATTAGCATCTTAGGATCGTGTTGGTGAAGCAGAGATATCTTAATCATTTTCTGAGAGTTCAAAAATTGCCATTTTCGATGGAATGGTGCTCGTCTAACAAATGGCAAAGCAATTAGGGACAATCAGGACCGTCAAATATCTTGGCCAACTCTTCAATGATAGGCTCCAAGAGTTGTCAGCAGATTTTGACCAGATGATTCTGTTCTTTGACACCTACAAAGCTGACATGATGAAACAGAATACAAGGGAAAAAAGAAAAGGCAAACATTTTATTCAGTACTAGATTGATGACGACATAAATATTGAACACAAAACAATGAGACTTTTCCTATCTCATGAGATGAACAACGTTCTGAATATCTCGCACCAGTAGTACTCAAAAACAATGCGAACTCCCTAATGTTAGTCATCACGTCAGCATCAGGTCGCACAAGAAGCCACTGCAATATGCAGTTTGAAGATAGAAAGAACTAACAAGCTGATTCATTGATGACCCGCTTATCAGTAACAGCTGCATCACAGCGCTGTCTCTTACCATGGTTGGTCTTTTTCAACCCACATAACATTGACTTGTTTCTAGCTGTCACACACTACAACAAGCACACTGCGATATACAGGGTATCAGGCACTTCGGAGAACGAGACAATATGGGTTGTCTTGAGACGAGACGGGGCAAAAACGTTACCAGTATTCCACCCATTCACTGAAGTAGACAACATTGAACATTTTTCCGTAGTACGCTAAACAAAGTTGTCTCAACAGCAGGTGGGAGTTTATAGGAACACCATTTCAGCATCAGTAGAACAGAGAGACAAAGTGAAAGGATACATTGACCAACTTTGTCAGCTAGATGAACTGGCCAAAGGGCATTTATATAACAAGTATTCTTGACCTAAGGTGGCATCTGCTTTGTAGAAAGAAGTTGATGCCCTCGAGGAGCATCGTGTAGAGAGTAGGGCGTGGTTCCAAGCAATCACGATGTGGCAACGTCTATTCGAACAATCAAACATGGCAATTATTAGAGTAAACATGGTAATATACTTCGTACCACAACAAGGTTCCACGATGTCTCACGGGCCGTCGTCAAGTTGAACAGAAATCAGTGTAAATTACAGTGCTCATGTAGGAAACACAATTTGGCTTGCACAAACCTTTGCGTGGAAAAACACAGTAAAACTGTCGGAACATATTTTATGTACAAAATTAAAATCCCAAAAGTAAAGATAATGGTTTTCAATTAAGTTTAATCGCATGGTGGTATTTAAAGGCCTTTATTGGATTCCCTAGCTTGAAAAGATATGGGATTAACATACTTAATTAAGTTTATAGGTTGATTACAAGTCGAGATAGCAAAAAATATGTATTTTACAGCAGCCATTTTCAAAATCATAGATGACAACCATGTAAGTGCCTACACAAATGCCATCATCATTTTTTTAATTTCCTGTGCTCTGGATATACAGAAAATATATAGTTTTGGAAATCTACAAAAAACTTCAAATTGAACCGGCAAAATATGCTATAAGGTATAACAATTTTTTTTAATTACTTCTTTTTTGATTTTCTATGATATTCAATTCTATTTTGTGGCCTTTATTGGATTGCTTGACCCAGAAAACATTGGATTAGCCAATTCAAACATGTTTCTTGGCTGATTAGAATCTGGGAAAGCGTGAATTATGTATTTTACGGCGGCATTTTGAAAATTCAAAATGACTGCCATGCAGGTGTTTATGCAAATACCAATATTATTGTTTTGAATCCCCAGATATGTATAGTTTGGGTAATCTACAAAAACTTAGAATGAAAATCCATCTAATAGTGCAAAATATGCATTTTATAGTAGTTATTTTGAAAATCCAAGATGATTGCCAAGCAGGTGTCTGCGTAAATGTCAACAATACTTAAGATGTATAGTTTGGTTAATCTACTAATTCTCTGAACGAAAATACACAGTGATCCTCACTCATAGAGGCAAAAATATGCATTTTACGGTGAACATTTTGAAAGTCCAAAATGCTGGCGATTCAGGTGGCTACGGAAATGTAAACATCATCTTTACGATTCCCCATGACCTGAAGATTTCAAGATGGATAAGTTTTCCACATATATAGAATTTTCACATGAAAACACTTTGTGATTCTTGAATAATAGTGCAAAATATGCATTTCATGGTATTTAATGATTTTTTTTAGTTGGTTCACTGAGTCGAGATGGTCGATGGTTAAGTATCTTTTTCTGAAGCCATCTGTTCCGCGTGGTTGGTTTTCATCTTGCGTTTTGGTGATTCGGTTGATGATCTCTTTGGTGAAGATTTTTAAGATTCAATTGAGTAGGCTTATTGACCTACAGGTGTTGAGGCCTTTCCTGTTTCCTTCTTGATCAGGATACGTAAGGATTCTGAACCGTTCAAGTTCCAAAAAGGAGTGAGGCAAGGTGATACCTGCTCACCCAAAAACTTCTTGCCTTGAGATGATCTTCCGAAATCTGAACTGGGAAAATAAGGAATCAAAATCGACGGCGAATATCTGAGCAACCTTAGATCTGCAGACGACATCGTCTTTTTTCCAGAGAACCTACACGACCTCCAACTAATGCGAGATGAACTAAACGAAGAAATCAAAAAGGTCAGCTAACACATGAACTTCAGTGAAACGAAAATCATGTGTAAGAATCATATCGATAATAAGAACGTAACTGTCAAGATAGAAGATGCAAAACTCAGCAAGGTAGACCACTACATCTACGTAGGACAACGAATCTCCACAAGATACTCAAAAGAGGAGGAAACCAAAGGTAGGATCACTCTAGAATGGCAAGCCTTCGGCAGAGCAAGCTCAACTTTCAAAAACCAAACGATCCCAATAATCGTAAAAAGAAGAGTCAACAACCAATACATTCTCCTGATAGTCACATATGGAGCTGAAACATGAACCTAACCAAGAGACAGACCTACAAACTGAGAAGTGTGCAACAAGCGCATGAGAGAATCATGCTCAACCTTACATGGAGAGATCACAAGACAGCACAGTATATCAGGAAGAATATGGGAGTCCAGGACATCAAAGAAACTATTAAAAAACTCAAATAGTAATAGGCAGGCCATGTTGCAAGAATGAAAGACAACCGATGGACATTACAACTCGCAACCTTGATCCCCAGAGATCACACGTGAAATCGAGGCCGATAGAATACAAGATATAAGAGATGAACTTGACAAATTCAGAAAATACTGGCTCTGCGACGCCCATGATAGAGAATAGTGGCGAATCATGGGGAAGGTGTATGTCCAACGACGGACGTTAAAAGACTGATGATGATGGTGATTACAGTGTTCCAATCTTCTGGGACTTTACTTTTAGGCGTAAGTTGGAAAGAATGACTAGTTTCCTTATGATGACAACCCCAGCTTTTCTGAGTAGGTTGATGATGATGTTATTGGTAATAAGTTATCAGTTGGGTGAGGGTTCATTTTGCAATATGAGTTTATGCTAAACAGGTGCCTTAGTTCGTGCTCAGTTGTGTTCATGCTTGTTTTTCGAAAATGCAAATCCAAGGAAAGGTGAAAGAAGTTACAAATTACTCATTTATCGATCAGCCCTTTTCCCATTGATCACCCCTTAGATGATCGGCTGCCAAAAGACATAGTTCTTTGACGGGTCTATGGCGTGACCTGTTTTCTATCTTTGACCGATTTACTTCCCGTTCTTTCCACGTTTATATTCAAATGAATTTCTTTCTTTTTTCAGGTTAATTTTATGTTTGTCCTAACCCTCCTTTGAATCCTTATTTTCTTGCATTCGTTCTTGATTTTTCTCAACTTCCCCATTCCTTTCTTTGATAATTACCATCAACCAAAACTATCAACATAGATTTCTTCAGTTTAAAGTCGTTGGCTGTTTATTTGGCTATATACATCGTGTATAGACTATATCAATAGGGCTAGAGAGTTAAAAATTTAAAAGTTTACTCCGGTTTAATAATAGGCCAACGTTCCTTTTTGGTTTTTGGACCCATCTCTATTCAGCAAAACATCTGAATAAGTTTTTAGTGGGGGTTCAATTTGCAATGCAAGTTTAACTTAAATAGATCCCATATTTTGTGTCACGCTTACTTTTTTTTTTAAAATTCTGAATTTTTTTTTAAAATTCTGAATTTTTTTTATGAACACTGCCCAAGAAGAAGCAAGAGAGGATATTTTGAATGTCTAAATTGTCGGTGATCCAAATGGTTGCCCCTTCTAAAACATATTTAGTGGTTTCACTGGATGGAGACAGGCCCCCAAACCAAAATAAACGTTTTTCTATGCATACACTGAAGTGTTTTTTTTAAATTGTTCATTGATCATCTCTTTCCATAGATTTTTAATAGATCACCCCAAACACGGCTTGCTGCTGCCTAAAGACGTTGCTCACCTGACGGTTTCTATATACAATTTTTTCTCCCTCCAGTTCTTCACCATACAAGTCGAATTTATCTTATCTCCTTTTCCCAACCCTTTTTACCCCCTCCTCCGATCAACTCTGAGCATTTTCCCGCTCTTTTTCATATCTTCCTTTCATATCCTGAGGAGCTGTTTCTCTTTGACAAAGTGAGATCGATATATTAAAGATGACAGAATTATTTGACCGGAATATTTTAATACTCACGTTCTTTGTTAATATTCACTCACTCACACACACACACACACACACACACACACACACACACACACACACACACACACACACACACACACACACACACACACACACACACAAAAAGCTATCTTTGACATGTATATAGAAAATAGTTATTGGTCTAGTTAGTCACTCCATAGGAATCATTACGTAACCAATGTCTTTTAGCAGCAAGTCGTGTTAGATTCAATCAATGAAAAAGTTAGAAGAAGGGGTGATCAATGAAAGTTTGGCAGAGATCACAAATAACGTCTAAATTTAAAAAAAAAAAAATGGATGCCGCTGGATACTAACCCAGGGATGATGTTTGCATAAATTCACATAGCAAATTGATCCCTCTCTCTGAAGTCTTATGTAGTAGGTGGGTAAAAAAACAATCAATACGTCACTTCTTCCATTTGTAATTACCACTAAAAAGTCTGAATTTTGAAAAATGCAAGAACAAAAACAACACAAAACAAAAAATAAAACAAGCAGGTTAAAATAAGGGATCGATTTAGCATAAACGCACTTTGCAACCTGAGAGACTATACAGGGGAACTCAAAAAAAAAAAAAAGAATTAAAAGTTTTTGATTAGATGAGGAGGAGTTAATGGTAGATTTTTTGAGACCTCTGGCTACGTAGTGCAGCCTGTATGTGTGATAAATAAACAGCCAATCAGACAAACTTAACCCCCCCCCCCGAGATTTTTTGGTTGACTCTTTTGGTGACAGTCTTGATTGACGATTTCTAATGTACATGTGAATGATACACATACACATACGTTAGAAAACTCCAATGTATGTGCACATGCATACGTGCGTGTGTTAGTACTATGCGTCTGAGAACGGAATCAAAAGCACGTCTGAAATCAGCAGGTCTCTAATTACCTTTAGTACACAACTTTACTGAAAAAATCATCGACTCCCATGAAAAAGAGTGGGTTGAAAAGTGTTTTCTATTTCTCTCATCAAGGATTTTCAGAGAATCCAATTGATCTATAAAATCAAACTAAATGTACATTCTTAATCAGCATCATCCAAGGTTGTTTTTCATCGTTTATTTGAACCTATTCACATACAAGAAGAGTAGGGTTCAATTTGTGTATTTTTTAATTAAAAATTTTTACTCAAAAACTATTAGAGTTGGATCTATGAAATGAGAGTATGCGTATATTTTAAATCAGTATCATTTAGGGAGGTTTTGTTCATTACTTATTTGAAGTTTTTCACGTTTTAGGGGTCAATGCCTTCAACAAAATGACGGAGGGCATGTTACAGAAAAAAATCACTCCCATGAAAAGTATTTTTTGTTTCTTTCATCTACAATTTTCAGGAAAACCACAAGATCTATGAAATCAAACTGAATTTATATTCTTAATCAGCATCATCCATGCTTTTTTTAATTGTTTATTTAAACGTGTTGGGGGTCAATGCCTTTAACAAAATGGCGAAGGGCAGTAATTCATTGTTCCAAAGCCATGGTAATGCAGTAGCCGAGTGGCTAAAACCTCAGAAATTAGACACATCGGAATTCAGCTGATCACAATTTGCCTACAGCACACATTTTAAAATTGAATTTTCTTGAAGTAATTTCGGTGCTTTCTATGGGGTCTGCGTCTGCACTTCCAGAAACGTGCATACTCACGCATTTTCTCTTAGATTTCCTTTTGGGCAATAATTTACGGAATCAGTTCAGTCACCGTGTGAATAAACCCTCGGAAAATGAAATTGATGGGACGTGTTCAAACTCAGACGGATGTTGTTTTCCTCTCAGTGCTAAAGTAATTTTGGATGTGTCTTTATTATATGAAGTACTGAATTTGAATTTTTTTTCTTGAAATCAAGTCTTTTCAATTCATTAGACCTTCAAACTTCTGAAAATTTAGCATGTTCGGGAAAAGAAATATTTCAATTTTTTGTATAAGGGGACTTTAATTTAAATGTCGCTGTAATGTTAAACTGAAACCTCAATTCCATTCGTTATAAGTGAACATGAATGAGAATTTTTCATTCTCTCAGAGCTAATGCTAGTTTGCCCAAGATGGCATGAAGTATCACCCAGGAAAAAACAAAAGCGTATTGGAAAACAGCAGAACACAATTTACCTACGATGCACAAATCAATGTCCAATTTCATCAAAAATAAACTTGCAATTTTGGGCGGTTCTGTTTACATGATGAAAAAAATATTGCTAAACAAATTACCTAGAGCAACAATACAGCAGTGTTTAGAAGCGCGATTAATACCATAGGCAGACCGAATTTAGATTTGCTGGAGGAAACATACGATTTGTTTCAGTTTCCTGTGCTTTCAATTCAGTAGACATTCAAATTTTCCGGAAATCTTTCAATCTTGAGAAAAGATGCATTTGAAAATTTTATAAGAGTGGGTTCTATTTACAATGTTGCTATGAAGTTGACCTTCACCCTTACTTTCTATTCGTCATAGGTGATGTGGACCCTCCTTGTATAAGCGCTAATAACAGCATGACAGAATCTTTTTGAGGATAACCCTTAACTGATAATAAAAGATGTTTTCTCAGAGCAGAAAATAGCTCTAATTTGTGCGTAATCCAAACCATAATAATACTATTGAGCATGGGCACAATTCAAATTCTGTGGTCGAATTGACATTCAGAAAAACTAATATTCGAGGTAATAAGAAGGGCTACGATTGCTTGACTAGCGTCTAAAAGAAATCTCAATGAAATACCATTTGCTTCCCTTTTGTCGGGTTTACCAGTTAGTATGTATGTATACTGACGTAGCACAGTGGTAACAATACACCGGTGTTTAGATACCGGAGTCATTATTCAAATTGAAAAACAAAAACAAAAATGAAACATTCATAACACCCTGCAGTCCCCTCTTGAGCTGAGATTCGAACATTACTCCTTGTCATATCTATAAATTTAAAAAATGTTTTTCAACCCCATCTCTCCCTTAAACATATAACATCATACCAGAATTCATTGAAATCACGGAACGAATCCTCTATAGGTTTTCTGGACATTATCCTGATTCCACAATACAACATGACCCAGACGTGTATAAGTAAATAATTGAGTATTTACACTGGCTATGTCTTCAACAGTCCCTACTTAGATTCTACATATCACGCTATTATTTACACAGTCCTTTCGATGTGTGAAATAGACTAAGAAGCGACAATTACCCGAAGTGGTGTCACTCACTTCACCTAGCACCATTTTACACATAGCTAGGGGGAGAAGTTGAGTCATACCATTCCTAAGCTCATTAGTGAAAAGTGAACAGAAATTGTCTCGGTCGCAGTTTGGACCCGTTACGCCAAGTCCATCCCCCTGGTCGTTATCGTTGTTGCTCCAGCGCGCACGCGCGCGCACGCGCGCACACACACACACACACACACATACACACACATACATACATACATACATATATATATATATATATATATATATATACTCCAAGTGTACATCTATCTTTCATATGTGTATATGTTTAACAGGATTAATATCAGTAGGCAAATTTGTCAACGAGACATCCACTTCATATTGCACAGGGTCATAGCTAATTTCATTACAGATAACAATTTTGGTTCTCAAGCCACAAAGCACCATTATCGTTATATTAAGAATCTAGTTTCAGAGCTTAATAACAAAAGACGATATACACAAAGCATTCGTGGTCGTTCTGACAATCTTCACCATTAGTCGGAAGCTGTAGTTAAAGGGTTTTCGGGGATTATCTCTGGTAACACATACATATTTAACTCTGCCTCACATAACAGCATTGATTTGTCAAACAAGAACATTCATTCAACGACTGAACTGTTCACCAAATTTTTATTTGCGTGATAAAATATTCTTGGACTGGTCGTTAGCAATCTTTTTTTATCGTTTTATCTATTCAGCATCGGATTTTCTCAGTTATTTTTAATACCAGAAGAAATCGCTTGTAGATGAATTTCCCGACCCCTTATCACTTATTCTTTATTTCAACTTAAATTCTCATGAATGTAGGACTGTGTTTAATGATGTATTCTTTCCTTCCACTAGATTAAAATTAATCTGCAATAAGCGTCACAATAGCCTTTCGATTGGTTTGTAATTGGTAGGAAAGCCTCGTTCACTACTCGTATCTATTAGTCATAGATGCCAAATTCCTTATCAGCGATATCCTTGTTCGTGCTACTGCCGATAGGTGCCTACCACGACAGAATGTGAGCCCCTCACAAGCCATGTCGTTTCTTGAATGCGCTGTCTCCTGTCCACAACAGTTTGGCTTTAGTCAAAACCTTCCTCCTTGCCCATGATTGCCGCATCCAACACACGGAAATGAAGTATTCAAGACCAGATTATTTTATATGTATATTTATATCCCTGTATATGACACTAACTGCCATTTTACTGCTTATCATTAGTCATAAAGTTTTCGCTCCTCAGTGTATATAACACGGATCAAATCCGAACTTCCTTAGCTTTATAGATAGATCTATCACTTTACGTATATCAATGTATTAATCTATTTTAGTTGGGGGCAAGCTCTTGTTGGAATCAGATTCATCCAACTCCTTCGTGCTCCTCGACAGTAGCCAGCAGCTGTAGATTATCAATAACCGCATCCGGGGGCCGTCCTTTTTCTTTGATGTATTACGGAATGTTGATATATCAAAGATTTACTCGTATCTCTCACCGAAAGAGGAAAAAATGGAAAACACGTAATCGTTTTCTGTATTAGCTCACGGGAAGATTTGGTGCTGGATAACTGATTGAAACGAGTCCACCAACCAACCAGTCTATCAAACTGTCTCTCTTTTTCATCCTCCTCATAGTTCTATCTCTATCTCTCTCTCTGGCCATATTGCTGTCTCTGTTCACATCATCTCTCTCTCTTTCTCTCTCTTTCTCTCGCTGCCCACCAACCAACCAACCAGTCTATCAAACTGTCTTATTCTCCTTCACACAGCTCTCTCTCTCTCTCTCTCTGTGACCATATTGCTGTCTCTGTTCACATCATCTCTCTCTCTTTTTTCTCTCTCTCTCTCGCTGCCCACCAACCAACCAGTGTATCAAACTGTCTTTCTTTTTCCTCTTCCAAAAAGCTCTTTCTCTCTCTCTTTCTCTCTCAGTGACCATATCGCTGTCTCTGTTTGCATCACCCCTCTCTCTCTCTGACCATATCGTTGTCTCCACGTACATAATCATCTCTCTCTTTTTGTCCACCAACCAACGTCCTTAAAACTTTGTTTCTCTCGTTTTGCCCATCCACAAAAAGCTAATGCGACAGGTCTCTCTCTCTCTCTCTCTCTCTTTCTCTCCGTGATAATATCACGCACTCCGTCTATATCACTCTCTCCCTCTTTTTTTTTCTCTCACCCTGTCTACCAACAAACGATTCTATCAAACTCTATTTCTTTTATTTTGGCTCTCCACATTGCCCGCCCCCTCTCTCTCTCTCCACATCGCCCCCACTTTGTCCATCAATCAATGAGTTCATCAAACTTTGATCCTCTCTCTCTCTTCATAGCCCTCTCTTTCCCCTCTCTCTGTCCTCATCAATCTTTCTGCACATAGCTCGCTCTCTGTTCGAATCTCTCTCTCTCTCTCTTTCTCTCTTTCTCGTCCAATAGCAGTTGTAGGGTGAAGGGTTGGCGTAACGGTTCAGTTATTATTGTGGAAAGAGAACTGAATCAGCAAAATGAGTTTGCTTCGAAGAGAACACAAGCAGTCTTTGCTGAAATTCGATCTTCCTTGAAATGACAAAAATTCACCCCTACATAGACTGCATGCCATCGCTAGTTATCCAGACAAAATGTCTCATCACTGGCATGCCATTGATGTTGACGAAGAATAGAGATAGTGGGTAAGTGATTAAACCGCCAATCCTCTATCTTGTTTTCTTATCTCCAATGACAATTACCTTTAAACCAGTTACCTCCATAGTATGTTAAATTAAAAGGAAAAGTTTTTGTAGATATAACAGGGTGAAAATATTTCAATTTTCAGCTGTTTAGCTCAATTCGTGGATCTGTGCACGTGATACATACATACATACATACATAGGTTTCATCAGTTTTCAAGTTGGTCTGGTAGGCTATGGTGACAGTTTTGGTTGATGGTTTCAAAGTCTATAAAAGACGTCGACTATTCAAAGATTCCTAGGCAAATCAGTACAGCGGCTTTTTCCAGTCAATCAAAATTAACATTAGAGCTGCTTCGACTGGGATGTGGAGGAGGGTGTTTTGAAAGAGAATCCATTGAAGTTCTTGTTCTTTGAAATATCGTAACAATAGAAGTTTATTTATATCAATCCATCTCAGATACTAACAGACAATCTCAGATATTCACAGACTGACAAGGTCTATAACCTCAATTTGTTCTCATCAGTGTCTGCTTCAGATATAAACAGAGATAAATAGATACGAATAGTTTTTAACTGCATCGAAAGTTGAAAGTTCTTACAACGGGATAAAATTCATGTTAAGACCAATTTTCAAATCAGTTGATAGCGTTTGTGAGGAATCGAGTGACCCGAGGAGAGAGAGAGTTCTTTTTCAATCGGTTTAAAGCGTTGGTAAAGAGAGGGATACGATGCAGAGAATTAACAAAGGAAGAGAAATATTTTTGCCTTTTTTACGTCGTATCATTTCCTTAGATCAATTCTTGAGATAAAAAATAGCAAGTACATGAAAGATAGAATGTGAGAGAAGATATATAGAGAGGAATAAAGAAAACTTTAGAGTCTTTATAACGAATGCATTCACTCTTTATACATATTTATAACTTTTCTATTCGCCAATGAATTATATTGCATTTTTGATGATGCTTTTCGTTTCATATTGAATGCACATTATTTTTATTTCAGACGTTTTAACAGGGATTGCCTAAGAAGCTCGATGAGAAACATATAGTTTGATAACAGAAATAAACGTCTAAAAATGTTGTCAAATATGTATATAAAACATCGCATTTTGATCGAATATGTTCTTTTTCTTGTTTAAAAAAATATTTTGCCTAGATATTAACATACTATGGACATTAGTATGTTCATATCGGTTTTTTTTAATAATAAAAGACGCAGTTAGACTATCCTTAACCCAATCAACACCGGAGAACGATCATTAGCGTTATCGCTACTTTATTCGTTGTGTTTTAAACGTCATTAACGACTTGGCGTCTTCCGTTTTGAATACCGCGCCTTGTCCTGATTTTGCCCTCCGCACACTTTTGACATTAATATTTGGTTCCTAGCTATGCTGTTCAGTCCTGGGAGTAACCCCATTATTTTCTTCTTTGCCTGCTCACCCCAGCCAAAAGACGTAAGTGCTGAGGATGTTTATATCAAATGCCTTTGGTCTGTTACTTCCTCAATCTTTTCATAATTTGGTATGTCCACGTGGATCTCATATAAGTATTTATACTACTTACTACTTCCTTGGATTTTCAAAAAAATGTTTTTTTTATATTGACCCATGCATCTGGATAGGTTTATAATTCCTCTTTAATCTATACATCATTCAGATTTTCATTTGAAATTTTATCATGCTACGTCCAATCTGTGGAATAAGAATATAAGTGTATAGCTGCGCTCTCGAAGAGATGCCTGATTCTAAAGTAGTGAATTCGATTCCCACTGAGTGGCACAGTTAGGCTTCAGACTGGCAGATCGTAGAAATGTAAGCATTTCTTTATTGGTATTCACTACAAACTTATCTCACTTTGGTACAGACACAGGCAGTAAGTTCAGTTCTAACTAAGTGCCATACTTATGTGAACTTTTTCCAAACTATTGTCACTTTTATTATTTGTAATTTTAAAAACCGTCTACCAAAACTGTCAAATGGGTTTCTCTAGTTTTCAAGTTGGTCTGGCTAGCTATGTGTGTATTACGCACTCAGGACACATAAACGGAAAACATTTACTCCTAATTGTATCTAGAAAAAAAAAAGTTTATTTTTTTGAATTTTCAATCCCCCCCCCCAATCCTGAATTTATCTTGAGGAGCTAAATTTGAAATGCAAATCTATGCTAAATTGATCTCTGAATTTTCTTAGTGAAAAACAAGCGCGAATGCTGCTAGACACAAATTAAGACATTTTTTAGTGATCTCTGTCCAACAAAAAGCAAGAAAAGTAAATTATTCATTTATCCCCACCTTTTTTCCAATTTCTTAATTGATCACTCCAATACAACCAAAATACGTTATTCACATGATGGTTTCTATTGAGCGACTAACCACTTCTGTTATACAACTATTTAATTTCATCTTTATTTTTTCAGTAACTTTTATTCCAACTTCACCCAGGCCACCATCTTCCATCGGTGAGTGAATAGCGCAGATTCGTAATAAGGAATAAGCACTTGATGAGACTCAAACTCATGTCTCTCTATGCCAGAGGGAAACCAAGTTAACAGACCGTAGCTCTTACCAACAGAGCTACGAGAACTAGCCGGCTAGCTAAAGTCCTAACCAAACCGTTTCAATCTGTGCTATTCACCTACTCCCGTTGGGCGAGCAAAATTTGCAACGAAAAGCAAATTAAATAAATAAGATTAAAAGGTGAATAGTCATAAAATCCACTCATATAATAATTAGCAACTTTCAAATGTTATTTGTCTGGGTAAGGGACCCATCTGCTGGATAAAAACAATTCCATTCAAGCAAATGACGTAATGAATTAGCTGGATTTAAAGAATGATATGAAAATAGAAAAAATGATAAAAACAACCGACAGAGCGCTATTCTCAAAGCTCACAGCAATCTAAATAATCCTCGTATATGAAGAAAAATCTATGTCCATACATTTTACATATTCCGTCATTATTTACGGCACGGCTCAACTAGAAGTCCATATATATAATGAAGATATATATGCAAACTTTTCTGTTGGTCTGTTCGGGCTTAGACGGGATTATCTGAATGTAATGCCATAATAGGAAGGTAAATTAATGGCTGAAAATAACGTTATGGAATCTCTAAAGACTTCAAATCTGATCACACATTAAAACAGCTTGAGATATCTCAAAAAACACTTGGATTCTTGAATTATCAAGAATGAATTACCTAATGAAATAACTTTAGGTCCACAAATACCGATCCATACATAAATAACCCGCTGATCTAAAACGAATATGTTCCTGTTGATAATAATGATTTTCAATATTTCATAATTTTTTAAAAATTTCAAATAATTGCATCTCACTTTTGCTACTGTCTCTTGCTAATGCGCGTGACATTACAACTATTACTACAACTACTCCTACTGACTCACAATAATTAGATAGATAGAAATATCCTCGTGTCTCTCATCTTCGTGGTTGCTATCATTGCAGCCTCCTGACAGTCCTCAAATCAGTGTGACAATGCCTACGGAACCGGCTAGAAATATTCCTTTGACGTAACGGAGGCGAGAGAAAGTTACAAAGATTTCCCATTCATCTGTTTGCCTCGAAGCTGGCTTTGGTATATTTCATTGTCGAGCAAATCGTGTTGCATTAGTGTGAACATGGTTCACATACAGAATTTCAGTCGCAGAAATACACTTTACACGTAATTGCATTGACGTCCATTGTAACCAAGGCTGGGACAATTCTACAGCGAATAGTTAAGCTGACTACGTTATTGGCCATTCTCAACCTTTTCGGGGCTACAGTCTACTTGAGAGTTTTTCTCTTATTCCTGTCCCTCCCTCTATCGAACAGGGAGACGACACGAAAAGATGAACAAAAATTCATTACGTTTCTAACCGTCGTAAACGAATCATTTGAATGGGACTGATTTTGACACTTCACCGTTTTTTTTCAAATACTGGTGTGTTCAGTTTTCCTTTCGTGAGTTTTTTTTTCTTCTTTTTTTTATTTTTTATTTATGCACCATTTTCAACATCGAGTGTGCGCATAAATGATTTTTTAACAATTAAATTTCCATAAAAGCAAATAAGGAAGAAAAACAGAACATTCGATTGTATGGAAAAGACAGTGAAATATTAAGATCAGTTTCATTTAGAAGATCCAATTTTGACGGTGAGGAACTCCTTATTTGCTGAAACTGATTTATTATCATGGCTGCCTATGGCCCCATTCAAACTCGCCTGGGGGTTGGAGAGGGCCATATAGCCCCCGTTGAGAATGGCTGCAATAATCGAATTAAAAAAATTAAAAGAATTTTGAAAAACACAAACAGAGAGTTAAATTAATAGAAGAAAAAAAAACCGTACAAAAGAATAAATCTGTCTTGCATCTTTGTCTTATTCTCTTGGAATTTTTCTTGAAATTTTGTATTTTCCTTATGAAAGAAAACTTGAATTTTTTTACCCTCTACAAAGAAAAACAGAATAAGAGAACCATAGAATTTGAGAATAAAAGAATTGAAAAAAAAAACAAGTTAGAAAATGCAAATAATGAGTAAAAAAAAATCAAATGAATTATAATTCTATAAAAGATGTCGACCTTTCAAAGATTTCTGGGCAATTCGGTGCGGCGGCTCTTTTCAGTCAATCGAGATTAACATTGAAGCTGCTTAGAATGGGTTTGGGGAGGGAGGTTGTTGTGGAAGAAATCTATTGAAGTTCTTGTTCTGGGAAATGTTGAAACATCCTTTAAAATCGGGCAGATCGGGATGGGGATATGGGGTAGAGAGAGAATCTAATAAAGTCTTTAGAGTTGACGATCAGAATTTCAGTTGAAAAGAATTTGCCTCGATATCATACATGACAAACGACTACTAGAATAAACTTGCAAATTAATAAATATCTTATAGACACTTCGTTTTCGTGATACGTAAAATGATATAACAGCACAAAAGAGGAAAAGAACACCCGGTTCTAGAATTGGTTTTTCTAATGATTTTGCGTACTAACTACAAATATTTGTACATGAAAATTGAAAATGATCTGGCCATCACTGTCAGTAATTGAATGACCGTAGAGTCAAACTTTGAAATCTCGTGGAAAAAACTCAATCGAAAAATAAATGTGGCCGGAATGAATGCTATTTAGGATATCACTGGCGTTTTCTACTGCAAAACACTCGAAATATATATTCGGATATTTTTCACCTAATCAGGATAATCCAGATATTATTGATAAACAAACACTTCAATATAAGGCTCCCAAAAGGTCAAAGAAGTATTTTTCTTTCAAAAAAATCAATAAAGTACTTCTGGAAAAAGTCTAAGGAATACTGATGCTAATTTTCAAGTTTGTACACAGACAATATGAAAGTGAATAGAACTCTTCGCTATCTTAGATGTCTACGATTATTCAATTGATTAAAAATATTAACATATTCGCAAATAATTTCAATGATCTATGTAAACCAGAGAATATTTTCTAAAATTATATCAAAAATGCCCTCGAGTAGTTACAGAGGTCGTCATCTAAAATTATCAATGTTGTGGGATAAAACAATATTCTTTATCCATGTATTTATTTTGTTGTCTGTCAGTGGGAAAAGATCAGCCGCGTAATTTTTACCATCTGTTTCTTGTACTAAACACACTAAGTCTTATCCACATCGCTATCCAATAATGTAGCCAAAGCCTTCAATATAAAGTAACAGTTCTGTTCAAATCAAAATGGTGCAGTCAAGTTATTTGCATTAATTCAATTCGTAGTAACTTTATTGAAATTCAAAGGTATTATTTTTCAATTATCTCTATGCTTTCAAGTGATATACTTAAACATTATTAGACGTATATTACATCAAATTAACTCTACGAGACGATGATGTATGAAGGAAAAATTGAATTACTTGGTTCTGAATAGCTGAAATCATTGGTGGTAATTCAAATCCATCGTTGCCAATTAAGATGTTTTGAGTTGCGCCGAGATGGTTTCTAATGAAATATTTTTTATGTTCTTTGACTCTATTTTAGATGTAAACCCAAAAATAGACCTGAAATTTTAGCCTAGTGATCTTATGGCGTCGTTTGGTATCGCTCTAATTTGGTGAAACTGTCGCCAAAACTTATGCAAGGAAACTTTCGCCTATACATGATACTTTTTCAATTATAGTTCTACACTGGATGCAAACACGCGACTTTCTGATTAAATAGTATTATTTTTTGATACACACGTTGTATTATTTTTCACTATAGTTTTTCAATGAAGACGTTTCCACACACTTGGTAGTTTTTAAATTAGTTTCTCATCGGAGACAATTGCACACACCTGATATTTCATTTTAGAAATAACAGTCCCCCGAGAGTTCTGCTTCTGTAGAGTTCAAACTGATATTTTTTTCACGAATTTAATCTTTTGGATAAGAAATTTTTGTCGATGCTTCAGTGATAAATAAATAATATCAAATACTAAAATATTAATGAAAACATCACATAATACAAAGAGAAAAAAAAAACTAGCATAGGATTGTATAGTGTTGTGAGAAAAGAAATTTATCTAATTGGACTCGGGAGTTATCTTTTTTCATCGGGCGATGCTGGGGTTCCCTGCTAGCTAATCGTTTGTTTGCGCGTGTTTTATGGCCGACCAAACAGCTGGAGCCTGGGTTTTGAAAATTAATGTGTAAAGGTAACTTGACTTGAGGATGAACACGAGTTTGGTTGCACTTGCCATTAAAATCATTAGCAGTCGTCAAGGATCAACTTAATATCAAAACGGCCATTTTCGGCTAAACAAAAGGGACATCTTCTGACCGGACATTGCATAATACAGGATCACCTTCATGATAAACGTCTATGAGAACATATTCTAAAAATATCAGTGATTGCTAAGGACCACGGAAAAGTGAATTGGTGAGAGTTGTTCAGACTGCAATAGACTCTTTTGGCTCTACACTAAGAGGAATAAATGATCATTTGATATCGAAAAAATCTTCAAATGAATTTACATAGTCAGCAGATTTGCATAATTACTGTATTTTGAAAAAAAAAAGTTTTTTCCAGGACATCTAAAGGAATTGCAAGAATAGAATTTCATTCTAGGCCTTATATTTGTTGATTTTCGTTGGTTTTTTTTGCGAATTTTCATAAAAAGTAAAATAGAACTATTTTCTCGAGTTTTTTGAATCAACGATTCTGATAGAATCAACATTCTAGGTCTCAATGGAGATTTTCAGCATCTTAAAAAAGCAATAGA
Organism: Thysanoteuthis rhombus; assembly: GCA_963457665.1. Taxonomy (NCBI): domain Eukaryota; kingdom Metazoa; phylum Mollusca; class Cephalopoda; order Oegopsida; family Thysanoteuthidae; genus Thysanoteuthis; species Thysanoteuthis major. Next base: position 60,802,083 of record OY735207.1, read on the forward strand.
TACAGAGTACATCGAACTCATAGAATTGAATTCATTCAAGGTATTCAGAAATCCGGGCAATGCTATGTACCATATTTACGCTGAGTTAGGCTTCAGCTATTTCTACTTATTTTTCACGTATCATATTATCACTCACTTGGTTCGTTTGTCGTATGTGAAGTAAACTTGAAGGTGACGAGCAGTCGAAGTGGCTTCAATCACTCCGCACATTTCACCCTCAACTGAAAAGATTACAGATGGACCAATGCCTCTACCAAGGGCATTAGTGTACATGAACTGTCTCAGACGAAGTTTGAATCCAGCTCACCGAGTCCATTTTGTGAGCTGTTATCTATTCGGTCACCCTCTGCTTCTGAACCTCTACTAGTCTAAGTATAAAACTCCGGGCAATGCAAGGTAGGTCTACTAGTCAAAGACATCTTTCATTATGAATGCAGCCAATGGAACGGATAGACCTTCTTGGTTTATTCAAAATAATAATCGTTTCGCTGATACCCGGGTCTTTGTTCTCATCTCATCGATGGAGATATCGATCTCTTTAATAATTGTACCTTGCGAATAATTGAGATGTTTGGTGATCCGTGTTTCGCCTCCAGGCACGTGCTTTGTTCTTCATTAACCCTTTCCCATTCCTCTCCATTCCCACCACCCCCAAACACATGTAAACAAAAGAAACGTCAACAGAATCATCTCGAAAGAAAGAAAAAAAAAAGAAAAAAAAAGAGAAGAAAACGGATTCTGAAGCCTTTTGTACAAAGAGCAGTATACACGTCTTCAGAGTAAATGGAGAAAGTTCGGTTGGTTCATGAATTAACAGGAAATATCATCCGTGAAACCGGTCAGAAAATATTCAATAGGAGAGTGGTATACAAAGAAATAGACGGACAGACACACACACACTGAAGATAAAAGAGAGAAAAAAGGCTACTGAGAGAGAGAGAGAGAGAGAGAGAGAGAGAGAGAGAGAGAAAGCGAAAGAGAAAAAGAGAAAAATTGAAAGATTGCGAGAGAAAGAGAATTTCAAAAGGAAATCTTTTGCGTCAAATTGAAATCAAATTCGTATAAGTTGATTGTGAAGAAGCGAGGAAGAGGTTGAATTTTTATGGAAAATCTGAAGGGCTGGCAACTGATAGAAAAGAAGACAACAACTGGACGTCGCTTTGTTCGTCAAATAATGAAGCGATATTAGCGACAATCTAGAATATCATGGGCGTCTATGTAGAGATGGTGTGCACACGCTCGCGAATACATTCCGAATATCAGGGAAAATCTTTATTAAACGCTTTACTTTCGGATAGCGATGGAAACCAGAAGTTGAGATCCTATTCCATTCAGATGCATTTGAATGAACCTATCATACTCTTTTCAATTGGATCATTTCGTGAAGACCATTTTCATTGAAACTTGCAGTGGTGCCAATCTAGGTGTTTTCAAATTTGGAAGCCACTCCAAAATTCGAAATTTGAAAGAGAAACATCTAGGTTACGCACGGTAGGGGGTTAATGCACATAAGAACAGTTTTTACCTTTCTGACTCACTTCAGAATATTTACCCACAATCTCTGGATACTTCTGATCGATTTCTTCTGCTCCAACTTCCAACACAGAATGGAATCACTGAAATCCGAATTCTGAAAAAATATGTAAATTGGTAACACTGCTTAATGGTACACACAAAATATTTTACCAAAACCTGAAAAGAAAAAAAAAAAGGTGATAAAATTTTCATCGGTTTTCAATATTATATTTTTATATTTTATACACAAACTTATTTACACATAAAATTGTTTGCAGATAAGCGATACTGCATGTTTTATGAGGAGGATTATCGTCCGTGGTTGCAAACGAATGAACTCGGCGCGTCTGTCCTGTAATCTTTGGTTGACATTATGAAACTTCAAGTAATGGACGCCACTCCAGCGAGCGAGGCGCTCGAAGTGGTCGTTCTTATAAATTCCATAGGCACTGGGGAAAATTTCGATTAGGGCACGACCGACCTGTTGAAAGATGACGTGGGCCAGCCCAGCCCCATGGACACCGATCAAGATGTCGGTATTTGAAATGTTCCGGATCTGGTCATCGATGCTGACCGTGTCCAACTGAAGACCGGTCACTGAGTGGGCGGGGTAGGCGTCGCTGACGGCTTTGAGGAGTTCTTGCTCATTTGAAACTTTGCGTAAAATCTTGCCGGTCGGATTGCGTGCGTGGGCCACATAGTCCCTCCGGAGCACGAAGAGTATGTTCAGGCTGGAATTGCTGGCGCACTTGTTTTGAATAGACGCAGTGGTTTGAGACACGTGCAGCCGTTTGTGAATGACATCGCGCAGATCGTCGAGGAAAGGCACACGTAGCTGGTAGGCCGAGATTATGTGCGCCAAGGGACCCTTACTTCGATGCATTGACCAGACCATGTGTTTGAACGTCACGGCAGGAGGCAATTCTTTAAAACGTACCACCTTTCCGAAGACAAGACCCCAAAGTGGGTCAAGCAAGCCTTGTGGATGAGCGTCCATGAGGACAACAGTCACGTACTGGGGCCTGACTAGAAAACCATGTGCCAGTAAAAATATATCGTAAATATCAATCAGCGTCCAGTAAAGGTTCGCATATTCATTCCGGACAATTGTTATGGATAAGCCGTTCCAGTATGCAGGAGGGAGTCCGTCATCGCTGGTTAAATTCTCGCCTGTCCTGATTGATTTGGCCCATGGCTTCAAATACTTATCTGCAACGCCCGAAGCCGTTCTTACGTCACCGTCGTTGCAAAGTGGCATACTGAAGAAGCCGCGGGTCACTGAGAAGTACTCCATTTTTTCTTTCTGTCCGAGGACGGACTCCAGCTTTTCCCCGCCCCTCACGTGGGTCGCGTATCTGCGGATGATAGTTACATTAAGAAGCTCGACCAAACAACTGCCGTACATGTTCAACTGACCATTGCACAGATTTCGAGTTCTGGTCATTAGAAGTTTGATAATTGCATTCGAGTCGACGGCCTTGTAGATCGCCTTTGCTTCAAGCGGACCGAAGAATTGGTTTCTCTCAGGTGGTCGGGGCGAAGTGATCGCCTCCTGGTCCGTCTTGTTTAGTAGATGGTCGCTGCTGTTATGTTTCTGGGTGCCGTTGACCGGCTCATCGATAGTGTTCAAGGCTAGGTTGCTAATGTGGTGGACGGCACTTTGAACAGCGGCAGCGGCCGCCCAAAATCTAATTCCACTGCCAGGAGATACAGTTTGGTTACCACTGTCATCAACGAGAACACTATGGTTCTGGTTATTTGTCTGTTTCGAGGTGCCGACCGAGTCACGTCTCCGACGAACACCGTCTCTAAATTCGTCGACCTCAAGCCCAGCACTTGTGTGGCCGGCGAACAAAAGACCGAAACAGCTGATGAGTACAGTGGTGACTGCTAGAATGAGGAAGCCGGTGCATACCAGCGTGATAAGACTGCTAGGTTTTCTCTTTCGAGAGACACAGTGGCAACAACAACACATCAACAGTTTTGGACGACTTGCCCATCGACGAATCATGGCGGATTTTTGTAGGGGGAGAAGTAGAAGTAAGCTGGGGAGAGGGAAGTGTCGTTTCTACCAACGACTCTCCCGCGTTTTCCTTTTCCTTCGATTGGGTTGATCACCGGATACACTTCAACATTACTGTCCCGGCATATTTGGTCTGGAAGAGAAAACGCTAAAGTTAGTAAAATTATTTTTTAATATAATGAAACTTGGGTATTACTTTCTAAAACATTTGGAGCAAAAACAAGGAAACAACATTAAAAAACAAAAAAAAATCAGTTCTGGTTAGTTACGTAACACATGCATACATATATAGCCAGCCAAACATACCAACGTGAAAACTGAAGAAACCTATGTTTTTGTCTTGGGCACGACTGCCCGTTGAAGGATGACGTAGGCCAGCCCAGTCATATGGACACCGTATTTGAATTATTCCAGATCTGGTCATCAATGCTGACCGTGTTACACCTTCGACAAACAACGTCTCTAAATACGTCGACTTCAACCTTAGCGCTTGTGTGACCAGCAAACAAAAGGCCGAAACAGCTGATGCGAACAGTGGTTACTGCTAGAATGAGAAAGCTGGTGCACACCAGCGGTTTTGATTAACAATTTCTAACTAAACTTTTATTGTCAACCCCCATGTGATCTCTTGGGACTCACGCTGTGGGTCGTGAGGTCAAGTGGTTGTTTGCCATTTTTGTAACATGACCAGTCTATAACAATGAGTTTTTCTTATGGATTCCATGATATCTCAGACTATTTTCCTCGAAGATACTGGGCTGACTTATGGTCCCTCCATGTGATGTTGAGCATTAATTCCTCTTATGCACGTTATAGGGTAATCAGTCTAGGGGTCAGTCTTTCTGGTTAGGTTCCGTGTTTCAGCCCCACAAGTGACTATCGGGAGGATACATTAGTTGTATACCCTCCTTTTTAGCACAAGCAGGATTTTCTTATTCTCAGAGATTGAGCTTGCTTTGCCGAAAGCTTGCCAAACTAATGTGTTTTTCACTTGATCTATTCTTTTGAGGATTTCATTGAGATTCGTTGTTCTAAGTGGATGTACTGGTCACACTTTCTCCACTTCTGAGTTTTCGATTTTGATTTTTGCGTTTTTATCTTTGACAAGTTCGTTTTGGATGACCCTTGTTTTACTGAAGTTAATGTGAAGACCAATTTTTTCGATTTCTTCGTTCAGTCTGACCAGTATCATCTGGAAGTCATGAATGTTTTCAGTAAACAGGATGATGTCTACAAATCTGAGGTTGCTAGGGTAATTACAGTCTATTCCGATTCCCTCATTTTCCAAGCTTAGTTTTTCGGAAGATCATCATCGTTGCTGAACACGTATGATTTATGCCTATACATATGCATATAGAGTTCGTGTTGTATTTGTAAATAATAGAACAGATATTGCCAAGAATAATTCACACAAAAAAGTTGATGGCGCGCAATGTCAATAAAAAGTACATTTAACAAACAAGTATGAAGCAGTAAATACAATAGTATTTGCCTCTGCCAGGAGAACAGATCCCTTGACTTAGTGAATCCCTGCCTACTGACAGCCACCCTGCTCTAGCCTAGAGAGAAAAAACAGAAAAAAGTCACTGTTCATTATTAAAATAGTTTTTAGATAAGTCTGAGATTTTTCTGGTGCATTAGTATAACACGTTTCTTCCAACACGGTATGGAATTTTAAGACATACTTAAAGTGCAATATGCTCTCGGACTTACTTTGTAAAATCTTCAAAGAGATGCACTTTAAATACCAGACAACAAACAGGAAAGTACTTGGAAGTGGCTTACCTAGTTTTTACCTTCTCTCTCGAACCCCTCCCACTCCACTACGTTTGCAACAAAGGGTGGGTGGTTCCGGAAAGAATTTCAAAAAACGTTCTCCCCTACTGCAGAAAGTGATTTAATTTAAAGAAAGTTCCGCTCCCTTCCGCCCCTTTCCACACCCATCTACCCCAGTCCGAACCCAAATCTAACAGTTTTCCATTCATAGATTTTATCAAATAGGCACTCACTGCACTAAAGATATCGACCATAAATGTTTTTACTATTTCTCTTTATCTTATATTTATTCATATCATAAAATAAGGAAAAAATAGATACAGTTCTGGTTAGTCACACAATAGAAATCGTGATGTGACCAACTTCTTTGTGCAGCATACCTTGTTAGGGTGATCAATGGAAAAAATCGAAGAGATGGGTGTGATCAATGAATAAGTTACTTCTCTCGCTTTTAGTGATCATTGTCCAACAAAAGGTCTGATTAGAGATGAAAAATAAAACCCAAAGCAAGTGTGATAATGCAGGACTCAAACAGACTAGTTCAGCATAAACTTACATGGCAAATTGAACCCTCCAATTGGAAACCTATTGAGAAATCCCCCCCCCCAACAACATTTATTCTAGACATGGGTAAATGTTGGAATTTTCGGCCTTCTTACTCCGCTGGTGCAGTCCTTACGCGAGATATATACATAGCCAGCCGGCCATCCAGAATCGCTTGAAAACCGAAGAAACCTGTGGTGACAATTTTAGTGACAGTTTTCGTGGACGGTTTCTAATAGATGAAATCCCAAACGTCTTCAATGTCCAGATTTTGAGAACAGTAGAAAGCGTTTAAGCTAACACAATAGAGAAACTGGGATTCATAGATTACCGTTTGATTTTTCTTAAAAATCGGAAGGGATCCAACCAGCTGTTGTGTTCAATTTTTGACTCCGCTCAGCTGAATCACTCAATAGGAACAACCATGTGACTAATGTTCTTTTTGACAGCTTACCCTGTTTGGGGTGATCAATAAAAAAAACACTGCCGATCAAAAACTAGGGGATCAACTTGGCAAAAACTTACATAAGTTCAACCCCCATTAAAAACCTATATGGGAGATAGAATTGAAAAAAAAGGGCCGAAGAAAATGTTTTTTAAACGTTATAAATGCTTAAATTTTCAACACTAACTATTAGCGCAACTTGTGTATGCGATACATAGATACATATCCAGCAAGCCAGGCCTAATTGAAAACTGCAGAAACCTATGTTGACAAATTCGGTGGCAGTTTTGGTTGACGGTTTTCAATAATAACCCTAACGTTCCCCTTCCCCATGATATTTGGTTTCTGAGTCGATATTCACCCATTTGCTGGGAATGTCGGAAATGGAATGCTGGTTTGTAGAGTATTTAATTCTTCAGTCCATTTTTAACTGCTCATCCCCCACCACTAGACGTTATCGGGAAAACTAGAGAGAAAATCAATTCATAAGAAAAAAAAAATGTTTGAAATAACGTTTTCTCCGAGAGAAGAAATTTAAACATGGAAGAATTTAAAGACTGCTTTCCCCCCGAACTTAAATAGGATTCTACGAGTTTTAAGTATTCGTACAAAGGAAAAAAAAATCCCCCATCCCCCATGTCTTCACTATAATAAGAGACTCTGGAGCAAATTTTTTTCACTGCTGTTCACTTGTACAAGAGAGCCACAAGTTTAGAGCACTTAGTTGTATTCGTAAGCATTTATTGTTAACAGACAGTCTAAACTGGAAGAGGAGTTGAGTCTGTGCCTCCCTGTATCGAGAAGAACAAGAATAATCCTCACCCATTTAAGGGAAGTGAAGTCTTTACTGATTCAACGATAGAAAAACTAACATAAAATTACCATGATTAACATAATTTGGAATCGTGACAAAGAGATTGCTAGGTGGCTATCTTATGAACTGTACCAAACTAACGAGTTTTACGCATTTATTTATTACATATATAACACAAAAGTCTCAGTAATCATCTTTAACTGGAATAGAAGTAGGGGTGAAGTTCGACCCTGCAACTGCCAGGCTTGTCGAAATCTGGATATTTTCATATAAAAGAACATCCGCTTGGTCGCTAAGAGAGTTGCACATTTCCCCCGACGCCAAATCAATATAATTTTCTTCCTCTACCTGAAAATGAAGAGTTCCTACAATAAATGTCTTGCAAATTGAAATGGTGTGAAGTCAAGAAACAATTACCATTAATTTACATGGGAGAACTTGTCGGGGACCACCTAAGGGTGATGATGCTATGTAAAGCTGAGTCGTCAGAGATGGAATAGTGAAACGTACGGGAGACTTGAGTGTAAAGTGAAATAGAGAGAGAGATTAAAACGTGTGCGCTGCTTATATATCGGGTCTGCTAGAACAAATGATGAACGCTTTTCTCGAAAAAGCGAACTGTGGCGTCAAATAAATTTTCGGAACGTGGGGGATATCTATGTTTCACTTTTAGGCAGACAGCCAGTTCATCCTCTATAGTCATGGGGTAACGATGTTCATAGTCCACTTCCTTTCTCCTTTGGCCAAAGTGAGTTTTGTCAATACACATAATTAAAAATAAGCAGACATTTTTTTTATATGGGCTTGGATACAGACTACTAAGGCCGGTGGATAATATCCAATACCGAGTTCATAATGATGGCTTTCAAGAGATGGAGTAATTCCCACTTAGACTGGTGCGTAATAATCTCCTTGCTTCCTCAACCCAACACTTGGCTTGTTAGCGATTACAAACTTTAGTTGAATTGATAGTCTTCGCCTCTAGGCGAAGAGATTCATTGTGGTACAAGATCCTATATTGATATTCTAAGTAGAGTCAAACTGGCTGTGCAAGTATAAACTCCAATAACAGAAACGGTTACATCAGTAGGAATACTATTGATATCCTGTCAAGTTTTCGCAACAACTTGAGACAAACATGCCTCTAGGGTTCTATGGCGGATTTGTAATGGCGAAAGTACTATCAATGTCAATGGCCCAGTGGAGTATATTCTAACGCATACAATTGTAATATATAACAGCCTTTATGGTTATTTATTGAGCGTAGTTTCATCATCATCAGCCCTTTAGCATCCAGACCTTCCTAAGATTCACCAGATCTCTCCATCGTTGCAGTCAATATTATCTGAACTTGCCTAATTCGTCATGCTATCTTATATTTTGCCACACACAGATTCACATCTGACCTCATGGGTCCTATCCAATCCATGATGTAGGAAGCTAGCACAACTATCCAACTTATGCCCCAAACGGAGTCAAGTCCCCCAAGTTTGGGAAACTGCAATCATAATGCTGTTATATAGAAAAGTGAAGACAAAAGATCTATGTCGTAGGCTTATCGTCCAGTAGTTGTAAACTTTGGGTGAGCGTAGCTTAGTCTGACACAATTCTATGAGTGAGGGTCGAACTCACTATAGTGATGAATGATCTGTGAGTCTAGCTTATTGGCCGCTGCAAGACACTATACAAAATAGGAGAAAACCAAAAGAATTTAGTGTAACAAAAGTGAAAAGCTATTCGAATGATTACAGTTTATAAATAGGTCGACTCTGTTTAATCAGAAACAAAGCTCAAAACAAATCTCGTTTAACGTAATCTTGATTTGGCATAAGACGTCAATACAAGAAACCCCCACTCTTTTAAACTTTGGTTTTCGCCACTTTTTGGCTTTTACTAAAAAAAACTCAAACACACAAAAAGATTAAAAAAAGTAAAAGGTGAAAATATGACTTAGTATTTACGTCGCAACAAGTCGTTATAGAAGCAGCATGCACTCCCTTCCTCCCTACAGTCAGACTCTGCCTAACATGCTATCGCCGTTTTGGGGCCTGGCAACTCAGAATTGTTTCCCCAGGTCCTCGCTTAACACTATTTCGGCTAACAAGATAAATAACTTTACTAACAAGCAGTGTGCAAAACGAACCAGTTATAAATGTGTCAGTGTATCAAATAAAACAAGGACAACCGCCGTGGAAACATTGCGAATGATTCGTTTTTACAAAAAAATCTGAAGAAGCAGGCAATACATGATTTGCACGCTTAAAAATGCAATAATTTTCGTTTTGAAGTTATATGTATGAGCAATAGTATATCAGTATACACTTGTACAGCAATAAGTTGAACAAAACTCAAATACAATGCATAGGGGAGAAGTCTGCTTGCCACTGAAAAGAAAAGCTATTGATATGAACTTCTATTTTAAACGTTCGACTTCTAGAAAAAATCAGCCTAAAAAAACAATCTTGGGGAGAATCAATAGCGGAATGATGCCTCTGAAGTACACGAACAAAGCAACACCGACGTATTTTTAATACATCTATGAAACTATTCCAAGGAAAGCAGGTTTTTATTGCTACTTTATCGGGAAAAGTTTAAACTAACGAAAATGTGTGTGAATAGTGAAATTACTTGCGCGCGCACACACACAACTCTACATTAGTATGCAAGTCAGTAAGAAGACAAAGGCGGGATTATAGAAGACTGAGCAACTGTTCAATTTAATCAGTGAATACGTTAACTTTTAAATTCAGTGAAAAAAAATCTTAAATAAATATTAGATTATTCAGTCCCTCAAATTCACTCATATCAACCCATTAACTGCGATCGGTGGTGGATAGTAATCATCATCTGTGGCAGCAGCCTTTTAGCGTCCGTTGTTGAACACATACTTTCCCCAGACCTCTATCATGGAGGTTGGGTAGTCAATATTTTGTGTCTAGTTTGCTACACTTTTTTTTCTGTCGGTCAATCATTGTTTGATCTATGAATACAATTTGTTGATTAGAAACAAAAGAAAAATGTCACATAATTAAGCGTAGGGAATATCAAAGTACTAGGAAATAATGCCCTGTTTTGTTGATGCAAGGAGCTCGGGGAGACCAGTCCAGTTTGCAAATCCCTGTTTCAATTCTTGACTTTGCAGCAGAAAATTGAACAAACTGAATTGTTTAGAAGAGTAAGCTCGTAATTCAACCCCAATGACTAAACATTCAATCTGCAATTAATGGGTTAATGCTTTTGAAACAAAATTTGAGCAAAATTTCCGTTCAAACTGAAAACTTTAGAAGAAAATGATTTGACCCCTTCCAGGGCAGTTACAGATGCATACAAGCGCATACAATCTATCAGTAACTATACTACAATTAAACAGCTGAGGCACATCGTCTTGAAGCAATGGTCGGCAAGCTAATCCAGATCTCTTATACTGTAATGAATTAGATCTCAACTAGGTGACCTGCACCAGACGAGTTAAAGTTTAGTAAACACCATTTGTCAATCCAATCGTTTTCATAGAATTCTTTCAACGCAAAAAGTAATGGGGAAAACAATACAACTAGAAGAACAACGGAGCATTCACAATCATCACTTGCAAATACGTATTTTCTGATTTCAAAGGGATTTTAAAACGAGTTAGAGGAGGAAGAGGTAAGTGTAGATGGTTAAACAGAGTTTGTATTCATCCCCCCAGAGGAAAAAACAACAAAAAAACGAACAAACTAGCAAAGAAAATCAGTAAGTTTAGATTAAAGCACTGTACTACTTCTATCGATAGTTTGTTCTGGCTACAGGGGAAAGACCTCAGCTAGTGTCTGAAACAAGCTGTCTGGACAGGTTAGTATATCTGCAACGCCGAAAGGTACTCCTGAGCCTATAGTAAAATGTCAACGAAAATAGGAACCCCCTTAGAAACACTAACGACTCAGATGCTCCGTCTGCTCAGTCGGCCTTCCCTTATGGTTAGAGCTGTGGCTATTTTTAGTTGATAGGTGAGCTTCAAATGAGTGTGTTTTGCATTTTTAGCCATAAAGTTAGCCAGGAATCAAAAAAAAAAAAAAAGATAAGCTAAAACGTTCTTTTGCTAATGATCGGCTATCACCAATAAATGATCCTTGGCAATACTAAAAACAAACGCTTGATATGCAGCTTATTGATCAGAGGGTTTTTTTTTTACCGACATTGCACATCGTCCTCTTTCTATTGTTCAAAGCAACTGGGCCAGACCGATCGAAAAGCGTCTAATTAAGCTGCGTAGGCGCATGTTAAAACTACCTTAACTTTTATTGTTAGTGGTTGATATTCGAGACGGGAATCTCCATGGTTAATTTCGTTTATGTATATATACATATATATACACACACACATACATATACATATACATATATATACACACACACACATATGTATATTTATGTATATATCCCTGCACATTCATCAGCTAATTGAGTATACCATAGAACGTGCCATTAGAGAGAAGGCATCACTTCGGTGGACTTGTATCCTACTAAGGGGCGGTCACAAAATCAAAAACAAAACAAACTTGTATAAATAAAGTCCTGGTGTTGACCAGACTTGAAACAACCATTATACTGACGCATGCAACAGAAACTGGAACCTCCTCTTAAGAGACAGACGCTCTATCTTCATTTGTTCACAAATCTCAAAATGAATCGAAAAACAAGAGAAAACATCTATATCATCAGTCAAAATATCTTCCAATTGCTCTCAACCCCCTTTTTTTTAGCATTCCATCATCCACAATACTTTGTATCTTTCAAAAAGTCGGCACCAACTCTAAATCACTGGAGGCACTCTTGAACTCCACAGCCGTCAACCATGCCAAACTAGACTGATATACCAAAGAAAAAAAAAACCAAAAAAAAAAAAAAAACCACAGAGATAGTTCGATCTCGGCGATGAACGCGCGTATAGTGAAAAAGAGTTGGCTTCATGACTCCGGACATGACATTGTTACAGAAAAAAAAGTTACAATTGACACCATGTTCAACAATGTAGGGCCAACGAATGGAAACAGGAGACACTTGCAATGTGTTGCTTTAATGGAAAAGATAATGTATCAGTCGTTTCGGATCTATCATAGGTCTTGGGTACAGAGGAATCTAGACACTTTTTGAAGAGCATCAGAAAATACAACCATACTTTCCAAATGACTCAACTTTGGACCAACATCAATGTAAATAATTCATTTTAACTTTCAAAGTAGAAAGACACATTTACCCAGAGATAGGATTACTTCAATAAAGAGCCCTGGTTTCTGCAGCTGTGCTTTGGTGATTCACAGAGACAGACCCATACTTGAAACACCATTACACAGACAAAGTTTGATTCAAAACCTCAAGAGATGGTCCATGCAAAGAACTTCCATGCCTGGATGTTCAAGTATTCATTGGAATCTACACCCACTTTGGAGTTTATGTCACTGATACAGACGAGAGATCCTCTGGAGAATATTCCCACCATTTCAATGCATCTAAATGAATTGTGATTGTCACAACAAATGGAAAACTATATGACAAAAGAAGCATCACACTGAAGAGTACATACAACACAGAATCTATGTAACATTCATATTTCTGACTGTGATGTGATGTAATACCCTCTTTATATTCATGAAAACTGCCAAATTAGTATTTCTTTTCAAAACGATGACCCAAAATTGCCATCAAACTATGGACTGATCTCTCCCCTGCACATATATTACGAAATACAGACACAGCCAATGTATAAATGTTTCTACTCAATCCTTTCACATCATAAAATAATTCTTTTCAATTACGTTTAAGAAAATTAATCATTCTATTGATCATGCTTTGATAATCACGACTGGTATTAGACTACATGGGAATTAGAATAAATGGTGCAATATCTTTATTGACCTTCTAAAAGCATTTGATACAGTTAATCATGATATCTTATGGTCAAAACTCGAACATTACGATTTCAGAGGGATTTTTTTTCATTGGTTAAGATCTTATTTGAAAGGGATTATTTTAATGACAAAAATTATGATCCACTTGAAATTACTCGTGGTTTTCCTCAAAGTTTTATTTTTGGTCCTATTTCTCTTCCTATTTTCATCAATGTCTTACCAAAGATATTTTAAAAGTTAATTCATCATCTTTTTCCTAACACGAATATTTATTATGAATCTTAAACATTCGACAGCCTTGTTAAAACGGTTAACACTGAGCTCAAAATTATTAGAAATGACGTGATGCTAATGAGCTATCACTGATTATTAATGAAACTAATTGTATAATATTCCATTCAACGTAATCAAGCATTCACTGACACTATAATTATAATTGGTAAAAAAAAACTTTGAAGGTTAAATTGATGAGTTTCTGTATTTCCTATCGGATGGAAAACTGAGTTGAAAATTCCATTTGAGAAATAAACAATAATATGTGGTATATTTTCCAGAATAAAGAGTCATCTTTCTCTATGTCCCTAGCTGCTTTCACAATGGATTCTTTTTTGTGGCATGAAATCATTGCGTGAAGGAAAATCTTTTCATTCTGTATTGACTCAAATTTTAAATTGCAGAAAACAACCGTAAATAAATTTCCAATCAACCCAGTCCCTCAAACTTTTTTCCCCATCTTCAAGGATCTTACACTTCTGAGACTTCCAGCAATCTTTGCGCTCCAATTCTGTGTATGAAACTGTCAACAAAATCACTACTTTTTTTTCATATTTTGTCATTTCATCTGTTCAATATTTAACTAGGCTATCAGTGTGCTGTGATTTGTTTTCGTCTCATAAGAACGATCTGCCATATGGATTGAAATCAATTCGTCATTTTGATGCCAAAATATGGAATGACTTACCTGTTTCATTTATGAGTTTCCCCTTTAAATATTAATTCTAAAAGAATCTTTAAAAAACACAAAAATATGTACTTTTTCTGCAATAGAGAATCAGATAAACCTTATTTTCTTAAACAATATAATCAGAGTTCAGAATTTGGAAAAGAGATACAGTACTGACATTTGAGATTTTAGGACGGGGATTCTCTAGTTAATTAAAATAATTTCCCTGCGTACGACTAACCCCTATTTTTATGTTTCTATTTATCATTCTCATTAGTATTGTATCTTATGAGTATACATTATATTGTATTTATTTAAAGACTGAAGAAAATGGATATCACTTTGGTATACAAAAGGCCAGATCAAATTCAAAATGTTTCAAGCATGGATCTCCCTGCCAATCACTTCATGGTTTGATATGATCGATTCAGCAAACTGCATCGAAGTCAAACTCTCTTCTACTAGTTTTCATTAGACATGTTCGCTTCAATGTAAACAAATAACGGTGTACTTTCTTTGGCTCTGCTTTTGGGATTTTGATTGTTGTGTTACTGTACTCAACATTATTTGCTTACGACATTGGTCTCACTGAATCTCATACAAATATCTTTCTTCATCCAGTTCATAGATACAGGTAATATTAGACGAAGATTTTTGCAAAAAGGACGATGCCACCAGCAAATCTGATGTTAGTTTGAAATCAATTTAGGTGGTGAATGTCTTTGTTCAGTCTGAATTTCGGATGATCCTTTCGGGACAAGCTGCAATGAGTTTGGGAGAGCTGGTATCTTACACTTTCTATTTGGAAGGAATCCAAGTCTTCATGAAGCCTAATAAAGGACCTGGAGTCGGTACATATGTTGTAGAACAGACATGGGACATATCTCGTCTATAGTGTTGAGGATTTCCCCTTAGTTGATGATAACCTCTGTGTCGAAGACATTCTTGAAGTCAACAAGTCTTATCGCTAGTAGCATTCTGCTGCTTTGTATTTCAGTTGATTCGCCGTAATTCATTGGTCAAGTCACTCCTTCTGAAGCCAACAGGTTCCCATGGATGACCGGGAACAACGAATATCCATTAAATCCTCAAAAGAACAAATCAAGATAATACTGCTTTCCATAAAATAGTCTTGACACATGAAAAATCTCTATCTGGCTGACAAGTAGGATTCATTCTTTAAAAAAGTGTGTATTCTTCGACTGAGAGCGACACATTTGTAGACTAGCATTCTGAAAAGGTAATGCTGCCGAAATAAATCCATTTTTTAATGTATTCAATAAGGGTTTCTTTTGTCCGGTCTGGAACCATGGAGACTGCTTTTGTTTCTCTATCCAACTGAATATCCACTTGCCTTTAATGATGTCCCTTCTATTATCTTTTTCCTGACATGGTTCCATCGATTTCTACCGTTGCCATGCGCACCGTGTTTTTCTTCATAACATATTCGTACCTCCCTCAGAAAACTGTACCAGTCCACTATTGTATGGAAGGTTCCAATTTCAAGTTGTTGCCCATTTCTTGGGAGAGACAATAGAGAATGAACCAAAAAGTCAGTCACAGCACTTTTGAAATAGGAGGTTCCCGTTAATTCACCTCTTCTTGGTGAACCTCTCCCCGCTGTCTTGAGAATAAGTTTCAATCTTGTGGCAACGAGAATGGGATTCATTTTTATTCTAAAGTCAGTTCAAAACCACCTAAGTCACTAGTTGGTTTGTTGGGAATTAATCCGTCTCAAAAATTCCAGTTTTATTGTGGTCTTCAAAAACTAAGATCTTCTGAATTCCCACACGTTTGGCCATCGGCGGTTCGAAGTTTTTCCACAATTTTTCTTGCAAAACGCAAAGGAAACGAAAGATTGTTCACAGAAAATACAGGGCGATATTCTGCGAAAACTATTTTTGCAAAATGTAAAGAAAAAAAAAATGCAAGTTTGTCTTGAAGAATTTTTTTTTTATACAAGAAAAAAAAATCTAATTTCTTTTCCGAATTCGCAAAAAAAAAAAAAAAAACATTCTAAAAATCTGGAACAATGTATGAATCAACTTCACACAGCAGGTGATGTTCAACATGCGCAAAAAACGTCATCAGAACCCATGGTGTTCTCGCATCGGCCATTACGCTAATACAATGGCGATAAGTAGTGAGTAGCCTGCAGAGATTCCACTGTTTCATGACAAGTGGATAACTAAAAAACAACAACAACACTCGACCCTAAGAAATGAGTAGTTTACATGCATCACAGAAATATAGTGTCACGGGAATTAGAAGAAGAATCCCACTAAGTTGGTAAGCATTTGGCAGAGTAAACTTAATCGAGAAAAAATATATCCCATTAGTTTTGAAAAGAATGGTCAGCAACCAATGCACCCTAATCCCTAAAATCACCCATGAAGCTCGGACATAGGTACATTGTACCCAAGAGTTTTAACAGGAAATCTTTGCCATCACATGGAGACAGCACAATACGTATATATATATATATATATATATATATATATATATATATATATATATAAGGAGACTCAAACGCAATGGACAGGTCATGCTGCGATAATGTCAGATAATCTTTAGCTCATGACATGGATTCCAAAAAGTTATATGCGAAATTATGGCTGGCAGAAAATAAAATGGCATGACGACTTAGAGAGGTTCGAAAGATATTGGCACTGCAACGCCAACGATAGAGATATCCGATGGATCGTGGGCAAAGTCCACACCTACTGTCGTTAAAGGGTTTATGATGAACCTGGGATATTGTGCTACATTAGAAACATCAAAGAAAGAGCTTTGAGGAGATTCATATACACCAATTATAATGTAGCTTGTATGTCACCTTGGCCAGCTTTGCATTTTTCAGTCAGATGTCACGTATTTACTACTAAATGATAAAAAAAGTCTTGAGACATGAACACACCACCTCGATCTGCTTAACGAGTAAGATTTACTCAAGTCAAATTGATTTCATCAAATCAGCAGAGCTTCCAGACGTTGGAGAGTGCGAAGAAGTCTCTAAGTAATTGATGGTCCTCGTAGCTCAGTCAACTGGAGGAGACCTTGCAGGAAAAACAGCAAATGAATCAAATAGTATCCAGAACCCTTTGTCACAGAAACCCAAACAGGTGAAAAGGGCTACTTTGCTCACAGGAGAAGAGCCCCAGAAAACAGAAGCTACCTAAGGTTTTTTGGTCAGCATGAAATTGACAATTCTCCCAACCGGCAACTACAGATCAAGGTATATAAAGCTCATATCAGAGTAGGTGAACTCAACAACGAAGTCCATCCAATATGTCTGCAAATATGTCAATAGGTTACCTGATTCCAGTCAGAATGGGGCTTTATGGCGTACTTTTGCCTTTCCAATTCATCCAAGATACTCTAGTAGCTTGTCAACGCTTTTACTTTAAACCTAGCAACTTCAGAATCACAAAATCCAAGTGATACAACATTTATATACCTTGTGCCAGCATGACACTTTTCCAAGTGCCATTGAACAATCATTCATTGTGCACCCAATTAATATGGATGATTCTCTTTACAACCCATCCTCCAGAAATTATAGCATTTCAAGATCTTCTGTTAATGGTCAATTTATAATCATCTACAAAGTGATTGCTAGAAGAGGATGCCCAGTGGGACACAGCATTGTCACACTTCTTTATATGAAATAACTAAAACGGGGTTTTTATAGGCATGCAGTTGAAATACTGTGAACCATCCAATACAATTCAGCTAGTGTATCGTGATAACTTTGCCGAGGAATTCAAAGATCAAATTCAACAGATAAATGCTGCCACGGGAACGAGAGATCATACAATGCTGACACATCAACATGATATACCAGATAACTAGTCATTCCTCCTTTTGGGAAAGGATTCAGCAACTAAATGGTATGTGCTTCCTTAGTGCTCATAGCTGAACTCGAAATGCATTCTCGATTAGTCTATTGCATCAGGCCAAAGTCTGTCAACATGAAGACATAGCTATTGCAGTTGTTCCTCCGCAAAGTACTGTCACACTCTTTCCACTGGTGAGCGAGGACGTATGACAATTCATGGATAGTATTAATATACAAAGACAAACAGAGCTCTAGAGACCCTGGGTAAGGCAGTACTGAGCGTGCATGGCCACATAGCTCAGAAGAGTTGCAGTTGCGTTCTCATCCCTGATAGTGGTACCATAAGTGAGATGCGGAAAAATCTTTACTCGGTTCAAATTTCTATTGCATTTGACCATTGTTGGATCTTTGAACAGTCTACAAACCCTTGAATCCATCGACTCTCCGTCCAGTTTGCCAAAAATTGTCCCAAATTAGAGAGGAACAGTAATGCCACCATATACCCAGTTCCTATAATAAGTGACCAAGACAGCAGACGAATTGATATCAAAAGGTGTTTCACAAAATTGCATCATTTATACCTAAAATATAATTGGCTGACCAAGAGAGCAATATCTGCGACCAGATATATTGGATTTGATACGATTCGATCTGGCCGAGGCAATGAGACCTAACTGGATGCCTCGACAAATTGATTCATGTTCGTAATATAGTTTTGGACATTGAAGACAGTCCCTCTCTAGAATGTTTGAGGAATGGCTAATAATCACAAATAAAATTTGATTTCACTATCATGTCTATTCATTATTCCTAGACTGAACATCTTTCTGCCATTATATATATTTATGCTATATACTCTGATTTATCTTAAATTATCTTTAAAAGATTGTAAAATAATATGCATCGAGTTGTCCCCCCCACAAATGTTACAATTAACAGCATCAACGGGAAGCTGTTGTTGGCATTTCCGGAAAATACCTACAAATCAATAGACAATATGGTGGATCAGGGAGTAATTGATTACCCTGCAGGAATTATCAACTCTTTGGAACCTTCAGCTCTACTGTCACGCAGATGGAGTCAAAGGAATGTTCCCCGATGGAACATAACTGATGGTTGAGAAACTTATTCAATGAGAGGATACAGTTATGACAATAATCCTTCTCCTTCCAGCAGATGTACCTCTTCCGATTTGGGAAATTTCATTTGCCTGTGTTGCCATTCCCATCAATAAATCCCAAGGACAAACATTTACAACTGGACTACATCCTGGAGAATCTTGATCTTCTTTTGACCTTCCTACCTAATAATGACCACAAGTTGAAAGCCGCCATAATCCCTTTATGTCCCTACTGAAAATTCCCTCCAAATTGTATCCTGAGGTGCTGTCATGACATAATTCCCCATGCTTTGCTGGGAGCAGATCTAATACGATATAAGTTGGAGGCTAATCACAACTATTCCAAGTGAGTATGTAAGTGTGTATGAGTGTTTCTGGGAATTCTTAAATTCTTTGTCATTGCAAATATTCCTCCCGGGCATTTCCAATATTTGGATGATTATTGCTGGTTCTTTCTCCAAGCATTCCAGTTTCCACCCGTTTTAGGAATTATTTAATTTCCACGTTGGGCCTGCCTCCTGAAACTCTGCTTCCTACAAACACTGAAGTATCGGAAGACAATTTTCATTGAAAAATAACACAACAAAACTAGATAAGGGAGGCTTTTGCTCTGGTTACTTATACAGATGTAATCTTTTGTTACTTGATACTGTGTTTAGGGGTTCTTTCTTACACTATTCCCTACTCCAATGCTTCATAAACTGGTGAATGATTCTTCCAAAAAAGATGAAATCATTTAGGAGTTGGATGAAAGACACTGCAGGGGTAAATGAAACGTGCAAGACTCATTTCACTAATATCTACCCTTTTTCCATTCTTAGGTAAACAAAAACCATACGTTCAACGTTGCGTCAACCATCCATGGTAGAGCTGGAGGAAGAGCAGTTAGTCTTTGAGTCCACTAATTATACTTGTAAAATATTGCGTATGGTATTCGCTTTTCTTAGCCATTTTTTCTTCTTGAAATACAAAAATGTTGACCTCGGAATTCTATGTCGTCATCAGTAACAGCTGAAAAGATATGATCGTGATAGATGTTCTTATAATGGAATCGCATCTCTTCTTTCCTATTTAACACAACATCTCGATAAAGCACTTTTCGACCGAACGAAAGGCGCCTTATAGAGATGTGTAGACATATCTAAGAAGCACTTTCGGGGATCCACTCGTACAATGAGATAGAATTAGAATTTTAGAAATGTTGAGTGCCTAGACTGTTTCCTGAATTTATGTAAACTAGAGAATATGTTAAAATTCTTTTTTGTCACTCTTAGTTTTTACATACTTTTAGGATCTTGAAAATATGAATAAAATAAACATTTAAGAAATGAGTTAATTCATGCTTTTTTCTCTCATTATACAAAATTAATTCTAAAATTATACACAAAGAAGTATAAGATGAATAGGGAAATTTAGTAATGGGTGAATAAGGTTTTGTAATAAAGTCTTGAGAGTTAATACTGAAGAGGTTCGAGGGATATTACCGTACAACACAAGAGATTTATGAAATTTTTCCCTCGCAAAAAGGCTCTGACGAGTTAAAAGTTCAAAAGCTAATTGCTATTGGTGCTACAGAAAAGAGATAATCACTTAATTGCTATGTCCGAGCAATACTAATACTTTTAAATGGACGACACATGCAAGTCCAGGTTCATGAATGATTCAGAGGACTTCATCCATTTCTGTAGTTTTCGAGAAACCTAATTGGTCTAGCCTACTTTCCCTCCGCTGGGGAAACAGCTATTGTTACCATTTCCACGTTAAATCCAAAACATAGATGCCGATAATTATTTTTTGTTGTGGAACTACCATTGCAATAATAAGTTTTCTACTTATTCGTTCTGCAACTTATATGCCTTTAGCCATAAACACTGATCAGAGAATAAATTCTAAAATTTGCAAAGAAAAAAAAAATGCCGTTTTCGAGGTCCCCAGACAAACAGTGCAGCGAAACCTAATGAGAAAATGTTTTGACTTTAAAACGGAAAAGGTAATTGCCCAAGACAGTTTGCTTTTCATGGAATCATGTCAAATATGTTACTTCCAAAATTTAGTAAAAATGTTCCAAAGCCTCCTCAAAAGTGCTAAAAAAAAAAAAAAAAAAAAAAAAAAAAAAAAATAAATGAAATAAAAAAAAAAAAAAGTGATAAGTCATAGGACAAACTAAAATAACTGATTTCATGAAAGATAGTTCACTATTCTAAGACTGATATTGGAGAAATATTAAAAAGTTGACGTCAATTCACTTCCCAACAAAAAGACCACTCCTCAAATAAGTGCATGGGAGTGCTGGAGTGACTGGCGAAACATCAATGACCAAGAGATAGAGTCTGTTGGCGGGAATTCAATTCCTCGTAGGTTCAGCCAAATTAGAGGAAAAAAGTCAAATAGAAAAGGAGTTCAACCTTACTTTATTCAATCCCTCGCCAAAAATTATATTCCCAATTTTTGTTGGAAAGAAAAACTAAGAGAAAAAAAAAACTCTAAACATAAGAACTCCTTAGTTCACAACTGATTCTAGCATTTAATGACCAATCAAGGCTTGATATTCCTTAAAACCAACAAAAAGAGAACAAAAAAAAATCAAGGAATCAGTTATGGATGGTGTTATCTTGCATCTCAATTATTATGGTGCGATACTCATTACTGTGAATAATTTTATGTAACATTTTTCCTAAAACAGAAAACATTAGTTACGAATACAATGTGTATAATAGACATTCGTTTTTCCATTCCTATAGAAGGTTATGAAAATTACCAAAGCCTAATCATATAGCTTCCCCTAAAAAAACTGCATCCTATAATAGAACAAAAGACTTGCAAAATAATTTTCGTGAAAGAGATCATTTAACAACAGTTATTCTTGATTAGGGTTTCAAGGAAGAAACTAATATTTATATAATATACGAGAAATCTTAGGGCAGAATGATCTTGGATCAGATCGTTCCTCTTCTGGTTTCTAGGAATGGACATTGTAAGCTCCAATCAAACGTTTTAGCAATTTACCCATCGCTGGAGGACAAGTGGATCCCGCTCCAGGTTTTGAATTCAGATTAACTCATCTGTTAGCTGCATGGTCTTGGGTGGAAACCAGTCTAACTTATTCCATCCATAACTGAAGCATAAGAGATAATTTTACTTGTATCTTTAGTAATTAAATCTGATAAAATACAGCTGAGTTTTGTACTTTTATTTGAAAATTGTTTTTGAAAAAAAATTCATTTGTAACATTAAAGAAGCAAACAAATGTAATCGGAAAAATTTCAAAATTTGTGAAGAAAAAAAAATGCCATTCTGATGTCCCCAGACAAACATGGCACAGTAAAATCTGATGCAGTGATGTTTTAAATTTAACACGGAAAAGGTAACAATCGTCTTCACCTTTCGAACAATTTTTTCTTTAAAGGGAAAGTAATGGATTATTCCGATTTATTTTATTTTAGTTTATTTCGTTAATGGTTGGAGATCCAGTCCAAGTGTTTTTCTCATCAGTTCCCGCCTTTGTTTGTTCTAAACAATCGTGAAGTCAAAATGCAAAATATTTCTCAAAAGGATTGACCGTGTCAATTAGTTTTGAAGTCAACATAAAAGGAAACATGAGCTTTGATTGTCTGGTAAAACATCAATCGAGTTCTAATTAGGAAGTGACAGGCTTTTCTGAACACAGAAATTTGGTTTCTGTTTTTACAATAGTCTTTTCGGATCATCGGCAATGATCAAAATAAACTGGCGGGATATTGGAAATCAAATTAACAACAGATTCGAGACAAGCTAATACTAAAGAGCATCCACCACAAGCTTTTGACAACAAGGAATATCTGCCAATGAAAACGGTCTACTTCTAATCTATATGTTATGATTTAGTTTTACAAAAGCTATCAACTAAAAATCTTTGTATAGACCTGGAGATAATCGTGTTTGCAGACTTGTTTACATCTACGAACCGCTTAACCATGGGAATTTGCTTTAAGAAAGTGTAGCGCAATTTACATTTTAAAATTTCACTAAAATTGACTAGAGGGCCAATTTTAGTAAACATATGGCTATGTATCCCAATGAATGCGATTAATTGTATAGAATTTAGTAAGAAAATCCTATGGAAATGTTTTTTTCCAGTCAACAAACCACATTATTTTAATCTTATAGAATCTCAACTCGAAATCTTTTGGAAGATCCTTGTTACATTTCTTTAAAATCTCTTCAGGAATTAAATCAGTTGAAATTTTATTCGATGCTAATGACTTGAAACTGGTTCCGAATCCAAAAATGAGAACTATTAGAAATTTTTTATTTTCAAAGTTTCGTTATGTTTTAATTAAAATACAATGTACACTTAAATCATTCACGATTCAAAAACTTTCAAATTTTTTTATTATGCTTAAAAAATGTCATTTGTGTTTCTTATATCCGTATAAAACAATGCTGATCTAAAAGAATGGTCCTTTACTTACCAATAAATGTAAATGCTTAAAAGAAAAGAAAAGTTTTTGATTTGCAGACATTACCACGAGTTATACATGGGAATCCACCAATGTATATCTCATCTCCTGTCAACACATGTGGTACGAACCCTTTGAAAAATCTGAATTCTGTTCATTACTGCGTTTTCTTTTACAGTATTTAATTTATTCCTGGCAAGTATAACCTAAAACATTTAAAGTAAGTATTCCTTTTACGAACATTATAATTCTTTATGTAATTTTAGTCGGAATATTTTTCATTTGAGATGTCATGGTTAATGTATTCTCATCGCTATCACCAACGTACCGGGAATTTTCATAATTGAAAAAAAAAAAAAAATGAAACACACACACACACACACACACACACACACACACACAAAAAAAAACAACAATAAAAAACGTTCGATTCTTCTGAAATGCCAGATTGACTTAAACAGTTGAAATTGAAATGTAATCTGCATCCATTCCAGACATTACCCATTGTAACATGAAGCCCCTTTGCAGACTATGAGAGCCCCTTTGTAAAATATATTTTCTGTGGGGCAGAGAGTGCCCACCATGGAAAATTATCTTGGCTCCGATACAACAAGAAAAGGGGCATCAAGGCAGTTTGGTTTAACAGCCCCCAGACCAGATAACATTACAATCGACCAACTCGAAGCAGCTAATAAAGTCATCACAAGTAAACTATCCTATTTAACTTATACCCAAGACAGAGTGAAGTCCTACAAAATTGGAATACTGCAATCATAATGCTGATACATAAGAAAAGGAACCTGAAAGATATAAACAACTACAGGCCTACTCAAGTGAATCTGCACTCTTTTCGCCTAAGTGATCACAAAAAAAAGAAAAAAAAAAATCACCAAAACGCTAAGTGAAAAACCACGAAAGCATTTTTCATGAATTATCTGAAAAGAAGCAAACAGGTAATACTAATGTAAATGGCATCAACAATAACATTAAGGGGAAGCAGAAACAAGTGAGAGACCTGACTGTTTGTCTGCAACAAACTCTTCCCTATAGCAATACAGACCTGATCCCCAGATATTCAAAGACAAGGCGTTGGAGAAGGAAAAATATAGAAGAATCTAGCAAGTCAGAGAAAAGAAGGCTTAGAAAATCTTTGCCCCCATTCTTTAAGAACAATATCCTGGTAGTTTTGCAGGAAATAATAGAAGGGACCATTGTACATCCAATAATCGGATATCTGTTGACACTAGCTAATACTCAGGGAAAATAACTGGTTTTCTGAACGATGAATATGAAATCTGTTATTCCTTTGAGAGTAAGGGAGACATTCAGCTAAATATTCTGCATCAGTGTGTTGTTGGGTCATACTCCAACAAGGAGAATAAATACAAGAGGATGAAATGACACCTCTTAGATGGTGGAATAGTCGAAAATGCCTACACTAAACAAGGTTTGTAATCGTAGAAAATCTCCATGGGTACGTTTCTTTTACAATTAACTTTGAGCTATATGTTTAGTATTACAAGCTATTATCAAATTTTGCAATATGTTTTAAAAGAGCGTTAAAATGCATGATAGATCCTACTAAAGAATGAAACGATGACGGGAGCGTCTGAAGTGTACAATACAATCAAATGTATGGCACTATAACATGATAGTTTAGATGAGGCTATTAAAAAAGGAATGTAGCGAACTGAACCCTCCCTCAGCTTAAGTTGGAATAAGTTCTTGCAGTTAGTTAGATTTAAGGATCTCTCCCGGGGCGATAAATATAGTGCATGGACTTGAAACGCGACTAATCTGTTCATCATCACATCGTTTGGTTGATGATAACTGATCACAAACGAAGTGATTATTGAGGAGTTAGGAGATTACCCCGAGAAGCCTCTCACTGCAGAGCCTGGTCTAAGCTCTGTTCTATTCGACACCCAACTAATCAACACTGATCGTATTGTGGCAATCGTAGCAGATAAGTGCGAGTAAGGCATACAAATGAAGATTGACTGGCATCGGGTACTTTTCTTCTGTCTGCCACGCTTTGGTATTAATTTTCTGCAAAAGTACGCGTGATAGAGTTGGTAGTTCCTCGGCCTTTGAGCCGATGAATATAAAGTTGAATATATATGGCTAAGGGGATTTGTCATACCGTTTGCATCTGTGTTTGATGGTCTGTTGACAACTGAACAGACTTGTGCTATTAGGCGGTCAGAATATTGGGAGAAAACTTGCCACTGCATTGCACAAACTGAAAAGCTGATCTGTATTTAGATACGGCAGTGGCTTTTGATAGAATGGACTGGGACCCTGGATAATTTTTTGTAATAACATCAGCGACGGCCATTTCTGAATGACTAAATTTAGGTAGAGTTGATGTACAGATAACGCTTTGAAAACTCATAAGACTACTTTTAATTACACTCATATATATATGATTAACTAAGAAATATACAAGCATGTGTATATGTTTAAAAAGATCTAATTTTAATTCTAAATCGTCTTTAATATCAGTGATGAAGTGGTTATAGTGAAATATAAAGTTTGTCATACATATCAGTGCCACTCCGAATAAGTACTTTGTTTGTTATACAAAGTTTTTTTTTTTCACTGATTCATTACCGATTGAACGTTCTGCTTCACTTCTAAGAAAAAAAATTCAAATGAACAATTACATTTTTTTTTACCATCTATACTCTCCGAGAACAATATCTAACTCCACTCTTTTTGCGGGGTTGAGGGCTGAATCACGGTGTTATGTTGGTGGAGAATGATAAGCCACTTTTTTAAAAATTGAGATATTGATACAATTTGAGATATTCTGTTTTTTCTAATTCGATTTTTATTGTTTTGTGAATTCTTTTTTCTAAGTTATTTTCCGTTCCTTAAAACGGATTATTTTTTCCGTGATTCATGATTTCTGATTATATTTATATATTTAAATTCAATAAATTTTTGATTCGTTGCTGTTTCAGTTTTTTTAATTCTTTGATCAAGTTTCCACTCGTTAAACTTAGGTACCCACCTAAAGATCTCTTCATCAGGTACGACTCTCGGGTCAAAGCCTTTTCCAGATTTAGGCCAACCGTGTGCTCTTTCCTACTCTATAGTTATTTTTTGGGTATGAAATTTTGAATTCGGGTCGAGTAAAAAATCTAAATTGAACATCTTGAAATTTGATGGAAATTATTCAAATATATTTATGAAAGATAAGTATAAATAACCAAAAATGCTAAAATCATCACTTAAAAACGGAGAATAACTTGAACGGGGAAAAATCACCAAGTAACAGAAATCAAATTAGGAAGAAGACATTTTGAATTATTTTGAGTTCTCAATGCAAAAAGACCCGACTTAGCCATCCCACCCCATTTTAGATATAGAAAGATCAGCAAAACAATGAAAAAAAATCGACCCAGATATAAAAAAAAAAGTATTATAGACCCAACACACAGGAAGCTATAAATTTGTTCTAGGAAATACAAAGTAAAAACAAAACAATATTTATACGATCCATCAAAACCGATTTTTATCCTTCCATCATGGAAGAGACATTGTACACTGCATTGATTATATACGACGTTTTATGCCTATTTCATTCATTTAATCATGAAAAATGAGTCCAGAGGAATAACCAACTTTGATGTGGCCGTAGAATTGCATGTTAACGTCCAGATTTCATTGCGCTTATATGTTGTAATACCTAACCAATAGCCAATATTTAGAAGTAAGCAATATTGGGTTACACGAATAGGACTTAAAATTGTAACAAGCGTAAAGTAAATTGGGATAAAAAAAAAAAACAAAATTCAGAGAAATGGGCTCCAATCTTCATGTAACTTTTAATCAAAAATACACTAAGCCCAAAAGTAGGCCGTCGTATGTAGATATAAAAGCTAACAACTTATCAGCTCTTGGACGAACTCCAGCGTCAGTTAACATAATTCAAATGAGAAAGTATCCCAAAGAAACACTTGAAAACAAAGTAGATTTGAAAAGTATAATCTGGAATTTAACGACGTTTTAAAACAGAACAGCAAAAATATAATAAAAACAGGGCTACAGATAATCAGATGAAAACCAATATAGGTTTAAGTTTTATTGAATTGGAAAAATACTAAACGTTAATTAGATTATAGTTGTATGGATAAATTCGAAAATTTTGATTCATATAAAAATAGATTAACACAAACAAAAAGGTTGCAATATCAAGGAACCCGAAGAATGAATCCTAAAAGATGAATGCCTGACAAAAAGTGTATATGTCCAGGATAAACATTAGAAAACCCTAAAGACAAAATTATTGAACCAGAAATTATATGAAATTTTTATACAACTTTTTTGAATGGAAGGCAGGGAAATGTCCACGTTTTCTATCATTAAGCCTGTAATTCTGTGCACGTGTCTGTACAATTTTAAAACGGCGAACAATTTCCACATACTATTTTTAAACATCTTGCAGTCATTCTCTGGTGAATGACCGTCGGGGAAAAAAAAGCAAGCTTTCAAGGATTTATTCAACAGAAACAACCCCTTTTCTTTGTTTCACGATGCTTCCGCTACTTAAAGCAATGTTAACGATTACAAAAGAAGCAGAATACAAGAGGGTTGACATTTGCAGCGGCGATCAACACCTGTTTCAAGGCAAAACAAACAAACTGCAATAACATTAAAACAAGTCAGAAATTCTGATGTTTTCTCAGGCTTCAAAAATATCTACAAATTCGGGACGGTCACAAAAAACCTGGGAGTCACAAGAAACTGAGCCATCAGGTCAACTCATCCGTCGCTCGACGATGATTTTGTCTTTCTTGGACGATCCATGGAGACCTACCCATTGTGAATAGCAATTACGGGTTTTTACAGGAGCAGAGTGGTAGCCCAACGGCCAAAAATGTAAACTTTCTCTTAAAGCATTGAACAATCCCTTTGGACTCATCCCTTTATAGATCAGAGATTAGTTAAAGTTTGATTTTACTCAGTGAAAACGTAAACCAACTGGCAAAGATAGCTACAATGTGATGAAATTTTGAAGAATTTGATTCAAGTACAAAATACACTTGCGTGACCTGTATTAGAATGTGAACTTAAATACATTATTATATTAGTAAATCAGCCTGTTTTGATAAATGTTAGCATTTACTGCATGGTTTAACAGAAGTAAGATAGACAGACTTCAACGAAGCAGGTTGCACAATAATTTGCAAATTAAGATCGAAAGGCCACATAAATGCCAGAGGTGCATGCGAAAAAGAAGAAAAGATTCGCTATTTACCCATACATTGGTGGAACGCCACATTTAAGACAACTAAAAATCTGAACACAAATCTGTACGGCGAGAAGCAATAAAAAGATTGTTTGAAGTAGATATTAGAGACTACTCTTCCACATAAACTAGTTGTAACAAATCTGATCAGAAACTGTCTTATGACCATGACCATCCTCTTGACAGCCTACCGCGTTCAAGTTATCAATTAGAGAAAATTGAAAAGGGTCAAGAAAAAATTACTTCTCATGCCTTCTTTTGTTGGGAAATAACTTAACAAGGCTTACAGCAAACGAACATTTACATGACAATTTGAATGCACCACGAAAAACGTATTGACTCCTTACGTCTAGAAATCTAAAAGTTTTTTAGACGTGATAAATGTTCAAGAGCTCTATTTGTTATTGTATTGGTGATAAATAGCCAGTCAACATGCCAAACCCACTTGAAAACTGAACAGAGCCATTTTTATTTGATTTATTAGATAAAATATTGTAAATGACTCATTTTTTGCTTTTTATTTTCATTCTGATTGAGGCTTTTTCTCTGCAACTAAACTCAGGATGGGTTCCCGTCAGCCCTGAGTAAATAAATTAACCACGCATGTCGAAATAAAGAATAATATCCAAGTGTGAATTGAACCTGTCACCCTTTATCCCGGATCGTTGCTCACCTAATACGTGACCGTTTACCAGATAAACTGACTCATTTTGTATTCCAGTCTATTCTGCGCCATCTTTATTAAATGATAGTTCAGTTCAATGAGCGAGCAGAAAGGATGCAAGCCTGAAATAAGTTGCAATAAAAAGCAAAAATTAACATTCAAGTAAAAGATGATTGATAAAATCCATGCTGACAGTTGCAATTGACAGTTTCTAATCAACTTATGAACACACACATCGAACAGTGTGAAAGAGTTCGCTCCACAAACAAAGATCTAAGTAGATATTCCACCTATGGTGCCAGTCTGCTGATGGAGCCAATACGGAGCAGGAATTAGGTGCCACTGTGGCAAGTTCGTTCAGGACTAATATTTGCAAGAACTTTTATTTGCGTGTAAAAGATTTCATAGTTTAGGGACTAGTGTGATTGTTGCCGTAACACTCTTTAAACCAGAGCATTAGCTGTGTCTAGCGTCAGACATTTAAACAAATAAAACTGCGACCAATGAATGAAGATAATTTCGACCCTTCCCCCCAAAACAACAAAAACAAACAACAAACAAGTCTTCAAACACATCCATCAAACAAGTATTTATGTTTCTATCAAATATCAGCTACTTTGTTTGAGAGGACATACATTTCGAATGGAGAACCTATGACCCTAGAAGACAAACAAAAACAAGGGGTGGCCACAGAAAAAAATCTAAGGAGCAACTAAAGGCTAGCCTCCAGAAATTTCACTTCCAGCAGTCTGATTATGATTTTCTGGATGGGACAGACTTAAATGTCACAGGATGAAGAAGTTTCTAGTCGAGTCACAGTATGGGACAAAATATTCGAAGTAGTTGCAGTTGAGTTCATGTATTCCAAACCAGCCTCGTTTTGTTTCTTGACGTTTTTTTCCTTCTATATAAGACACCATCGTTAAGTCTGGTGTATTAGATTTGGACGAAGCCAAAGAAAGATATTAGTTAACCCACCATTTTCGTTCTGTATATTAAAATTCACCTCAGCATCTCCAAGAAATTCTGAAAATCTGCCAAATTTGCAATCTCAAGATCATTACCCAGTTAAAAAAAAAAAAAAAAAAAAAAAAAAAATCAATTAGTCAATTCATTATCAGAACGGAGGTGATTTTTTCTATGAAGTAAAGGAGATAAGCTCTGTTATTAAATCATCTTATTTAATTCAAGCAAAACTGTCGTCTGGTTTTCGAAGACAAGTTTTTTTATTAATATAGTATTTTTTCCACACTACCAAACGGAAAATATGGATGCGCGCTAAATTGAATCTGCACCGACAATTTAGCATTCTGGCAGACTTTTTATCGACTATTTGTAAGAATACGTTCGTAGGAACAGTGTCAGTGATAGAAATGATTGTTAGATAAATTATTGCTAGTTGCCAGAGTATATTTAGTTTCATAATTTAAAAAAAAAAAGTATTTGTTACTTGCAGCCCTAAATTATATCCTTTATGATTAAATTTAATGAAATACAATTTTAAATGTTCAATTCGTCTTTTGTTTATTAAGTGCGTTAGTTACAAAAAAAAAAAAAAAAAAAATGCCAGGTTTGGTGACAGAAAAACAAGAAACAAGGACGGGGGTGGGACGTCACGAGAGAAAGATACAAAAATCAATCCAAGGTTATAGATTGACAACCCGACGAAAAAATTTTCATAAAGAAAACATTTTTAGTTGTTCCATCTATTTTTTTGAATCTACAATTCATTAAAGCTAATTACGAAAAAAAACAAAACAAAAAAAAACAATCTGCAGCATCGAATAAATTTATTGATTAAATTTCAAGCGAATCAAAGTAGAAATGTCAATATTCTGAGGGCTCAGTTGACATTTAAAAGGGTGTATAAAGTTGAAAATCCCTACAGAATAAAAGGAGAGAATCCAAGGCTAAATTAATGGAATATGGAAGTTGGGGAAAGAAAAAAAAAGGTGTAAATGGTAGAGGTTACCAGAAAATAGGATTGCTTACGGAAGGAGAAGATTCCATATATGGCATTTCACTCGGGTGTAGTGTGTGCTAGTTAAAGTAGTTATATGGTTTAAATAAACTATAGATATTGATCAGGGGAACGAAGTCCACCCTACTCACGCGCCAAGAGATATCATTTTTTTTCTGAGAGGGGAGGAGTAGCAAGGATAGAATTAAACCTCTAGGCTTGAACTAGCTATATTAAGTATTTGAAGCAGACAACACCATTACCATCCTTGAGAAAAGATCATGGGCATGTACAGTGCTAGCAAGGAGAGGACCAAACATGCAGAGACATACTTCAGTTGCACGACTAAGGGCGCGTAAAAACAAAGGTTTTTCTGTAACTATAAAGTATGTATTGCAAGAATATGGTATGCAAAATGAATAAAAATCAAAAACGCGTTTCTGCGTTGGTTTCGGTTGGAATTACAGTGACGTGATTCTAACTTCCTCTTCAATTTTTTTTTCGAATGTTAGTCAATGGAATATTCGAATTTATTCTTGATAGTTCGGTAGCAGTGAGTTATCAAAACATGAGAATAGCTTCCTCTTTTCAGAGGGTGACAACTGCTGTCTTCTTTTGGTGGAGGCCATCAAACCTAAAATCAATAGATTGAATCTAGCTCTTTTTCGTTGCATCTCAAAACATCCAAGATGCTATCATATGTACTGGCTGGAAGAAGCTGAATTACTTCCAGGCAGTAATACTCATTACAGAGAATTAACTCTTCACTTAAGTCAAATAGATCATTGTTGCCATTTGGTAATACGTGTCTATAGGAACCAGAAACTAGAATTAATTTTTTTTTTACAGGGTTTCGAAGTGAATTAAGGGTACACGTCAACTTATGCAGTCTTTTCTACAAATCTAATGGCTACTTATTGGGGTGTTGGTAACATTCAAGTTCATTTATGCAGTTCCTGCCACTAAGTAAAATATATGAGACCGTCAACAACACAGCCAGCTTTGTGTTCGACAGTTCCATTTATGTTGTACAATCAGCTTCGTGCCCAGATACTCATGCTAATTGAAAGTCACGATCAACCAGATCTAATTATAAGTGAAGAAACCTGTACCGCGATTAGACAACGAGCCATTTTACGAAATTGATTAATAGCCAGTATAAGGCAGTGCAGTGTCAGGTTCGACGTTCTTTTAGAAATTTAAATTATATTTTTTAATCGAAGATTATAATTCTAAATTTACCTTTAAAATTACAAATTAAAACGCTGGAGTAACAGAAATACTTTGTATCCGTATTTTTGTACGAAAAGTTAACTTACGGTAGGCTGCTCAACACCATAAAGTCCACTCCCTTCAAACATGCACATTTTGAACGGACACTGCCCTAGTTGTAGTAATAGTTACTGCTGATAATTTTGGACCATTGCCATAGGACTATGAGATGGAAAAATAAAGCAATACTAGCTCTCTAAGACGGACTGTATATTTTCCAAATAACCGCCTTACTAATCTTGTACCAAATCAAGTTGTGACTGATGTAAGAAATCTGTTTCCTACGGTGAGACTTGGCTTGTAACCAGATTCTGGAAAGTCAAAATGAATCACATTTTGAAGAACTGAAATTTTGAGCAGATTTTAGACTTCAAAATATGGATAGTTTAGTAGAATCACCATCTTGGCTATTTTACTTGGTTCCAAAGACTTGTTGAAAGTGCCTGGCAATGTTTGATTCTCAATCTGGATTCTTGAGGGCTTTTCAAACAAGAATCATACAGTAGTTAGAGTAAGCCGTATGATCCATCGAGAGGTTCTCGCCTCAAAGACATTACTGGCAGCTTTGAATACTAATTTAGGTCATCAGAAGGTTTGCATCAAAGAACAAGACTCTTTCGAGGTTACGTGACAGAACGAATGCCGTACCAGAAAGCTGTTCTGTATAACAAGAAAAAAAAAATAAAACAAACTACTCTCTACGATGCAGTTATCAAACCTTCAAACTTTCGGCCTACCAAGCAGATATACCCGAAATCCTTAAGGAGCTAAACCAAAACAAGATCGTGAGAAAAACATTCACCACAAAGACTGAGAGCATTTACTGCCAAGCTACAGCTCTGGGAGAGACGCATAAATTATAGAAAATTAATGCAATTGCATTGGATTATTGAAGACTAGAATCAACCAGGTGCTCCAGGCTGAGATTGCAGAACATTTAAATTTCCTCAAAGAATTCCAGAGCTATTTCCAAGGCAAACTCTGATCAAGTTACTGGGTCTGACAAGGAATCCATTTCAATATCTTGTGGATGATATATCGAACTACAAATAAACCTCTTCAGCAAAAGGTGACTTGGAAATTCTGCCTCAATGAGTTTGGGGTAGAATGAGTTTCATTTAAGCTGGACTTGGTTACAACTCTTTATGCGTTAATCTCGTTCTTTAAAATAGCCAAGATTTCCTGCACTTTTATCTATCCAGTCGAAGGCTCAGAATAAACTCCACCTTGTTTATCGAAAGAAGGAAGATTGCAGAAAATTCAGCTAATTTTTTTCTGTGGCCAATATAAAACTGGAGATAACCGTGTTGAAGAGCTTGTTTACATCTGCGTTCCAATGGTTGTTTGAGTCCATTTTTGCTCCCACATACAAAAATCCCCAAAATATGCAAATGGGCCAACTTCAGTAAAAAAATGTAAGGATCTATTCAATTTCGAATAAAGTATGCTATGAGATTTTTGTAAGAAGATTCTATGGAAACATTTTTCAAGTCTATCATCTTATTTTCATAAAAATGAAATATCCTAAGATCAAGTCATATTACATTTATTTGTAGATAACTTACAGGAAATACTAAATTCATTGGAATTCCATTCGATCCTGCCAATTATTTTTTTTGAATTGGCTCCGAAGCAGGAATAAATACCAAAAACAAAATATTTTCTGTTTAGAAAGTTCAGTTTTTTAGATTATCATTTTTCTTTTTTCTATCAAAGTACAGTGTACTGTTTTTACCTCAAAGGTTATGACACCGATTATTTTAGTTTTGATCACTTAGCATTATTTGTCTATGGTAACCGGTAACAGATTAGCTGTGTACGTTGTTCAACACACTATATCTGCCCATTTGAGTCATCTGTATTTATCTAGACTAGTTGATACCTAATGCACTTTGTGATTGCAACAGGTTTTGAGTTTTGTTATCTATGATCAGAGCTTATCTCTGAACATCGGATACAAACCCCAGTCCCATACATTTTTCATTAATTAGCATAATCCAGTCAATCATTGAATTAACTAATTTTCTTCGATTAGAATTTTAGGCAAACTATTTTTGGAGAATTTTAAAATTGAGTTTTTGTCTCCAACACATCAATCAAAACCTTTGGTCAAGTTACATAATCACAGTGTGGAATTGCTAAGAATTCTTGAGTGCAAAGTATTTTCTACGACTGTATGCTATATTCTTGCGATTATAACCAAATTACAACTTCAAAAGATTCACATTTTGCTATGTGTTTGAAAAGAGCGTTTACAATTCCGTAATTATCTCTAAATACGCACCAGCAACAATATAATTATAAACTAATTACCATAACACTGTCTAATTATATCCAAATAAATTATATGAAATTTTGATACAACTTACTTGAATGGGAGGCGGGGAAATGTTATCGACCAAAGCAGTAAAGAAGTCGGGAGCCAAGAGTATTAGGTATTTAGCTTAATTCAACACAGGCTAAATAGAGAACTTGAACTAAATACTGTTAAATGGAAGTTAATATTGAGTTCTGGCCACTCATGGATGTGCTTAATTAGGCTAAATACCTGATACCCTAGGCTCTCAACTTTAATTCCTGTGGTGAAAGTTAATATATAATTGGGTCCCGAAACTAACCATAGGTAGTTTGTGTAACTAACCCAATCAGCAGAATAAACACATTTATGTACTGACACATCTGCAATTTATCTAGTTACTAGTTTGATATTCGGAGCACAGACCGACCGTGAGTCTTGCGGGCGCCTAACCGTTTGCCCCAACTTTAGTAGCGATTTCCCTTGACCAAATAATTTTGTGATAAAAGAATAGCATTTGGCACATCTATAGCGAAATAGATTCCAAGATAAATCTGAATATTGAGCCATGTTGAATTTCCAATGTGTCACCCATGGCTGCTATATAAAAATGGCTGTCAGCAACAACTGTTTACGGATCAAATCTATCACCAATGAATGTTATGCGTTATTGAGGGCACAATTGATTTTACCATAAATAGTATTTGGGAATTGTCATCAGGATAATACACGCTGGTCATTGAAAATTCAAAGTGACCGCTATGACTGATATGAAAACTATAGTGATAAAGTACTGGGAGCTAGTCTGATATGTATGATCTTCGCTTCAAGTCATACATTTTTCATGAAACAGAATTCAAATTCGGAACTTTACAATCACCCAGAATTTTCATTTTCTCCATTTGAGGTGACCACCATGTGTGAGGTCAGATACTGGTGTCAACACTGCAACTACCTCAACGGTATAGATGGGGCTGATACTGATCATGATGGTGAAGATGATCACCACAACCACCAATATAATCAGCCCAGTCTAGACAGTGAAGGTACTTTCGTTGCTGACACCAGCATCTTACCAATCACCTGGTGGCTATCTTGAATTGTGTAATAGAATGAAGATTCTGAGCAATTCTAAGGTTCCCAAATCGAATTCTGCTTCATAGAAATTGTGATTTGACACCCAGTTTTAGGTTTACGCAACGTTATTCAAATTTTTATACTAGTCATGGCAGCAGTCTCGATTTTTCAATGATGTACATGTATTATCTAAATGACAATTCCCAAACACTATGTACGGAAAATAAATTCAACTAATGTCCTCACTATCTGATCTATTGTAATGAAAATTGATCTGAATAGTTATCACTGTCAGTCACTTCAAAATGACTACCGTGGGTGACATTGGAAACTCAAGATGGCCCCATATCCAATTTTTTTAAATGCTTTTAGGTATAAGCGTTACGAGCTTTATGCTCATATCAACGCGAACAACTTGCTCGAGGTTTTCAGCTAAGTTGCTCCACTATTGTACAAAAGCAATGATTTTTTTGGTCTTTGTCATGAGCTGATCGTATATATTCAATGAATGAAGTTTTTCACATGAAGAGGAATCCACTCTAGGAAGATTGACACGTCAATTGAATATAATGTCAAAGTGCAGATTTTGGTTTAAAGAGTGGACTTTGAGAGTTAAGCAAACTCCATAGCGAACTTAAACATGGAGAGAACGTAAAATAATTTGAAAGTTTCAGTTTGTTTAATAAAGTTCAAATATGAATACACAGAACTCAATAGAAAAATCATTTTTCTTCTATCGAACAACTAAAGTAGACTTATTAACCGAGCGTCTCTTTACAAAGAGATGATTGAATTTTGAAGACAACAAGCCTGCACAATCTTTCTTACGCGATAACAAGCAATACTCGTTTGAGTACGTATGAGCTAATGTTACGCTATACAGATATTAAATTTGATGGGGTAAAACCACTGTTCACTTCGGACTCCGGCCTTTACAAAATTTTTATACAGAGATCTCAAAATTCACCTATTCGCAGCTACGAACGAACGAGTTTTGTGATCAGTATGTTTGGCATATACAATTCTGATCAATGAAAACAGCTTTAATAGGCGCATCCTGATTATATTCCCCCAAAGTGGAAAGCAGAGGTTTGTTCTCTTGCTTTTGGACTTGAGAATAGTATCGGAAAAATGAATATTCCCCAGTACAACAGAATTAGTTGCTAGTATGGTTAAATTGGAAGAAAATTTCCCTTGAAAAAGTCAAGGTGTTCTGTCAAATTCCAGAAACGAATTTTTATACCGGTTTGTCGATCGCAAATCTCATTTCAAACAGTACTTATCTAAGATGTAAGTTGTACAGAAACTGCCTTACGGGAACGGAAAGTGTGCTTCATCTGTTACTTGCCATAGATAGGATAACTCTCACTACATAGTGCTATTCTTTCGCAAGAAGGAATTCAGAACTGCGAGAGTCGATATGAATGTGCTGAATGCAAGGTGGCTTTATGCGTATACCCATATTAAGATATTTCATACTCAGAATTTTATTCTGACACTTTTATATAAATAGATCTATGAGACAATCCGTTATACACTTTTCAATGTTTCACAAGAATTATTTCGACGGAAGTTACATTCAGAAATACTTTGACGTTAACAGGTAAGAAATCTGAATGTACTGAAAATATAGAAGAATATTTTATGTATAGAGAAAGATATCATTGAAATCGATACACAAAGCAGCAACAGATATTTTTTTGACAACGCCAAGTCTAGGATGAGGGCAACAATGATCAAATAAATATTGAACTCCTTCACAATAGCTACAAAACTAACTTGTTCACTATTACTTTGGAGAAAGCATCTAAAAAAATGCAAGAGGCAAAATTTAGCACTAAATCATATTTTACCACTGTTGAGAATGCGACTGCTTCGTGTACGGCAGGTCAACCAATAGCCTATAAAAGTTGAGACAATCGTCTGGTCAATAGCTGTTGACGACCATTTCCTTTGAATTATGATTACCTTTAGATTTTTAAGATCACCTTAAAATGGAATGGTTCAAACGTTTAGTTTTTAGTTTATTAAAACAGAACTAAGCGTTTTTGATTTGAGGTTCTACCATTGCCATTTTGATCTGACTGGTTTATTTCAAATTTTCCTGGATAGATGACTCAAATTCATGGAGTACATTCATGGAACGATAGAAAATTAATTGTTCCAAATCTAATTGGTCGACAGTAACAATATTATTGCAACTACCGATTAGAAAAAAAATTATGGCGTTGGAAAAATGTCTATTTAGGGCCTGTGAGACTGCTTCCATGTCGAAATTCATCAGGACATCGTGTAAGATATGCCTCAAGGGTATGGGATAAGTCATGGAAATAACTATTCAGATTTTGCACTGTTATTTTAACCATGGACATCGTTCTATGTCCTAAAGAGAAAAGTGAAAGTTTGTTTGTCTTATATTGAAATTTACCAGCTACTGAATTGATAGGACACGAGGACCCAGAAGCATTAGTTTTTTCATGATGATAGATACCGCTTGGTCAGGCACAAGGCCATTGAAATGTTTGGCTAGCAACAAAGATGTCTTCCAGATATGGATGGAAAAAATGCATTGAAGGTGGGCATTCGGAATCCAGAATTAACAGCAAATGAACAACAGTTTCCGTGATAACCTATATAGGTACTTGACTAGATTTGACTGTGAGGGTGAAATCTTATTAGTCATAGGCAAATAGTTTGCTTAAACTTCATTAACCCATATTTTCGTGTAAACCATGGGGATATGCTAACTATTCTACTAACGTGACAGTGCAGGCAAGTTGGAGTGGATTTACTAGTAGACAGAGTTTAGGAATAGTGTTGGAAAAACAGGTAAGAAACGAGTTAAATTATCAAAGACGATTTCCAGCCTTCTGAGAAAGAAAGTGTTATTCACTTCATGTCTTGAAGGCCTCAAGCGCTACTAAAATAGCATTCAAACGTGGGATGGCAATATATCCTTTGAGTCATAACACATATCAGCCGAAGAATTCTTTGAATTTAAAAACGGGCTTTAAAATGCAATGTAATTACTCTGTGGGTGATTTGGTATAGCCTCAAATGGAACAATATAGCTAGAAAGGGATAATGACCTGTCTCAAGTCAACGTAAGGATGAGATATTACTAGAGAGTGGATATGCAGCTGTTGTGGTTCAAATTACGAATGCAATATTGTTCCAAATGAATATTGTAGGAAAATCTCTAGTCTTTGCCATATAAAATTGTAAAAGACAAAAAACAAACCAAAAACAGCACCCCCCACCTATCAACCGTTTTCTGGAAGGGGACTTTATCCTTTGATTAGAAAATTAACTTTTCACGTGCACGTTGCACAAATACTTATAGTATCCAAGGGGAAGAGCAGAGGCTCTTTTATACTGTGAGCCGTATTGTTCGTCAGTAAAGGCCATTTCCAAAGATTTAGACAGAGTGTGTCCCTTTATAGAAGACATTAAGAAAACCTGGAGTACCGTAATGGGAGCTAAATCTGGCTTATTCCTAATACCAGCCATAAAAGTTGAGTTCTTGAAACATTTAAATAGACATTGTTCATTCAAAATGCCAGTTGAGGGGCTTTTTTCACGGAAACAATCGGATCTATTCACAGCGATTGCTTGCTATGATTCATTCGACGAAAATCGTTAAACAGTAACAATCCCCTTCTTTAGAGTCAAGGGTTGCAGCATTACAAAATGTAACGTTAGAAACTCAATTGTCTTAAACTACTGACCATATATAAATAAGACCCCCTCCGCAAACTGGTGGCCTTAATATATCTGATTAAATGTTCCAGTCTTCAAGTTCCAAAAATAGGATTGACTGACTGGAACTCCAACCCATCCCCCATTAAGAAAGTTATAATATCGGTCACCTTTCAATATAAGGGATCTACAGAACTAGAAGCAATACTACCACCAAGAGTGTTCACGCTTGGGGTTCATTTCCTAATCTTTTGAATTATGTATTTGGTAAGACTTAAAATCCATTTATCGTCACAATTTGAGTTTATAGTTGTGTGTTCGATAAACACTCCCGATACAGTACTAGAATATGCGTTAAAAAATACAATGCTGAAAACTGCAGGTTTCGCTGCATCAACTTTAAATTTGTAAGATAATAAGAACCAGATGCGGTTGGAGTGGTTAAAGCTCCCAACAAGTTATTCTAGTTTTGAAATTGCTTGATAGCTGAAGAAATCAAAATAGCCTCGCTAGTTAACTTTATAAAGTAAAGTTCTGCCGAAGAACTCTTGTCCCAGAATCCTGTGCATTCCAGTAGAGAGTTTTACAGTTACTGGAGTACTTCAGCCTGGCTAAGAGATGGGGGTTCCATGTTGGTTACACCGAAACATTTTTAGCTTTGTGTAAGTGTCAGCATCAGAGTGATGTGATAGGAGTACCGTAGTGAAGCAAAGAAATGCTAAACAGTAGTTCTACCGTAGGTACCGTAAACCTTGCTTGGTTCGATGCAGGTAGACCAGTTAGATTAAAGTAGTGAACACGTCACTAGTTGAAAAGGAAGGATGGAGTTTTCTGCGACTTGTGTTATAAAGCTACTTTATACTCTAGTAGAGCTGTTGTGACTAACCTTCATAACTAACATTCAGCATTTTAATTACTTTTGAGTAAGTAATGAATCGACAAATATCGTCAACAAATCTATCGTTATCCGTTGATCTCATCATACAATGGATTTTTATCGCATTTTGCTTGGAAAAGATTGATTGTTCATCGCCATTTGAGGTCAGAGACAGTTAATAACGAGTTACAGAGTACCAGTAGCTGGAGAGCATCCAATCAGACTATCAGCATTACGTTGGTGACGCGTTTGTCAAAAGGACATTCCAGGGAAAGTGGATTCAGTGTTTGAGGAAGAGATTAGGACTAGTGAAATATTCCTCTTGTTATAGCCAACTAGATTAAAGCCCTAAAAGGCAAACTGTTGGCTGAGAAGGAAATACTATCAATCTTCTATGTTTCAGGAAATGCCTGACCGAGCACGAAATTAATCTATAAAGGTCCGCTTTAGTAGGCTTCAAGCGTGGAACTTGGCGATAATAAAAGTTTATCGAGCCGGATAACTCGTAGATCGTCTTTGAAACTGTATCCGGCTTTGAAGAAATGTCATTCACTTCCAGGTCTTAAGCTTTGAGGATTGGGAAATGTCGTTAGAATAACATTCAAACGAAGAATCTATTCGATAATGACGAGGGGAAACGTCGTAGAGTCATAAATTCTCATGCTTAGAATTATTTGACGCAGCCTTAAATGGAACAGAAGAACCGACAAGTCTCTAGTCTGACGTAAGGATATGATACACTCAGGAAATATTTCTTTACGAAGAAGACAGAGATACTTA
Organism: Thysanoteuthis rhombus; assembly: GCA_963457665.1. Classification (NCBI taxonomy): domain Eukaryota; kingdom Metazoa; phylum Mollusca; class Cephalopoda; order Oegopsida; family Thysanoteuthidae; genus Thysanoteuthis; species Thysanoteuthis major. The sequence goes on from OY735207.1 coordinate 60,843,308, forward strand.
AATATATTCGCTTTGAAGACAGCAAATCTGACGCATTTGATCTTCATGTCTTGAATAGTTAGGTATTTTAGCATTCAGCCAGTTACTCACATGAGGTCGTACTTTCACTCTAAGAGTTGCGTATATAGAGAATATGGAGGGGATACAGTCTGGACTCGATATCAGTGCTTCCAAGGATCTGATTCTACGACTGGTTTACTGATTGTAATCTTCGGAAATTACAATTGTTGCACTTAAAACCAATTCATTGGCAGATTTGAAATGTTTCAAAAAACGTAAACACAAAATCAAGCACTGTGAACCCCCCAAAAATGCGATCTACACGTACATCACCGAATTCCGATAAAAACAGGCTTAGCAATAGTTTATGATCCTATCTTACTGATCTATATTTACCACCTTTAAAAGGACAAAATGTTATCCCTGCCACCGTTACTGTAAAAGTTAAAGATACTTTAAAGATTTAAAGATCTTTACTTTTCAATGAACAGATGAAAAAGTTGTTAGTTTTTAAACCTAGCTTGTGTAAAATGAAATTTACTGTTGATTGGTAATATTTCCAGTGTTTTCAAATATTTTAAGATGTTCAAAAACCTGAATAAAATATACGTTAATCTGATGAATTCTGGATAAAATGGTGTCCAAGAGAAGACGAAAGCATTGAAACAAGAACGCCGTTCTTCAGAATACGGAAGCCATTCTATCACAGTAATTTTTAGCCGTTTAAAGAAAAAAAGGCCGTCTTTCCGTCCGGTCTGTAGAGTAACGGAAGAAAGGGGGGTGCTGCTCCCACTCGGTGAATATAAGATGGTTTTTGAAAGATCTATTATCAAAGCTTTAAGCACAAGTCAAATAGAATTATAATGCATTTAGTGTCAAATTTTTTCCAGATTGCTTTAAAAGAAGAAAAAAAAGGTCTCCTAAATGGAGTGATGGGGAGAAGCTGAGAAACCCTTCTTAAGAATAAGTTCTGTAAGCTAGAAGAAAACTAATTAAACTTCTGCAAACAGAAACACCCGGAAGGTACAACAAAAAGGAACACATTTCTAATCACCAACCCTAAATGCGAGTAGACACTGCACTAGACTTACTATCGGTGGGTATGTAAAACAGAACAAACATTTGACTGCTCACAAAGCGAACGAACTATCTGTAAAATACTACGTATACAAATCCGATAATTTTCAGCCAAACTTTGGCTAAATACCCATAAATTGCCAAGCAAATTGTCAATGAGATGATAAAAAGGTGAAAAAAATTGTTGAATACATTTTATTTATGCAATAACTTTTATATAGGTTACCCGTATGTGAAAAAATAGTCTGAGTCGCTTCCAAAAAGAATGACCGAAGTTCGAGGGGCGGTTTGGGGTAAGAAAAGGAGAGAGAGAGAGAGAGAGAGAGAGAGAGAGAGAGAGAGAGAGAGAGAGAGAGAGAGAGAAAAAAAAAAAAAAAAAAAGAAAGAAAAGAAAAGATTTTACATCATTCCGAGAATGCAAAGCAATCACAAGTGAGTTAAATTCTCACTGAGTGTCAGATTACCGTGAACTAGCTTGAAAATCGGCTAAATCTAGCAGATGCCCTCAAGCGCCTGCGTTCATGGTCTTAGCGAGTTCAAAGTTAATTGGATGCTCCAGTGCTGTGAGCTAGACTTAGATTAAGTCAGTGAATAACGCAATGGTTAGCAAGCTTGTTTCACAGACTAATTCGCTAGTATGAAGTGTTTGATACCCACGAGAGGCCACACTACTGTGGCTTTGTGCCAGACTTGTAAAGGCACTGTTTAAAAAATCAACAGTCAGGACATGGATTATTCGCTCTGAATTTTTCCATCTTATCAGTATGGGATTTAATATTTAATCGACACGGAGTCCCCCAGCTCCTTTGGCTTTTCACCAGATTGAGATAAGCTTAGTAAATATCTTTTTAGTTCGTTGGGAAGCTAGAATCACAAATCAATTTACTAGTGAAGCAAGTTTGATCCTCAATGGGATTCCCACAATTGCTGCGATGGGACATTTCCTATTTGCTTTTGGTCATTATAAACAAGGCCTTTCGGACAGAGTTAGTAAGAATAGATAATTTTGCCAAAGAGACCAGTGAATGAAATGCATTTCTAAATAGCTTATTTGTGTTAAAATTGTAAAGATGGAACTACTAAAACGTTACGTGTTTGAAATGAAGACTGAAAAATGACCGAGAAAAGAGGAATAAAAAGACTGATATTTTTCAAGGTACGTTTTTACAGATTATGGATTAGATAAGGTAAACATGGCACAGTGCCATGGAATTCCAAAGGGAGCTTGAAGCTGATAGTTTCATACTTCCCTATTGATACCAGTGGTCACTGTTCCATCACCTTTACTTCTATAATGAGCTCAATCCTCATTAGGTGCCATAACACTAGGGCATTGTGTTAGAATAAGCAAAACATAGTTAATATCAATTACATAAAGACTTGAATAGAGATCCTCAAGGTCATTAATGCTCATCATATAACATAGTGTAGACCCATATATGTCAGAATCTTGCAACATATCCACTAACATAGAGATTCACCAGGCTTATAAAGACTTTGAGCTCTTTCAACGCAAAAGGAGGTGAGACTAGGTGATACGAGCTCATTTATACTCTGCACAATCTGCTGACGACGTCGTCCTTCTTACTGAGAACCTTCATGATCTCCAACTAATACTAAGAGAATTGAATGAAATAAAATACGAAAGTTGGTCTCCACATGAATTTCATTGAAAAAATGTCACGTACAAGTTGATGTCAAGGACATAACGATCAAAATCGAAAACATAAAGCTGGACGAAGTAGATCCCTACATCTACCAAAGGCAGGGAATCTCCATGAAATCTGCAAAAGAGGAAGAAATCACGCAGATAATCCACCCAAGCTTGCAAGCTTTCAGAAGAGCAGACTCAACCATTAATAACAAAGAAATCCTATTATTCCCCCCAAACCAATACATCCTTCCGATAGTCACCTATGAAGCTGAAACAAGGGCATGAGAAAGACTCGTGCTCAGAATCACATGAAAAAAACATAAAACAGCAAAATTTATTATTAAAAGATGTCCGAGAAAACTCAAATGGCAATGGGCTGATCATGTTGCAAAAAATTTCAGACAACCGGTGGACATCACAAAACACAATGTGGATCTTTAGAGATCATAAACGAAACTGTAACTGGCAAAATAAGATCGCTTGACAAACTAGACAAGTTCAAAGATTACATGCCAAGTGAAACCTATGATATGTCTGACGAATCCTGGGGAAGGTCCATGTCCAACGACGGATGCTAAAAGACTGCTGCTGGTGATGATGTGACATTTTGCTCCTGCATCAAAAGTGTATGTACGACTTATTTATCACATGGACTGTAATAATGGATACCTACTGAAGATCAAACTTTTCAATAGTAATAGTCTGCATTACAAACTTGTTAACCATTTTTTACACGATTGCAAAACTGATGTTAAGAGATTTTGCAAGATACCAAGGAGTTTCTCTTGAACATCAATTTTACGATTTCACTGTAACATTGAAGCGTGAATGTGTAAATGTGTGTATGCGTGGGTGCAGAAGTAATTGTCCTGCGATTTCACGCTATTTCTCAATAAGCTCTCCACACGTTTCACGTGTGTACGTGTAAATGCGTGTACTCATGGTTCCGTGAGTAATTTGACTGCAATTTTACGCTATTTTTAAATACGCCTTCCACACTTTTCACACCGTAAAACAAAAGAAGCCAACGATTTGAGCCCAAATCGAAATAACTGACTCAAATCATTTGCAGTTGAATAAGTTTTTGTGTCCGTGATTATTGTTCGTGCTTCCTGAATTCCTATTTTGGTTGGGTAATTTTCGCAATCACACATCCTCAAGATCGACTATACCCGAGTAGACACGTACAAAGATAGATATATTTAGATTCAAATTTATATAACACAGAAAGAGACCAGTCAATGATTCTCCCTGTCTAGGCCGACATAGGTATATCATACTTTAACTGATATCCCCCAGGCAGTAGTAGACTGCCCACTCGGGAGTGGGTTACCTAAAGATCACTCATCACTGGCTCCTCTGTTGACCATCGTGCCCCGCTAGCGAATAAACATTTTTGTAAACATAATTGGCAATAGGATATATCACAGGGAGGAAGCGATTCATGCCTTCTCCAGATCCATTGGGGCTTGGTGAACAAAAACCTGGAGTAATGGTGTCTATTGTAGATATAGTAGCTTTGTAAACTTGTCTTAATTCCTGATAATTACAAAAATCTTCTCTTTGATTACCAATGTTGAAGATGCGTTCGTATTAAGTCATGCCCGTCTTCCTGTCAGTCCAGACGATATCTCAAGAGTAATTGATGAATTCCAATGAAATTCTTTTGGAAGGTGGACAACAGGCAATAGAAGGAATGGTAAAATTGAGAGGCGGTTCCATGCATAATTACAACCTCTTACAATGACGGTGGTAGAAGTAGTTTGCAAAATATTTACATTTAACAATACTATCCGAACTCTGTCAGCAACGCTTGTCTTAATAATTCCTGACCTGCAACGATCACTTTCTTTCCAATTTTCAATTTTTTTTCTACTATAAAATCAATAACAATGCACATTACACTTATGATAACCATTTTCTGTCAGTAGCGTTTGCCTCAATCCCTGACCATTGATAATGAGAAAATAGGTTTCTTCAGTTTTTCAGCAGACTGTACGTATATATGTACCACGCGTGCAAGCCACACTGATAGAGCTAAGAGGCTGTAAAGATCTACTCCTCATTTCGTCAAGAAAAAAGTTTTTGCCTCTCCCCTGTTGAGGGATTAAATTGCAATATAGGTTGATTCTAAATTGATCCATTAGTTAGTGAACATCTACTTTTTTAAAAAATCCAGCCTTTTTTGAGATCATTGTCCAATAAAGGGCGAGAGAAGTAATTTATATATTAATCAGCCTTCTTTCTAATATTTCAAATGATCATCCCGATGTAGCATGCAACCGAAAGACACTGATTACGTGACAGTATCTACTTAGTGACAAACAAGACCCCCCAACCTTTTCTTGATTTCTAATAGAACCTACGCAGAAACTGGATAAAACGAATTCAGTACGAAAATATAAAGTTTTGGATCTGATCTTTAATTCATATCTTCACCTCCAGAAGTATTTAAGATAGGAGAAGAGTAAAGCTGATCAGGCGATTAGACAATCGATAACGAAAGTGGAAAACGATAGGAAAAGCCTAAGCTTTGCCTAATTACTCGGGATTTCTAATGCTACTGGTCTTGAGATACAAACGGGTCTGTTTCCTCACCCCCACCTTACTGTCCAAAGTTGCAGTATCAGTATATATATATATATATATATATATATATATATATATATATATATGTGTGTGTGTATATATATGTATGGTTGTGTGTGTGTGTATATATGTATGTGTGTATATATATGTATGGTTGTGTGTGTGTATATATATATATGCGTGTATATATATGTATGGTTATGTGTGTGTGTATATATGTATGGTTATGTGTGTGTGTATATATGTATGGTTATGTGTGTGTGTATATATGTATATGTATGGTTATGTGTGTGTGTATATATGTATATGTATGGCTATGTATGTAAGTATATATATATGTATGTGTACGTATGTAAGTATATATATATGTGTTTGTATATATATGTATGTATATGTGTATATATATATATATGTATGTATATATGTATATATATATATATATGTATGGATATAAATATATATATGTGTGTGTGTGTGTGTGTCTGTCTGTCTGTTACCGATAAAAAAGAGAACAATAATTGTATGTAGATTGAAATTTATTGGACTGATATATTTCGCTTTTCGGCTTTATCAAAGTGGTGTTTAGAATAAATGATCTCTCAAATATCCGGTTATTCTAAGTAATAACGTCTTACGTTATCACAGCTTATTGTCCACTAAATTCATTCTGTCGCTTATACCGTTTCCACAAACTGATTTTATGATCTTATGTGACAGTATGAGATCATTAGCGTCAAATAATTTTGGCATAATGATTTGATAAATTCTACCTGAGATTAGATCCACATTACATCTGTATTTTCCCTGCTATGTCCCCCATTTAGGATATGAAATCTTTACTCAGAAGAATTTTCAAAATTCTTCAAAAGCCTTCCAATGCAATTATCATGGACGCCTCAAGGCTGTATAGCACCAAAGAGTGTGTCGTACGTTGATCAGATATCTTCTTTTTTCATTTTCATATTTATTAACCTCACCAGTGATAAGGTTGACTCAAAGAGTTACAAAGGATAAGGGAAGGTTCAGTGAGTCGATGGGTTTAGTTTTGGTTAGGCTCACACTAAAGAAAATAAATCTATTATTCATATTATGATAAGCAACCTATTCCCTGTCCCTTTGTGTGTATCACTTGAAAAATAAAAATAAGAAATAAATCATGGTCTGGGTAGAAGAGAGTTTCTGAGACTGCAAAGATTGCAAGGAGAGGGAGAGGGAAGCAGGGTAGGGGAATGCAAAAAGGTAGGGGTAAATGAAAAAATATCTGGGGAACTTTGAGATAAAAAAAGAGAAAATTGCGAAAGTAAAATGAGGTGGAATCGAACTAGTTTTCGAGTGTCTGTGAGTGGATGATTTGGTGAAGTTCAGGGGAGCTTCAATTAAGACAACTCTAAAGAGTTCTTTTTTTCCAGATATTGATTTCCAATCCTTGGAATATGATCCGCAAAACAACTGGTATAATTCTTTCAAACTTTCAAAAAAATCTCTTGCAATCTAGAATTTTTTAAAATTTATCCAAGTGAAGATAAGTAAGGCATTTCAGAAACAGTAAACCAAAACTGTCAACATAGGTTTCTTCAATTATTAAGTTCGTTTAGCAAGTTAACAGGCTATATATGCCGCGTGCAGACCGCATAAATGAAGTGGGAGGGCTGACATCCAAATTCAAGCATTCACTCCTTATCATGTCAAGCAAAACCGTTTCCCTGCCCCCCTCACAATAAGGTTTTAATGGGTGGGGGCTCACTTTGCAATGGAAGTTTATGTCGAAATGGTCCTATAGTTTGTGTCCAGTAGCATCCACCTTTCTTTGTTGAAAATTTAGACCTTTTCAGTGATCACTTCCCAGTGAAAGGCGAGAGAAGTGATTTATTCATTGATCAGCCCTATTTAATATTTTTTGATTGATCATCCCCGACTTGACACTCTTCCAAAAGCATTGGTGACTTGGAATTTTCTATTGAATAACGAATCAAACTTATATACATTTTATGATTCATTTTTGTCTTTTATCCCGAATCCCTCTATACCCCTCTAAGTATGTCATCATCAGTCTTTTAACGTCCATCGTTGGACATAGACCTTCCCCAGGATTCGCTACAATTCTCTATCATGGGTGTCGCAGTGCAAGCATTTTCAGAATTTGTCTAGTTCATCTCACCATCTTGTGTTTTGTCGGCCTCAGTTTCTCATGTGATCTCTGGGGATCCATTTTGTGAGTTGTGATGTCCATCGGTTGTCTTTCATTCTTGCAACATGGCCTGCCCATGGCCATTTGAGTTTTTTTTAATCAGTTTCTATGATGTCGTGGACTCTCGTTTTCTTCCTTGTATAATGTTCTGTCTTCTGATCTCTCCATGTAAGGTCGAACATGATTCTCACATGCGCACCTTGCATGTTTTTCAGTTTGCAGGTTTGTCTCTTGGTTAGGTTTCATATTTCAGCTCCATAAGGGATATCGGGAGAATGCATTGGTTGCATAGTCTTCTTTTTAGGATTATTGGGATGAAAAAATTCATGGGTGTATTTGAATATCTATGAGATGATATTTTTTAATAAAAAGAAATCACTTCGTTTGTTGTTATCGATGAGTCTATTGTTTCAAATGGTGTGCAGAAGATATTTTTATCAACAAAATTGTTAATTCAAACTTGTTACTTGGAAGAGTCCGTAGTTAAGGACAGATAAACAGAAATAAGTCCCACTGTCCATTATGTACGTAGATGTGTTTTTTTAGACTGAAGTAGCGTTCGAATGTCTTACAGGCGATGGATAGTGATAGAATCAAGTGATAAAAATCCCATAAGTCACCAAAAGATGGGTATACAACAATGCATCTTTCCAAAAGTCACCTATTGAACTGAAATATGGAACCTAATCAAAAGGCTGACCCTCAAAATGAGAACCTTGCAACGCGCACAGGGAGGAATATTGCTCAACATCAAACAAAGAGATCACGAGACAGAACATTATACTAGAAAAAAAACAAAACAACAAGAGTCAGAGATATAATAGAATCCATTAAAAAGCCCAAGTAGAAATAGGCTAGTCATGTTGCAAGAACGTTAGACAACCGTTGTACATCATGACTCACAATGTAGATCGCCATATAACATATTCACAACGGTTGTCTGCAAAAAGTAAGATGGCGAGACGGATTTGACAAGTCTATAAAGTATTGGTTCTTCAACGCACATGTTAGAGAGATCTGGCAAATCTGGGGAAGTTCCGACAACGTGTACTAAAAAGATGATGATGATGAAGAACGGATTTTCGTCTATTTGTTAAGATGGATTGCTTTGTAAATGCCGAGGGGTGACTTGAATGATGGCGTTAATTTGTCCAGCCAATCGCGTTATGGTCACTGAGGCAACGAAAGTAATGATTGACGTAGCTTGGAGATGAACCTGTTAGCCGACGGTTGTTTTGTCATCTGTTCCAATAGATACGGCCATCCTGTCTGCTGCTTCCTACCTCGCTGCTAAAAGACACAGCGAACTTTAAAACTTGAATTACGTCAAGCGGAAAGTATCAAATTCTTGCCACGCTTCATTTGATAGAATTCTGAATGATGTCCTCGAGGAGGACCAGAGCAAAGAGAACTTCAGTGGATAAAGAGTGGGAGAACATTGAAAGGGTGAAGCAGAGATACGTCATTGGAAAGAAACGGACGTCGACTATGCCAAATAGAAAAATAGTTGGAGAGAAGGTGAGTATGAGGAAACGTTATTAGATAAGGTGAGACTGAACGATGGGAAATTGAAAGAAACAGGTCACACGAAAGAAATTGATGTTGACGAAGCCAAATCGAAAAATAGGTGGAGAGAAAGTGAAGGCAGGTGAACGTAAGCACACAGAGATGTAACGTTGGAAAAATGAAACAGAGAGACATCCTAGAAGAGAATTTTGGCGTTGATTAAGCCAGATTCATAGAAAAAGTCAATCGAGAGAAAGAGTAGATGGAATGAAGTAGCAATAAGGGAGAGAAGCAGCTAGGAAAGAACAGGAATCAGGGTCAAAAGGTATAGACACTACTCCATCTGACTGCTTTCTACCTCCTTGGATTAATGCATTTTCAGACCGGTAGAAGAAAGTACTTCAAATCAGGGATAATAAAGTACCTTCCGACAACCACCTTTCCACGAGATCAGAACATGAAGAATAAATAGAGTGGAAAGTGCATTTAGTATTCAACCATGGCTTTCACCAAAATCGAATTAGATGGTCACTTTCCCGCAGACGACCCTCAAAGAACACATACATGGCCAGCCGACTTGAAAAACTGAAGGAACCTATTACGACACTCTCGGTGATGGCTCTGGTTTACGGTTCTTGATATAAAGTGGGGGCTTCAAATGTACAGTGATTGATTGTACTGATTTTGATACCATATTAAGAGCTTGTTTTGTTTTAGAAACATAAGTTGATAAGAGAAAAACATATCAGAAAAGTTCTTCAGGGTAATGAATGTATTTATTGGCGAATGAGTTGATGCCTACATTTCTGAAAACAATGAACAAAACAGGTTTGATTCGTCATTCAATAGAAATAGTCATATAACGAACGTCTTTTTTGTTTCGAAAAAAGGGAATAAGTTAGTTCTCTTGCGTTTTGTTGGGCAGTGATCATTGCAAGGTCCGACTCTTCAAAATCTAAGCGTAAATGCTGCTGGAAGAAATAAACTAAGGGACAAATGTAGAATTAACTTACATTGTGAATTACACCCCACAACTTATTCATGGGCGTTGGGTTAAAAAATGTTATATATATATATATATATATATATATATATATATATATATATATATATATATATATATATATATATATATATATATATATATATATATATATATATATATATATATATATATATATATATATATATATATATATATATATATATATATATATATATAATGCTCTTCCATAGGCATTGAGCACTCTGGTGGATGAAGGATTTAAGAGGCTAAATGAATGTATCACTTAAATTCAGCCTAACTGACAGTCCAGTTCTGTAGCTTAGTGGTAGGATACCGTCTTCCAGGGTCTGAAGTGAAGGTTTCAATCTGGCCTTGCGGTACTGGATGGGATAATGGATTGTCTATAGCAACACTGAAGAGTTGTAATACAACGAAATAGCTGTCTGTGGATGACACAATAGTATATATATATATATTACTGTGTCATCCACAGCCAGCTGTTTCGATGTATTACATCTCTTCAGTGTGGCTATAAACTTTATCCCATCCAGTACCGATATATATATATATATATATATATATAATGATTTATAGAGAGTTGTGTAAACTTCAAAGACACTTATGAGATTTCTTGATCATTGTGCAAAAGATGAAACTGGGAAATTTTTGCATCAATCTGATACAAGAGGAATTAATTAGATTGGAAGCAAGAAGTGGTAAGTAGTTTCCCTCGATTGAACAGTACTAAGCTTAACTTATCGAATAAGGTTGGACTTGTGTTCTTCTAAGCTAAACTAGGCGAATAACAAATCTGGATTTGTGCTGTACCAAGCTAGGCCCCCAGAGATCACATGAGAAACCGAGGCGACGCCCATGATAGATAATTGTAGGGAATATTGGGGAAATTGTATGTCTAACGACAGACGTTAAAAGACTGATGATGATGATGATGATGATGATGAAGCTAAACTTGGCGAACAGTAACAACAACAACAAAGAATAAATAAAGGGACAGCCACCAAACGTAATGCCGCTCCCAGGGAGGATGGGGTAAGAAAAAAATTTGTTCAAATTTATTATGATGATCGTTGCGATTTCACATTGATACGGAAACTCCTATCAGAGCACACTGCCATATGGGAGCGGTATGTCCTCGAGGAAAGACCGGATGTACATGTCCCACTTGGGCAAGACGTTCTGATAATTTGCAACAGAGCATCGACTGAGACAGTCATCGAACAATCTTGTTACTGCATACGACACCTGGTATTCAAAGAGTCATCTATTTGGGGATTAACCAGCCTCAATGTCGCTCAACTTCGATGATCGCACGAGAAACAGCGATTCCAACGCAATTTGACCGTTCACCAGTTGATTAGAAACCTAATTGGTGACATGTTTTTTTTTCTGATTCTTAGAATCTGTCTTCAGAGACAAACTTGATTAACCAAGAAAGATTAATTTCTGGTTGGTGACCTTTTTCATGGGTCATGACCTTTTGGCATCTCCCCCATCAACGTGACATCCATTTCCGAACTCATTAAACAACAACATCAACAACTACATCAACAACAACAACAACAACAACAACAACAACAACAACAACAACAACAACATCTATCAACACGTTCGCCGCATCCAACTCCCTCCACTCAGGATCCCAATTTCAAGTAACCTGATTTAGGTTTCCCTCGCTATCCAAAAGTTCAGCGTTCATGCGAAAACCTTTCGTAAACTCGGATGGCGTAAAGCGAAGAGAATACCCCCCCACTCTACACACTTTTACTATAAAAATGTGTTGAGTAGGTTGATTGAAAATCGTTGAAAAAGACTAAGGAAAACAAAGACGACTCGTCTGCTACGAAGGTGCATCCATACTTCTTAGATGTATCACAAATTTCACACGAATAGCTTCTTCTTAAGAACGTCTCTTGTGTGGAACAAATTCCTTTATGAATATGAATACAACCTTTTTAAATGCAGAATGAAGAAGTAACTTCGCCAAAAGTTAGTTTCTCAAGTCTCTTATAGCTTTTCATTTTACTGTTTCAACGCCAGAAGATGGTTCTATCTACAAGTGTTTTTGTCCGTCTTTTTTCGCTTGTTTGTTCCAGTGCTCCCGGCCATACCGTTCTGTCTACAGACTTGAAAATTAGCATCAGTACTCCACTTATCTCCTTCTTTTATTCTCGGAACAAAAACCCTTTTATCTTTTGGGGGCCTTATTTCGTTTGTGTGTTCCAGTGCTCCTGTTCATGCCGTTTTGTCTACAGACTTGAAAATCGGCATCCTATCTCCACCCTTTTGACTTTTGTTTTTAATTATGGAAAAAAAGCATTGCTGATCATTTTTCGACCTTATTCTTAAGAGTTTATTGATAATATCCAGATTCCTAAGAATCCAGATATTGTAAATACCCCTTTTCACTCTGTTTTAGATGTTTTCTAATAGAAATCGCCAGTGATGAAAAAATAGATTTTATCCTGACCATATTTATTTTTTGACAGATTTTTTTAACATGACATTCAGATTTTGACCCTACAGTTTTTCAATCATTGACTATGGCGGTGAGTCTTTTTAGTATTCATTTTGAACATGTCATGTGTTTGTATCTCTAACTTTCAAAATATCTACATCAAGGAAATATTTCAACTTGTATTTACTGGTCCTTTTCAGAGAGAAAATGAGTCCCTTTTAACTAATTCTCCGATGTGAAATGAGGCCAAAAAGCCTTACTTAGAGTGACCAAAAGTTACCCATGGCTTTTATCATCTCAGGGGTCATCATTTAGATGATAAATGCAACAGATAAGAAACATGTACACTTTCCTCCTTCCTACAAATCAAGTAAACACGATTTAAAATCCCCCTGAAGGAATGGAGAGAATGATGAGAGAAGAAACTCTAACATGAATATCATAAACAGTATCAACCAAATGCTGTCTATAAGAAAATTGTGAAACAAACGAAGAATGGCATTGAGAGAAGAAGAGTAGAAATACCATTTCTAGAGATAAAGATAGAACGACTGAAATAGATAAGGAAAACTGTGGGGTAGAAGTAGGAAGAATAAAAATAAATAATTCTTAAGGCGACCTATTATTATTGGGTTGGAATTGGCTAATCTCCAGACGGGGTAAGTCATGGCAAGAAAAAAGAAATTCATTGGTCTAGACTAATTTCACTGATTTCATATCTATTGATTATGTATATATATATATATATATATATATATATATATATATATATATATATATATATATATATATATATATATATATATATATTGCGTCCGGGCGGGTGAATACCTAAAAAAAAAATGGTTGCACTTGGTAACCAATCAGATAAAAAATTATAGATATATTTGTATATATAGATATGTATAAGTATATAATATATTACCAAGAAATTGCACTTGGTAACCAATCAGATGAATGATTCATATATACTTGATAATATATCTATATATATACATACACTGATTAATGCATAGATATATGAATTATAAATTGCGTTATAGATTGTGTTATATAATATAGAAACTTACATGATCAATATATCACTCAATTCAGACGACGTAGATAGGATGAACAAATGAAGAAAATAGGGCTGCTGCAAGAGTCGAACGTGCAATAAATATGCTTCAGCATAACGATGCTCTTACAATTGAGCTAAACAGCTGCCGGTAACACAAGGTAATACGATTGTTTCTGTCTTGTTTGTTCTCAGTTTATTCAACTCTTTCAACGCAACACGTACATATTTTCAAAAAAATGGACATATTTGGTCCGACAGAATGAATTGTAAATTGTATTATATAGGAAATTATTTGAGATGATCTTCCGTCCTTACATGGTTAATGTATCACTTGCCCTAGACAACGTTAATAGAATACACGTAAGTATATTTGCATTTAAATGTATGTATATTTAAATATGAATAAAGATATATGAATATAGATATATACCAACAAAAATGAAAATAAACGTATATATAAAATATATATATGTAAATTTATGGATATGGAAATATATATATATATATATATATATATATATATATATATATATATATATATATGTAAGTATGTATATATACATATATATGATTATAAATTGCGTTATATTATATAGCAACTCTTACGTGAAATAAACCCTCGTTATTGCTCGGTTAATGTATCTCTTAATACGTATTACTAAGTGAGTTTTATATATATAAATACACACACACACACACATATATATATATGTAAATATGTTTATGAATATATATACATATATATATAGACGAAATATGTATATATATATTATTTGTCTATACATATGTAAACAAATTCATGTAATTTATACATGTTTATGAATACACATACTTATACAAATAAAAGTATATATATTATTATATATATGCTTATAAATATATGTATACATTTTTTTATGTATTTGTGTGTATACTTGATGGGTCTGCCCAGAAAGAATCCAACCATTCCAAATTATTCTCCCGTTGAGTCATCCCGTTGGCCCAGAGACGCCATTACGTAATTTTGTGTGCATTGTTTGTCCATCTCACAACTTGGATCACCAATAAATGTGAGTTCAGGAAGTAAACAAGATTAAGGTGAACGTAATAAGGCATCTGATGGCGCTCTTGAAAAGTTTGTGAAGTCTCAACGGGATTAATCGGAAGGGAACTAAGGCGCCAACTTCCTAGGTAGGCTATTCAACGTTAATACTGAATAGTTGGATACTTTCCGGAATCCAGAATATATATATATATATATATATATATATATATATATATATATATATATATATATATATATATATACATTACCGTCGATTCTGTTTGGCTCTGGGTCCTAGATATATTTTTAGAGATAACAGAATGTCTTCACGGATATCAATTATTTTTCAGGCTTTCCTCAGGTAGAAAATCATGCCGAATCGATTGTCAGCCCACCCACTAACACGCCACGCTCTCCACTATCTGATTGGCATCGATCCCACGGCAAAAAAAATCTTCTGCTTGAGAAGACTATCAGAAATGTACAAAGAACTGAAACAATACTTTCTAACTTTATCGCTTCAAAATCTTATAAGTTTCATATAAAAATCTAATTCTTTTTTTCGAAAAGAAGATTCTGAAAGAAGATTAGATAAGTTTATTGATAAAAATTATTCGAACCCTATCAGCTTGTAAATTTATCACTTTTTTAAATCTCCCCCACAATGGAGATTAGACTTAGGTATTTTTAATGATTATAACTATGATGTACCAGTTCAAAAATCATCATCATCATCATCATCATCATCATCATCATCATCAGTAGTCTTTTAACATCTGTCGTTGGACATAGACCTTCTCCAGGATTCGCCACATTTCTCTATCATGGGCGTTGCGTAGCCAGTATTTCCTGAATTTGTCCAGTTCATCTCTCCATCTGTCGTCCTCAGTTTCTCATGCGATCTCTGGGGATCCATGTTGTGGGTTATAATGTCCATCAGTTGTCTTCCATTCTTGCAACATGGCCTGCCCATTGCCATTTTAGTTTTTTTTAAAGATTATGTGTTTGTTTATATCTGGAATGGCACAAGGATCTAATATAATTTTCTTAAATAATCCAAGTATCCTAATTTTGAGTTTTTTTCAAAGTTTAAATACATCTAAATTTCTTTTTGATGTATGATGATTAGACATGAAGTCTTAAGAGTTTTTACAATGTAATATTTCACAATGTCATAGTGGGAAAGTATATCGACGAATTTGATCATCCTATTTGAGCGCAAACAAACGAATAAGTAGATAAACAGAGAAAAAAATTGTGCAGAAGCTCATTATATGGTTGGATAGCACAATTCTATCACTAACGCTTGCATTAATTCTCCACATTTGACTATCTCTCCCTTTCTTATCTACAATTCATTTCTATAGTAAAATCAATAGCAACGTATTTATATTACAGATACGATAAGCCAATTCTGTCAGTAACGCTTGCATTAATTCCTGACACTTGACCAGGTCTTTCTCCTGGTTTTAAATGCATTTATATAGCTAAATCATTCACAATGAACTTCTACTGTAAATATCATTAGAAATGAATTTGTATCATTCATTACTGAATGAATGCGTGGAAGGAAGTGTTGACGAATCTACTTTGATGAAAACTTTGTAAGAAATTGTTTATTTCTGTACCCATTGTTTGTTTGTTTCTTTCTTTCTTTCATTATTTCTCTGTCTCTCTTTATCTCTGTCCCTGATCATGTATGTATGTCTGTCTGTCGGTATGTCTATCTGTCTGTCTGTCTTTCTCTCTTTCTCTCTCTCTCTCTCTCTCTCTCTCTCTCTCTCTCTATATATATATATATATATATATATATATATAATCTCTTAAGATGGCAAGATTCTCATTTTTTTTATCAATGAACAAGAGAGGAATTCATTAAACCCCAATTTTATATCATTATAACGTTATTTTAAATAATGCAAAACGAGTCTCGATGCAAGATGGGAAATTTAGTAAAAAATAATCTAATCAGATTTTACTATTGCTTGCAGATAAACCAACAATATCATCTTTTTAAAATTCAAAATCAAACTGTTTCGCCATTGGGCAATGCTTCTAACCCCCCTCCTCTCTCCAACAAACCAAATCTCCTATGACCCCCACCACCCAACGCCCAAATCGTCGACAACTCAGTCTAACACATCATCTTTGTTATTTATTTTTGTTCTGGAAACACTCAAAAGTGTATCCTATCTAATTTGATTCTCTTTGCTTCTCTGTTTCATGCTATTTCAGCTTATGAAATGTTACAAAGTTTTTGGATAGCAGAGGGAGATTTCATTAACATTCATGTGTCAGCATGAGTTAAAAGATGGAATAATCTTGACTAATAGATAAATGGTGTTTGAATTCATACAATATACGTATAAGATATAAAAAACGGTAACTCACTAAATGTTTCGAGATGTGCTAGTATCTATCGGACCATCACTGACTTGTATTCTAACAAATCGATATCGCAGCCACCTCACACCATTTTCACGAAACATTCCTTCCCACTTCTTCTTTCCTTGAAAGAAATGCTCGTATTTGGTAATTATGCTGGGCCTCACATGGAGACACCACAAGACAGTACTGTACATCTGGGAGAAGACAAGAGATAGGGACATCATTGAATCCATTCAAATGGTGGTAGTGGGCTGGCCATGTTGCAAGAATGGCAGACAACCGATGGACATAGCGACTCACGACATGGATCCCCTGAGATCACATGCGCAACCGAGGCCGGCAGAATATTAGATGGAGAGACGAGCTGGACAAACTCAGAAAGTACTGGCTCCGCGACTCCCATTATAGAGAAGTGTGGCAAATCCTGGGGAGGTGTATGTCCAACGACGGAAGTTGAAAGACTGATGATGATGATGGTGAAGGTAGGTAGGCAGTTGAACAAGGGATGGGTGACATCACTGTGATTTCAACGGAATGATAATAAAGACACGTGGTTTTTTCGAGTTTACATACTCTGAATTTTTTAAAATTTACATTGTTAATTCCTTGAACGCTCTGATAAACAACTTTTACTCAAAAAATGTATATTGTATTCGATAGATTAAGTGATATCTCGATGTAATGAAAGTTGAAAATTAAAGTCAAATTCTATGTATTAATAGTACTTAACATTTTTACAAGATTTTAGATGTATAAAAGGAGAATTTAGATGTTTCTCGGTGTTATAAGATGTTTTTGATTAATTTCAGAGGTAAATTTGTAAATAAAAATGGTGACATTGCCCTTGCTAGGTCTTCACACAAAGGGACTTTCGCATATATGATCTAAGTTCTGGGTTCGTTTACATTATTCCGATCCCCTGCAAGATTCAATGGATTCCCGTGTAACACGTAAATTTCTGCTTCATTCATTTCAGTCTAATTCAATCTAATCTAAGCTTAGTAAGAAAGTTCCTCGTCATCACACAATGGTTAGTAAGCCAGTCTAACTGACCATTACTAATGTAGTGAATTCGATCCTCACTGAATGATCTTTACTTGTTGCCTTGTCCCAGACAAACGTAAGCTTAGTATATCTAAAAGATGTAGACTCAGTTTAGTTTTTGTCACGAAGTTTTTTTTTTCCAAACAAAACAAATCTGGTTACTCACTCGATGGAAACTGTCACCCAATCAACGTCTATTGGCAGCATGGCGTGTTGGGTTGATCAATTGATAAGTCACTTCTCTTGCCTTTTGTTGGGCAGTGATCACTAAAAATGTCCGAATGAATATATCAAACGAGCATGAATTCTGCCGGACACAAGCTGATTGATCAATTTAGCATATACTTACTATGCAAGTTGACCCCCACCCCAAAAGAAGTATTTAGGATTGAGATTTTCAAACAGCAAAGAAACCGCATTTTCTAGATATTATAAGGAGATACTTGAATTGTCAGCCCTCTAGCTCCATTATTGTAGCCTGTACGTGCGATACGCATGTACATTGCCAGCCAGCGAGCCAACCCTACTTGAAAACGGAAGAAACCTTTGTTGACATTTATGGTTGACAGTTTCTAAGACAAAGGAGTTTTAAGATTGTAGATGATAAAATGCTAGCTTCCACTTATATTGATACCCCTCAAGTTTATGGATGAAATAATGGCTTAATTAATAAATGAATAAAGTATAAAACATTTACATTTTTCTTGATAAAAATATACGTTTGTTTTCCTCATCGGCGAACGTACTATATCATCTAATTTTTTTATTCGTGATATTTTACCATCGCTGGTCAAAGCCGTTTCCGAACTGAAATAGGAACGTTTTAAATTCTTGTTATGAAGTGTTTTGCCATTCTCGTGTCGAAATTGTTTAGTCATGCTTCTCATGATCAGAATCCGAGATTGCGTTAATACTAACTTCCTGTCATCTCGATTCACAGGTGTTTTATTTTTATTTTTCTGCAAATTGTATTTCAAGTGTTTCTCTCATCTTTCTTTTTGTGCATATTCTTGTAACGGCCGTGCTACTAAGGATGTCATTAAAACAGTTAATTTTTTCAATCGAAAACGTAATTCAACTTAGAAGTTCTGTATAAGATATAAAAAAAGAAAAAAGGTGGTAACTCACTGAATATTTTTTTTATGTCGATGAAATCCATCCAGATTCAATAGAGCTGCAAATACTTGCAGATCATGCAATGCTTAAGGGATGCGTAAATTTTCGCTTCAGTTATTTCAGTCCTTGTTGCATTATCCGAGGGATAATTCAAGTTTAGATCCAGATATATTGGGGCGTGTTTCAGGACCTTTCCATCTGCAAACCGATTGCTCATTTATAGAAAAAATAAATAAGACGCAGAGGAACAGAAAATAACTGCATTTCTTGTCCTTGCATCTGTAGTTGTCACTCAAACTGTGACAGTTTACCTAAAATATCTATACACCTCACACGTTCGTTTTCATTCCACGGTGTTTATTATTAAGATTCTTGTGCGAATTTGAGGGTTTATACGTGTGTATAAAGAAGAAATCAAGCGAAGAATCACACTAGGATGGCAAGCCCTTGGCAGAGCAAGCTCAACATTCAAAAATAAGAAGATCCCATTCATCCTAAAAAGAAGAATTTATAACCAATGCATCCTCCCAATAGTCACCTATGGAGCTGAAGCATGAAACCTAACCAAGAGACAGATCCACATATTGAGAACCATGCAACGTGCACATCAAAAAATTATGCCGGGCCTCACATGGCGAGACCAAAAGACAACACAGTAAATCCTGGAAAAGACAAGAGTCAAATGGCAGTGGGCTGGCCATGTTGCAAGAATGGTGGACAACCAATGGACATCAAGACTCATGACATGGATTCTCCGAGATCACATGCGAAACCGAGGCCGACAGAATATTTGATGGAGAGACAAGCAAGGCAAATTCAGAAAGTACTGATTCTGCGACACCCATTATAGAAAAGTGTGGCGAATCCTTGGGAAGGTCTACGTCCAACGACGGATGTTGGAAGACATGATGATGATGACGATGACGATGATGATGATGATGCTATTTGTGCCCGTGTGCTCATGGGACTGATATGTCTCTCTTTATGTCTATGTCCGCGTATCTTTATGTCCTAAAACTACAGTATGGATAACTACTGGTGTATACGAGAGTAGATTTATCAGTTTGTGTACACGTGTCAAATATGAATCTCCTCATGTCTGAGCGTATTGATATCGACTATTATATTGTACAAATTTTGTGGGTATATGAATTATTACTGAGCTAACTACCACGTGACTTTATGCTGTCGGAAGATGCTGTGAAGAGCTCATCATAGTAACATGACAATCATGAGATAATTAGAAATTACTCTGCTTAACTCTGTCGACACTCTTGGGACATATACATCCCGAGGTTTCTATGACTGCTGAAATATTCATGTCCTAAATTCTTTTGGGAAGTCTGCTGGGACGTATGTTCAACGAAAAATAAAGTAAATGATATTTTCCCGGCTTATAAAACTGCTAACAATGACATGATGTGACCCATGCAGACATCGGTTCGCATTACGTGACTGAAAAGGAAAGAAGTTGTACTTATTCCGTGTTTTTCTTTTCAGTTGTTTCAGGGGAAAATTTAGTGGGACAAACTTATCAAATCATGGTCTATATTCTTCAAAATATGGATTTAAAAAAATTTCCTACTAGGGAATAGTTTTCTATTAAATTAAACAAAAAAATCAACACGCGTTAGACTTTTTTTATACCCATTTAAAAATTCTGATATTTAGAGCCTCACTAGGTTAGTCTCAAAAAAGGGTTGATTTTGTCTGGCGTAAGGTTAAAATACAAAAGAAACTGGTATTTCGAAGAATGTGTTGCGCCAATCCGTTCAACTGATATTTTTTGTATATATGTGTGTATATACGTATAAGTAAGCATAAGTCTGCTCATGAAAGACTGTAGAAGTAAATTTTCCAATTTGATTCCTTGAGGAGGTTTGATTTTCTGAGAATATTTCCGCGTAGCTGATAGAGTGGCTAAACTGTTTTTTTTTGTTGGCAATCTTCTCGTTGCCAAATGTGCGAATGTGCGGTTGTGTTTACGAAGATGTCGGCGTTGCATTGAGTCAGAACTGGTACACGAATACCTTTCTGAAAGGCTTCGTCTGCGAGAGAGGAGTTGGATAAGGAGGTGTTTGGCAAACTTATTTTAATGTCACAATAATTTATGAACGCAGTAGAATCTGCAAAACGGAGATAAGGGTTTAATTAATTGCTTGCGTCTCAGAAATTAGAAAAAAATATTCCAATAATTATTTATAGCCAAGTTTTAGAAATCTTTGTCAATCTCTTTCACCGAATTAAGATTGCATCGTGATGGAGTATTCGAGTGTTTGTGTGTGAGTGTTTTTTTTTTGTGTGTGTAATGAGTCTCTCTCTCTACTTCTCATTCTCTCTCTCTCTCTCTCTATATATATATATATATATCTATATATATATATATATATATATATATATGTATATATATATATATATATATATATATATATATATATATATATATATATATATATATACTAGTTGGATCTCATGGGAAAAATACGGATACATAATGAATTTCTATGAGATGATCAATATATATGTATATATCATGTGTGTATATGCCTTTATATATGTATCTGTTTTTGCTCTTTTTAAAAAATAATGGACACTGTCACAGTAGATAAAACAAGCTCTGAAAATGAACAATATATATATATATATATATATATATATATATATATATATATATATATATATATATATATATATATATATATATATATATTATATATATAAGGATACTCATACATTCCGATAGAAATCAGATCAAAAAAGCTCACAAAATACATAGAGATAACATTCTTAAACTGACTAACAAAAACAGATCAGACTGCATTACTGTTATAACTATATTCCATGATGCACTGTCCTCAGCGCTCAACAGATGGGAAATCCTATCACTGAAACCAGAATTTGAAGAAACGTTCCTCGAGCCTAGTGTTCTTTGCAACCGTAGACCCAATCATATGAAAGAAATGATAAAATTCTGCTAATCATGCAACAGTAGAATTAGCATATACTGCAAACACCTCTTGCATACAAATACCTTCACCAGTTTCATCACCAAAACGACCTATAATATCTTTCTATAAATGTATATGTTATTTGTCAATTTGGAAAAAAAAAACCAACTGAATTATAAATTTTACGTGTATGTGGTATTTTCGACAAGGCATTTTGCAGTCAGTAATGTCGTTGGATTAGATTTTAATGACTTAAAATGAATTTAAAGTCAAACATTGTTATGAGGACCGCGTGATGATATCACGTTTCGGCGGTGTTATTCGGTGCTCTCTTGGATATTTGGATAATTCTCTGACTTCGATTACTTCGAGTTTTGGCTCATGTCCCTCTTTTTGTTGATCTTTGGTGGTATTTTCTTTTCTTTTAATATCGTTTTTGCAAATATTGTACGAAAAAATATTTCCGCTCATAAAGAAACATATATATATAAGAGAAAGAGAGATGGGGCAGAAATCATTTTTTTACGCGCGCACACACACACACACACATATATATATATGTGTGTGTGTATTTGCGTGTGTTGGTGTTTGTAGGTTGAATCTAGCTCTTGATGTCTTGTGAAACTAAGACATGAAGATGGATAGATATACTTTGGAGCGAAGTGGTCCAACACTGCGCTCCTAAGTATATCTATCTATCTATCTATCTATCGATCTAGATAGATAGATATTCCTATACATCAGGATTTCTCATCATGGGCGATATTGATCACCGGTTGTCGATTTCAATTCTTTGGTTGGCAGCGAGCAACTGCGCAGAAAATAGTGGGCGTTATGAAATTTTAGTACGCAGTATAGGATTTCAAGCGTCAAAGTCTGTAATTGACAATAAAAAGGAAGTCAACTCTAACCTTTTCTATCATTAATTTACCCCGCAGCACTCTGGTATCACACGTTATATAAACTCAACATGTTTGCGCTCACCACGTCACACCAGACAGAGGGATCGCATTGATACTATCTACAAACAGTTTGTGTGCCAAACATTTGACGTTGATGCTTTACATTACTTTCTTAAAAAGCAGTGAAAGCTGTTGACTTTTAGTTTTTTTAAGAGTTACATTTTATTTGGCATTATTTAGAATATTTACTACACGGGCAGGCAGTGGATTAATTTGTCCCGTGAAACTGAGCTTTGGCGCCCAAATAGTTGAGAACGCATTGTAAACAGTCATGACATAACTAGATATTGACCATTACTTACATTTCATGTTTAATAAAGATATGTCCGTTGACAATTATTCACTTTGTTATGAAATGCGAGAGAAATAACAGCAAAACCAATGATCATGCTTCGTACACCAGGAGCACATTAGTAGTTAGATTCCAAAAAAAAAAGGTGGGTTGTTTGTCAAGCCCAAGTTTGAATGAGAGCAAATTCCACTCTCTGATTTAAACCACATGATTGTGGCATAGAAACCATAGCGTCTCGTTCAATTCAATCTTGAGCCACCTAAAGTCATCGTTGTGTAATGAGGCGAGGAATTAAACAAAAACCCTCCCGAACTCCCTAAAACTATCCTTACAATGTTAGCTTCCTTACAGAAGTGATTATCAATGAATAGCCAGAAGAAAGCCACTTCTCATTAACCAGTTATCATTCAACAGTAAAACCAATGGGCAACTGAGATGGTGCACAGACCCTTTGAATAATAATACTGTATCATCTATATTATTATCATATGAAGCATTGGCAGCAAGTAATAATTTTTGACTAGTACTTCTTTCATTTTATTTTTTGTTACTTTTTATCCTAACTAGTCACACCGTAAGCCGATGGCTATTAGTAAACAGCACAGATCGGAAATGAAAGAATAAGCTCTCAGCAAGATTGGAACTTGCATCCTTTCTGCTTTAGGAAGCTTTTTATTTAAAAAATTTTTTTTTTTTATAACAGCTACTCTAACCTTGAGCTACGAGAGCTTTATAAATGACAGAAGGTCAAATCTGATAATGTAACCTTACTGTCTATTTTTCACCAATCTCTCTGTGTTATATTTGATAGCAAAGAGCAAAAAACAAAAAACAAAAAACCCAAACAAGCAAACAAAAAAAGAAGATTGCGTTGCACCAATCAGGTAGAATTGCCAGCCCAACTGCCTTCAACGTCGATATTTAAAATCCTAGCAGATACTGATCCGCAGCAATCGATAAACCATAAAGCAAATTAGAAACTGTCAATCAAAACTGTCATCGATAATGTCAACATAGTGATCTACTCTTTTTAAGCGGGTCTGATTGGCTGGCTATGTATGTATCAAGCAAACAAGCCGCACCCATGGAGCTAGAGGACTGAAATTTCGAAAGTTTACTCCTTACCATTTCAACGAAAAAAACTTTTTAACCCCCCCCCATATATGTAAAATGGAGGATTAAATTTACAATCTAAGATTATGGTAAACTAGTCTCTTAGTTTGTGTCCGGCAACGGTCACGCTCGATTTGTTTTTTTTTTTCGATTTAGACTTTTTAAACCAAACAAATGGCGAGAGAAATGATTTATTCAACGATCATCTCTTTTTCGATTTTTTAATCGATCACCCCCAACACGATATGCCGCTAAATGACATTGTACTCTTATATTTTGTTGAAAGAATTTGAGATTCTTGACGTGAAGAATTCTGTTTCTGCTGAGTTGATCTTTTTCCCTATTTTGAAAGGCTGCAAGCGGTGTCGTGCAAGAGGGATCGGGTGTGTATTTTTGGCTCTTCTTTCTAAGATTGTGCATGTAACTTTCACTGAAGATACCATCATAAAATCTTGTGTCAAAATCCGTTTAACTGAACTCCAGGAAGCGCAAGCGATTTCTGTTAACACTCCAATAGTTCGACAGTGATCGATTAGAACTGCTTCTCGGCGTTTTCGTCTGTTTGAGAGGTTAAATGACGTTCAGGACGCGCTGAATCTTCCACTGACATGTTGGCTTCTTTCAAGACGCATATGCAATGGGTAGACTTGCCTTTTCTCAGATGCATCTAACGCATCTCTATGAGATGCTTTTCAGTCGGTCAGCCCGTAATATGTTTTTCCAGCCGTATAATATTGGATTGATATGGAACAGTTCAGACCCTCGGTTGAGCAATCACTATCTCCCTCTTCCCTCATCTTCTCCCTTCTCCTTTTGTTGCTGCTGCTTCTATGAGAAATTTTGATATCAATTTTCCAAACAGTACCATGTTGGATTGATATGAAACCTGGTCCAGACTTTAGGGTGAGCCATTTCATCTTCCTCCACCTCCTGATGGTGGATGCATCGCTGAACTTATGGTTCTTGTTTTCATTGCCAGGTACTTAAAAGCATTAAACTATTATCAAGCATAGTTACTGCTGCAGAAACGGTTGTGTCGAGCAAAAATAAAATTACACCAGATTAATTAAGCGTGCTCTAAATTTTACTGCACTCTTTTTTTTAAATCTAGAAACTGAATAGCTCAGTTTTCTGAGTGAATCCGGGCTGAATGGCGCACGTATTTTGTTACACGATCTTTTGCGTCAAGCTATCATGGCCAAACTCCAAAGAGCAAAGAGTTTGTGTGAAATGCCAGTGATTTCCGCAAAAACATCAGTTGCACTATGACGATTCAGCATATGAGCATCTTTCAAATTTTCTTCTTCCTGTTAGATAGTTTGAAAGAGGGCTATTATGTGATACAGTGTCGATATAAAAACGTGCGTACCAATCTTAGACTGTCTTTACATTTGAAAGTTTATCCAAGCATAGTCCGAAGAGACTCCACTCACCAAACTCTCATAAAATCATTGCTTTTAAAATAGGCCCAGGTACTTTAAAGGAACCAATCATTGGAATCATATCCATGCCCGTTGAACTACCCCCCCCCCCCAGCCAGACATACACAATTGGTCCATTAAACACGACGTCACTCATCAGACTGACCCGGCATTAGAATTAAACATTATATTCTAGATGAATAAATAAAGAACATTGTCACATTTTGATTTAAATCATACAGTCTTTGTATTAAGGCAATGTAAAATGAGAATGTTATATAAACTTCCCCTTTGATTTACTACTTATGGAATTCACTCTGAGATATAGTCACAACATAAAATCTCCCATCACCAGCAAAAAGATCAACGTCGGTAAATGATTTACCCACTCAGCTCCCCTAGTCTCCCCGAAGGATGATATTTCACCTCAGTGATTAGCTCAAACAAGCGAGGGATAGATGGATTCAGACCTTCTCATTTCATCGCAGATGCTACTCGAAGTAGCTTCTGTAATCTCTTTGCGAGGTCGGCTTCATGTGCGGCTTTTTATATACCTGACCCAGTAATTGGGTTTTGATTCCTGATAAAACCAAGATTTTGAATGCTGATATTCAACGTAGACAGACTTCTATGTTGGAAGATTGGCAGTGCACCAAATACTTTACAACCATTTACGTCTTATTTTCTCCTGGTCGTAGATTCAATGTTTGAAGGACACTACTCGTAATAATTGGCTGAGAGCTTTCGAAAACCATGCAATCACAGCTTCTTGCTGATAGTGCATATACTGCTAAAAACATTCAGAACAGCGTATTTGTCTCTTCGAATGAAATTTTTGGCTCTCAATATCTTTTTCGTCATTCCTATATATCATTTCATCTTGTGTCAGACTTAGTTAAGCTTAATAAATAACTTATATATCTTTTTGACTTTAGAAAAAAATGCCAAGCGCGAATAATAACACGGTTTCAATAGTTACGTTCACGTCAGTTGTCCAAAAGAAAAAAAAATACTCGAAATAGCAAGTTTTCTTTTTAAATCAATAAAAATAGACAGTATTTTCTATTTCCTCGTATATATTTCCCTGAATGGCTACACATCGCAGTATGGGACGTAAATTATTAAGAATTCTCGGCGGGCATATCTTTATATTTCCCTATTATCATGATTATTTATTTCTGAGTTGCGATAAATAAATAAATGGAAAAAGAACGGAGAGGACAGGTTGAAAAAATCTAGCTATGAGATTTATTTATATGTAATAACTGTTTATGTTATCTGTAAGTAGAGTTGATAAAGACATATTTCAAAACTTTCATTCACTCTAATGGTGACATATGGATGGCTTGGCTTTGCAGAAGGAGATTTTGTAAGGGTTTTTCTCGATTATATGATCCTTATATGAGGGAGCCATGTACGTGAAATAACTCATCCAGCCTGGGCGATAAAGTTTCGAAGAGGAGTGTGATGTGTGTAAGGCCGATCCTACCCTTCAAACAAAAGATTTGCAATCTCTTGTCCACCGAGGTGGCACGAATAGGAGCCGGACCCAAAGGTTGTAGGTTTGAAGGGAATTGCCTTCTTGTGACCGATTTCTAAGTTAGTTACTGGGGTCTGCCATCACCATTGTGTGAGTACTCACATTTACTGTGGCGGATATGATTAAAAGATTATGCCAAAATTGCCATAGTGGGTTTTATTAGCGCATATATGAAGATGTTGTCTAATTCTTGTCCAAGTTTGAGACTGGAGTTGACTTTGTTTTTCTGTCGTAACAACAAGAACAATAATAATTTAGTAGAATAAAACCTTCACTATTTCCATGCCCAGTTACACTGAACCAAACCAATACATAAAATAAACATTACTCTATTGTGAGTTGAAACTACAAACATATGGTCTCCTACCAATTAGGCTAAACAGATAGGTCTTATAAATCCCCCAAGATTTATGTTAGAATTACACAAGTGCATTTTTCTTATTCTGATGAATAAATCTATACTAATAGTGTTTGTTTGTTCGTGCCTCTTCTACGCTAAAACTACAAGGTCTATCGACCTAATATTCTGCATGCAGACCGAAAGGATATTAGCTCCCCATACAGGCTGTGGGAAATCGATTTTAGATATCATTCAAGGTCAGCAGATCTCAATTCTTTGTCAATTCTACATAATTTTCACGGTTGTGAGCCACAGTTTCACACAAAGGATGCTGAAATTTATTATACCGGTACATTTTCTCACGGCAGATACCAATCTAAGTGACATGAATTTTCGAGTTCTTCACGGTCACCAGAGGTCATTTCCGGTCAGAATAGCCTTCCAAGTTTTTAGCCACAAATCAGCAACTATAGAACCGAAATTGGGCATAGAGGTAAATCTTTCTGAGGCAAAGGTCATATGCAATGTTGAGTTGACGTCTGATCTCATTTAAGGGCATCAGATCCCATTTGTGTTAATTTTCAGTCAATGGTAGGCCACTTATTCCATCAATGATGCAGAAATCAACCGTATTGGTATACCAGTGTTCTGGTTAGGTAAAAAAAAACTCTCCATGTTATGAGCAACTATTCTGCACTTAATAAACTACAATTAGTTGTTCAGCTTAATCTTTTAATGGAGAAGATTGTAGGCAATGCGACGTTGACCTCTGAGGTCATCTGAGCTCACCAGAAGTAATTTCTACACGATTTACCTTTGTTATTCGCCGCAATTTTGCATCTATAAAACCGAAATTTGGTCAAAAGATGAATCTTCTCAAAGTGAACGTGATAAACAGTATGAAATTGAACCCAGTCAGTTAAGGTCAACTGGGTTTATTTTTCTCCCATTTGAACGTTTTCATAGTGGCACTCAATGGGAGAAAAAAACTTATGCAGTGTATTTAGAAGCCCTGTAAAACTAAGCGACGACCATGTACTGTTTTTTGCACATCAGAATATTTCTTCTGTTAAAGCTACTTTTTCATATGTGCATATTGTAAATAATATTTTTTCGTTTGCTGTGTAGTGCAAAAGAGGATATATCAAAGGAAATATTTCCTGTCAAGTTATATTTCTTGTTTTTTCACCCTGGCAACGCTGGGCATTCCTGCTAGTAAATTTATAAAATTAGCATTTCCCTACCATGAAATGCAAAACCTAGTGATCGGTTGCCGGCTACAAAACTACTAGCTATGAACAAACATGGCAAAGAGGAGATCGAATATAGGGAGTGAGTTTAATGGTTTGGTTTGGACTAACGCTTGCTACTAAGTCTTAGTATCTTATTGGTGAGAACAGTCATGCATTAAGGGAGCAATCCTCCGGGATGGAGTGTCGTGAGTCCGATTCTTACCTTGAACTCATTCTTTATCCCCCCACCCATGCTGACAATTGATTTACTTACTGCCGAAAAGTACCTAGACTGAATTTACTTACGATAAAAATAAGATGAAGGTAAATAGTAACCCTCAAAAGAATTACAATGAAACGAATGCATTTATACTCAATACATATGTAATTAGTATACATACAATACAGAAGTTGCAGCAAGCATCTTCAGTTGAAATAGAAGAAGGAGTACAGTTTTACCCAGCAAAAATTTGGTTTGTTCATAGTTTAATGCAGTCGTCCTTTACAGTTTAATGAAAAAGTCCTCAACACACGATATTATGGAAATTTTGGGAACGTCTTTCAAGTTTACACATGTATTTTTATAGCTTATGCAATCAGTGAAAATTCAGAAGCTAAGAAAATGCAGAGGTCTAGGCTGGCCGAGCAGATACCTGCTCAGGGAATGGACACGGTGAACCGAATTTAAACGACAGCAGAAACTCATTCCCATCAGAATCGCAGATTCATATCCACTAAGCTATTGTTGAAACAGTGCCAGGTGAAATGAGTGGCACCACTTCCGGTGCTTGTCAATTGTAAGTCTAATTCACATTTCCCAAACGTACCTTGTTGGACCTCAGCCAAGATTTGCTAGACCTCTCGGTCGTGGGAGTCGCGGCGCGAATATCTCTTGAGCCTGCCTAAATCATCACACCTTATCATTCATATGTAAGTTACGATTTTGCATATGATTCGTGGGGATCCACGTTGGGAATTGTGAAGTCCATCCATTGTTTGACATTCTTGGAACATGAAAATGATTATTTCACAGGATAATCTGGGCGATGAAAAGTGGATTTATTATGGGAATCCAAAACGTGGCTTAATCCAAGGCAGACCCAACCTCTATATTAGTATATAGAAAATAAGGAAGAATGTCATTGATGGTGACTTGGAATCAATTCTAGCGATGCTGACAGAATAGGGCAATATATATATATATATATATATATATATATATATATATATATATATATATAACAGAAACACGTCGCAAAAAATTTTTTTTTTACAATATCATTACAGAATATGGCTATTATATGTCGATTTTGAATGCAATGCAAATAGTTTTCCCATGGGAATGAATTGAAGATAAAGAAGGAAGGGGTTATTTGTGGTCAGAATTTAAGGCTGGCAAAATAGGGTATTGTTTGTATTATACAAATGCACTGCTAACGATTTTACTATGGAAATTCGTTGAAAAAGAAAGTGAGGTTTGTCCGTGGTTAGAGATTAAAGCGAGATCTACCAACTGAATAACACTATTATTTGCATGACATATGCAAATGCATTGCTGATAGTGGTAATATAAAAATGTATTAAAAATCAGGGAAAAGGAATTGTCAGTGGTCAGTAATTGGGGTGAGCGTTTCTGAGTGAGTAAGCGTACTATAATACTATCTCACCAATTGTCTGTCGTGTCCATGTGAGTAAATCTAAGAACAGCAACTGCAATGGCCACCAAAATTTCTGCTGTAACTAATTGGACTCCGAAGCAATTATAAGTAATTTTTGGAAATTTCTCTTCATTATAGGTTTTTAGTGGAATAACCAATTAACAATGTTTGTTTATACTAAATTTTATTTTGTTTAAGGTTGCTTCAACACTTGCCTGAAGTTTACAATATTTACTTATAGTAATAATCTCCTAAATGACCGTATGTCTGTCTTCGCAAGACTCAGAAACCACACAACATATCTGCATGAAATTTTCTATGTGTATTTAATTCGACCTTTTGCAGAGTTTTTGCATATTACTCTTTGAAAAGGTTGAAAAAATAATTCTGTGGGTTCTGCGTTTGCGCTTCTCCCAACAGTAATGACCTGATACCGATACATCTATCCATGTACATAGTGTCAAAAGCCCGATACTGATCACCTGTTTGTGACCTTTATGTAGCCAATATAGTGCATTGTAGCTAGAGGGACATATAAATAAAGCAGTTTTGGTCTCTTTTTAGGGCAAAGATCCCCTCTAGCCTGAAAATCTACTCCATGGGTGGATATTTCATTTGTATGAATAACTTGATGTAGGGTACCTTAGAAAATATGAGATTAATGTCTCAAAGGACTAGAGACTGCAGAATTTTAAAAAAAATTGCACGATTGATTCTGTCAATCGTAGGTCGAATACTGAGGATAGAAATGAGATAAAGTAGCAGAGAGAGAGAGAGAGAGAGAGAGAAAGAGAGAGACGAGGGGAAGAGAGAGAGTGAGAGTGAGAGAATGAGAAAATGAGAAAATGAGAATGAAAGATTTTTGAATAGTTAATGTGAAAATTTCAAATCTTGCCAACCCACCTGATCGAATTCCGACATCTTTGGGAAAGTTCAACTGTACAGACTGCGAAAATATCCGATTCTGAAATCGAGGCTCAGAATACACCCCTGTTGGCTGCTGCGTCAATGTCGACTCTGAAGGTCTTGTATTTCCTGGAAAAAGAAAATGAAAAAGACGATGGTTATTTTGAAGATGGCATTCTAGTCCTGATAGCTTGCAAAGGATACAATCATCATTTATTCATTCATATATATATATATATATATATATATATATATATATATATATATATATATATATATATATATATCGATTTCATAGGAGCTAAATTGGGGGTGGTGGGAGTAAATTTCTCTGGAACAACACTAGTCGTGGATTTAATTTGACAACCTTTGGCACTTATGTGGCGTAGTGCAAAGACTAAGTCTTCAGATGTCAGGATTGAAGTACTGGACGGTAACTTCTAACCTCCTAACTTAACCCCTTCGTGACCCGTAGAGTTATATGTAGAGATTTCTGTGACAGCTGGTATAAATACTTGCCGTAGATATTTTATATAAGTCTACCAAGACATTTTAGTTTAGATATTGAGCGCTGTTTGGGTTTTACGAAAAAAAAAAGGTGAAAAAAGAAAATGGTGTTCAGTGTTCGTTTCGAGCGAGCCATTATTGAGAAAGTGCTATCCCCTTTTTTCTCTCTCCCTCAACAAAATCTTTTGTACCATTCACCATCCCAACGACTGATAACTCAGATACATCTAACAAAACATCATTGCCAGCTTTTTGGGGATTTTTGTTGAACGCTCATGATCTTTCTATTTCAAATTAATGGTAATTGTTTCCTTGCTTTAGACCATTTCGGGTCACAGATAGTTTTAAATGGAACTGTTCATTTTTGCACGTCGGGGAAAACCTATATATATATATATATATATATATATATATATATATATATATATATATATATATATATATATATATATATATATATATTACTGGATGGATAAGTTATATCCGACATAATGGTGAAATAGTTTTATAGACAAAGATGAAAATACAAATTGGGTGAATAGTTATTTATTCACGGCCGTTCCGTTGGGAGTGTACTTTGAAAAATGGAGTGAAAATCTCTCAGTGGTAGAATCATTTTTGTTGTGGGTGTTCGCGCTTTAAGTTGTTAAAGGATGGCCAGAAAACGCTTGGGATGAGGGTTGTTCTATCATCATGCAATGTAGGCTGGGGATAGGTGCGTATTTAAGGAGTTGGATAAAGTGCGTTCTCGTTGCTTTTCTGTGTGAGGTGAACCAGTGTACTAAGAGTGTGTGTATGTGCATATATGTCTACAGAGAGATTTAACCACATACATATGTTGGAATATACAACACATACATATCATCATCAGCAGCAGCTTAATAGCGTCCGTTGTTGGACAGAGATCTTCTCCAAGATTCGCAAGACTACTCTATCATGGGCGGCAATGAGCGAGTATTTCTTGTCATGATGTCCAGCGGTTGTTTGCCATTCTTACAACATGACCAGCCAATTGCCATTCAAGTTTTCTTATGGATTCTATGATATTTTGGACTCATTATTTCCTCTGATATGCTGTGCTATCATGTGATCTCTCCATACTGATTTCAGCATGAGTCTTTCTTGTGCACGATGCATCTATGACGTTCCTAATTTTCGATATGTATATAAAAAAAAGTTGATTATAGATTCAGTAAGTTAAGTTGAAAAAATTAACTAAATGTCGGTGGAGTCCAGATTGTATAGGTGAAGCTATTGTGGAAAAATAGGAAGATATGTATATCAAGGGCTGGGATTGAAGTTCAGTATTTGAGGCCGATGTAAAGAAAATGAGTTGGCGAGCATAGAGTGATTAGGACTATGGGGTTAACGTTCTGTTTTTAGTCAGTTAAGAGAGAGAGAGAGTTTTGTTCATTAATCCACATATCCTCATCCAGTTACAAAATTTTTGTCGTGGCGGAAGATGTATTTTTCTATCTTTACGATGATAGTTAATCTATCGCCTGGGCTGAAACTGTGACCAGAGGTACGGATATGTTGTTCTACAAGGAATACATTGGGATAATTGGGTGATTTAATTCTGTGCCTATACTTATTGTTTGATGCTGAATTTACCTATAAAGATGATTGTATAAGAAGGTGCAACGACTACAATGGCAGTGTTTAGCATTAAAAATTGACACCATCGAGTGGTCATCGTTCTCATTTTGGGTTCTTTAGTGATTCTATTTCGAAGGGTTCTTTTGAGGCTCGAATGCCTTTTTCATGTTTTAACTTCGAATATATACTTTTTTCTGGGATTGTTTGCTATGCTTGATTTTGTTCAAGAGGTTAGTGGTATCCCGTATGTGGGATTTTACCTGCGTAGCAAGGGGTTGGATGTAACGATCTATATATTTCAATAGATTGGCGATGTGCCAGTTAGAGGAGGATATGACTGGTATTCCTGGGTTATTCACATTGTGGATTTTCAGAAGGAGGTAAAACCTTGCATTTCTTTTTGGGAGTGACAACATATTTTAATATTTAGTAAAGGGATAATTTTATTAGGTAGTTTTATTTGCAAAGTTTTGCTCCTATAAGGTATCCATTGATACCCCAAGTAATTATTACTACTTCCATATGTGATATAGTGATAATCAATTCAGTATTATTCTCAAGTTTGGTGACGGACTTTCGTTCTTTAACGGTAAGGGTTATCGTGTGGTTGGGGCTGTTCATTGCGATTGTTGAGATCGGTTTCAATGTTTTCTCTAACCTTCTCATTGCATATATATATTCAACTCTCTCCCTTCCTCTCCCTCTCTCTTAATATGTTCATATATTTGCATGCAACCCGAAATGGAATTCGATATAACGGGTTTAATATTCACATGGGCGAACACTTAACAGAAATTACACGAATAGCGAATCACCTCCGTTGTTATGCTTGTTGATCCTTCATCGTCAAATACATCTTTTTGGTAACTGACGTGAGTAAGCCCTTTGTTTCATGAAAAAAATGATGTTTAGTAAAACTATATCCATATACATATTGATAACAACCTATGTAAAATAACAAACTACAACTAAAATAATTAATATCATAGCGTAAGAGAAGATGGTCTTTGATTAACACTGCTGGGGAGCTATGTTAATATAACGGTTTCTTTTTTAAATCTCCGAAACCATTATAAGGTAAACAAGTGATGACCCCGATGAGAAAAATTCACAAAGAGTGCCATCATATGCGACACATTGAAAACGATTGCTTAAATTGCATTGAAAGATACTTTAAACAATTGACTCAGGTGACATTAATTGAAAAGAAAAGAATTAAACTTAGTTTTTTTTAAAAAAACTTTAAAGCTTTTTCGACTATTTAGTCACGTAAAGACAAAAAGAAAATTTTATTAGTTAATATTTATATACTACCAAATGACCAAGACTATGTACCATTCAATCAATCCTTAATCGAATCACATTATGCGACAAATTTCTTAGATTTTAGGATCTTAGTGTATGTGATTAAGTAATGTTTTTATTTATATAATGATTTTTTTTCATTTGCATTTTTCATGTTCATCACTTGTTTTACCATAACTCTGTCAGGTCTTTGAACCTGTCTTCATATTCCGGAATATATATTTATTCTTGCATATATACGTGCAATATATATTCATACTTATGTATATACATGCGCATGCAAGTGAGTTGACATAATAGTTAAGGTACGTGAGTGCATTTGTTTAACATTTTAAAGTCATTCTACAGTTTCTAGATGACTGATGAACAGGTCGTTTACCAATAACATGGTATTGCTGTACAAAAGGACATAAAACGATAAATATCTGTCACAAGGGATAATTATCTAAAACGGTCTGATCCAGTAGAGACGTCTCAAGTGTCATGATGACGAACTGCGAATATTCAAGGGGGAAATGATCCAGTCATTGTGTAACAAGGCTACTGTACATGCTGAATTCATACCAGCTCGGAAGAAAAAAAATCAGTGAAAAATGAGTCAGATTAGGATTATTCATGAACAAGCATAGTACCTGTCAGATATAACTGGGTCATTTACGTTCGGATCGGCACTTCTATCTAGGATCAGAGCATTTGTATGGACTGTCTTGGGTCACAGTATCACTACCTGGACCCTCAACCTAGGATCAGAAGGTAACATATGTGTGCTCATTGATATATATATATATATACATATATATATATACACACACACACACACACACACATATATATATATATATATATATATATATATGTATATATATATATATATATATATATATATATATATATATATATATGTATACATATATATATATATATATATATATATATATATATATATATATATATATTGCGTTTTTATGACTTCTAAGTCGAAAGGTTTATGCTAAATATTGGTGACGAAAATGTCATAAAAATAAAAGGTCCAGGGAAAAAAATCATGATATGCAGTGATGTATGTTGGGGGGAAAATGTCAAATGAAAAAAAGTCATAAATCTGATTCCTGGAGAAGAAAAAAGTCAATAACATATTTTAGTATTTACTTTTCGACTGTTTTTTTTTTTTTCAAAGTTCTAACATCTTGTTCCTTGGTGGAATATTTGTTTGCACAATTTATGGAATATATTAAAAGATAATTTTGAAACATGGGAACGTTGAAAATGAAATGGCTATAAGTGTATTCCTTTAATCATTTGCATATAAGTCTTTGTGTTGAATATAGAAAGAACGATAATGTTAAGTGCTAATTATCTTAATATTATTTACATAAATGCATTAATTTCTTTTATTCAGAACTTTATAAACTTTATATCAACAAAAACAACTTCAATTCAGGTTTTTAGAACTATTCTCGTTGGGGTAAAATAATTATTTTATCCTAAGAGAACTTCGTGAAATCAGGTTTTGCTCTTCCAAATTTCTGAATTTTAAAATCCAAGGGTAAATGTGAACTTTTAAGCCTAAGACATAAAAAATCATGCTTTGTTTTCTCAATGAAAAAAAAAATCAAAATCCATAACCTAGACGGAGAAGAAGAATTTCTGATCACACGATGAATTCCTCAAAGACACACACACAAAAAAACAAAACAAAACAAAGAAACAACGCACTGAACACTGGAGTGTTTTTCACTCCCTAAATCATGAATGTGTCCAATCTATAAAAGATATTTTCCTTCAATGAGCTTTCAGAAAAGAAATGGAATTTATCTGAAGAAAATTAATTTTTGTAGCCCCTTATAATAAAATAAATTTAACTAAAGCTAAAAAGAAACTCATCCCACCAGTTAAAACTTATTCAACCAGATTGTTCTTAACCTGTGATGGTTACCGTATCCGAGAGTCAATCATCTGGATACAGGTTCATAATCACGTCAGATCTTCATCATTAACTTTAGAAATTGATTTGATTCAATGTGACTCTTTGACCGAAGCAGGCAAATAAACCACTAAATTCGGTGACACTGATATTGAATATGTATAAATTTATTTACTTGAGCACCGTTATATATAATTAACAATATTGTACACAAGACTAAAAGTATTTCGAAGCATTAATATTTTTAAAAAATCGATTAAAACCATTTTTGGGAGTAATTAGTGCAAATATTTTTGCACAGACACGATGTAAGTTGGTAACCAATCAGAAAGGAGCTTTCTGAACATACATAAATACACACTCTCCTGTACGGTTACTCAGTCAGAATTTAGATGCCAGTGGTGAGCTTGTATACTGTGTGACTTTTGCATTCGCAATGACTAAGCGAGTCATTCTTCACGTCTCCACAATTTTTTTTTTTTTTTGCAAAATATCAAACACACAAAATCCATCAGAAACACACCACGTCATCCATGCAATCAAGATTTCGCTCCCTCCGACTTCTGGCTTTTTTTCTTTATAAAGGATCAGATTTCAGCTCGTGGGCAACATTAAGGAGAACTCAACGAAGCAGCCGATGGCGATCTTAAAAGAAGAATTTACAGGCTGTTTTGAAAAGTAGTAGGGATGATGGCATGGGAGTGTTAGGTCTCAAGGGGAATCCTTTGAATCCTTGAAGGCAATTAGTTCACCACTGCCATAGGAAAGCTATTTCCTCTGTTGATATCAAATGGTCGGATACTTTCTGGACAGACCTTGCAATGTGGATGTTATATTCATCTTTTTATGATTTCTCAATGGACCAAGACTTCGTGATTTCACCCAAAAGATGTGATTAATGTTTAATGATACACAATAGCAGTTTTCTTTCTTTGATAAAACAGTTAAGCTGTGCAAATATGAGGAAAATTGTTCCCGGGTAAAAAATGTTATTTTCTGATTGATTACGTCTGAAAAATCTTGGAAAATATCAGTTATTCAAAATTTGCTTTTGCAACGAGGACAGGGAAAATTTGAAATCTACTTTCCAATTGAACAACTGGCAAATTTGCACATTTTCAATCACATAAAGCGAAAAAAAAAAAAAAACAAATTGGATGTGGATATCAATGCCCCAGTCACCAAAGCAAAGTTTGAAGAGAAAATTGCCATTTTCTATAGTTTTTACACATAAGCGATTGAAAAATCAAACTCACTACGCTGGAACAAAAATCGCGTTGTCTGACGCTGTAACAGTAAATGTGAGGTCTAATCGAAAGATGTTGGTTAGTTATTGATACCTACAAAGGGTAGCGGACGGACTCAGAGTGTGGGGCACAATTCAGCAGAAATGTGTCTGGAACTACCGTGCTAATCATTGCTTCTTGTTGAGTGTAAGAGTACTTTCTTTCTGTTGCTATTAGCCAATCTGAGCTTAGTGCCTCAAAGGCCACGCATGTGGGGCATCTAATGGGATTCAATTTTCTTCAGTAGTCATAGTATTCGAGACCAGCTTGGTAATCATTGCTCTACGGTGGAGCCTATGAGGATGTTTATTTTTTATTGCTATAAGACTGATTGAACAAGCAATAAAGAGCTGAATAAACTTCAAAGAAACGTTGAATGCTACTCTAACATTATACAAAAAAAGTGGCTCAGGGAATATATGTATATTACACACACACACACACACGCACGCAGAAAGACGCACGCACACACATACACACACATATATGTTACGCCGATTCGGAAAAATTGTCTAATTAACAAATAAAAGCACGTATTTACTTATTTTGATCAAATAAAAACTACATCTTTTACAAAGAAACTTAAAACAACATATTTATTTTTTTACAAAAAAAGAATGATGCGTATTTTCAATTCGATCGTAGATTTATTTAATCAAAACACGGATTAACAACTATTTTTTACAATAAAAAGTTTTTATGATTGATAAAGAATAAATACGAAGTTTTATTCGTTAATTACACAATTTTGCCGTATAGGCCTTAACATACACACACACACACATAGAAACATATATATATATATATATATATATATATATATATATATATATATATTGGAGATCGTACACGGAATGCCAAGTAACAAATTCTAAGTATATTAATAGAATAATCCATTTCGGTGTTACTACCGGCTATAATGTGATTTGATTTCGTCTCATCTATGTATGCAGGGCTGATTTATTTGATGAATTAAAACGTAAAATATTGATGGAAGCAAGATGATTTATGACTCCGGAAAAAAAAGGAAAACACTTGTCAAATTGTTCGGTCGAATATGTTCGTAGAAAATCAATTCAAAGATGTTTTTTTGTATAATTAGTATTCGTGAAGATGATATCATTGGTTGGTTTGCATGCAGCCCGAGATCAAAACCCATACAATGGATTTAATATTCACATCAGTGAACACTCAATAGAAGTGACACGAAAAACGAATCACGTCTATCATTATACCTATCAATCCTTCATCGTCAAATACGTGTTTTGGGTAACTTATGTACGTAAGACCAGTGTTCAAAATGATTAAATACTGTGAAGTGTGAAGTAACATCTATATACAATACATTATGATAATGCCCTACATAAAATAATATTTTTCGTATGATATATTAAAATCATAGCTAAAAGGGAGGCGGGAGCTATGTTAATACTACTCTTTTTTTCAATACTTAAAACGGTTACATGAATAACAACTGACGATCCAAACAAGAAAAACATTATACATAATATAATGATACCATAATTTCAAAGTCGGCAAGTAAAAAATAATCAAGAAAAGTGCAGAGATTATATTACCAGTTTTTTTTAAAAATAAGAAACTGAAATGACTCTGAAGTATTTGGAAAAAGGTTTCTTTCTATATACCTAATCTCTAAAGCTGTAATGCTTTCTAGGCTTACTCTCAATCTCTATCTGTCTCTCTGTCTCTCTCTGTCTCTCTCTCTCAACATATATGATAGATATGGATGGTTTATCCTGCTAAAATGCGAGTATTTATTTCTACGTTTCGCACATCATTAATTGAGGTACAACTAGAAACCATATATATATATATATATATATATATATATATATATATGTATATGGACAAGGAATTTTGTTGGTGGTGAGGGAAGTGGTGCGCTCGTAGATCATGTTTGTGGCAAATTTGGCGATATGTGCATCACGACTTCGGAGTAAACTCACGATCCAAGAGGATCTTCCCGCAGGACTTCAGTCAATCTGTGTCCGTGAAATAATCAGGTGTTCAGTTATTTTAAGATTTTATTTATGGGAGAATGTATGTCAAAAAATGGAGGAATATGTTCCTTCTAGCAGTGAGTGAGTTGGATGGTACAGGGGTACTTAAGAATGTTATCAAGGAGGATTGGGGCTGGGTATTCATACGGTTGGTCTGTGAGTTTGCAGTAAGAGCTGATGGACATTGTGAGCGGAATGCAAAGATAGTGCATTTGTCATAACCCTGCAGTGATCATGTGTCGGACGTATGGTCATCTGAGCCGTTAGAATCAACAAATGTTCAGTTTATTTAGTGTTGCACTATTGGTGTGTTCAAGTTAGAAAGGGGAAATTAGTGCCAGCAAATCATGCGTGTTCATAGATACATGGAGTTAGTGAAAATTGGTGAATGGTTGTATATGTGTGTGGATAAATGAGTACGTATGTGAGCAAATGAGTGTTTTTGTGTGTGTGCGTATAAGTAGTGAGTAATGGACAGTGGTTTCATCGGCTTTGGGGTCGATGAGATCATTTTGAGGTGGAGGCTATTTGACAATTAGTCTTGCAAAATGAGGTTATGAGTTCTGTGATTCATGGTCTTTACATAACTGAATCATTTGGGGAAATGAGATCCGATTCAATATCTTTTCTTTGTTCATGTTTTATTATGCGAGCTTGGGCAAATCAAAATTGTGGCCTAATGCATTTCTATGTGTGCGTTGGAATAATTATTTATTTTGAGCGCTCTCCTTTGCCCATATATTCGTTCGTTTATTAGTCTGGAAGTTTCGCCGATGTACATTTCAGGGCAATCCTGACACGGTATAACATAAATTCATAGCTTGGAGTAGTTTTTTTTCTTTGTTTTTTTAAAGAGTCCTAAGATTGTCTTAGATACGATTGTGGTGATGTGCATGTTCAGGTTTTTAATGTTGT
This sequence comes from Thysanoteuthis rhombus, assembly GCA_963457665.1. Taxonomy (NCBI): domain Eukaryota; kingdom Metazoa; phylum Mollusca; class Cephalopoda; order Oegopsida; family Thysanoteuthidae; genus Thysanoteuthis; species Thysanoteuthis major. Next base: position 60,884,405 of record OY735207.1, read on the forward strand.
TGGTAATTGTAATGGATTTTGATTTAGTGAGTAGTGAGATATATTTTTGGTGGTGTTGTATTGCTTTTGCATATTTCATGAATCTTGTATGCTTTTCTCTTGGTTTATATATGAAAGGCTTTGGGTAGTGACTGTTCCTCAAAGTGCGTTCAATGTAGTTTTCTTCAAGTGCAAATGCTGGGGGCCGTAAATCCATAGAGCTGTCAGGTAGAATCCAATGATGATTCCTGGTCTGATTTTGGTAATAGTCGATTGTCATTCTTATTAGTAAATTAACGGTATATACTAAAACGGAGGTTGGTATCGATTCTGTGCAGTAATGTATCGAGTAGGTGTTGTTATCATCAACTTCATATGTTATATCTATGGTGAGTTAAATTGAGCTTGGTTTTTGTGTGAGGATAGTTGTTTGTGTTTAAGGTGTATAATAGGAAGGCATCATCTATGTGACAGAAATAGTATGTATCTTTAGCTAGATTCTAAGAATACTAGGAAAAATATGCAAGCATCCCACTATGTGAATATATATATATATATATATATATATATATATATATATGTAACTTAACTAAAAGTATATATATATATTATATATATATGATACGTACATATAATGTATAATGTATACACACACACACACACACACACACACACACACATATATATATATATATATATATATATATATATATGATAAGTATATTTATTACAATATTCATAATATATATTTATCACAATGTATATGATTGAAAATTGCGTTTTATTACTTCGGAATTCTTAATCGAAATGATCTTCCGTTGTTACACTATTCATGCAACACTTAGCCATGACAACCAGAATGGAATAAACAATTAAAAAAACTGCAGCTGCTGCAGGAATCAAACATGCAACCGATAAGCTTGTCACTTCACTACTGAGCTAAACAACTAACGGTAATGCATCATTTCAAAAAAGAGATTCTATTTAATGTAACGTAATTTATAATCATCCTCTCTGATCATATATACCCATTTCTTGATACATACATTCGTGCGCACACATGCACACACACACACACACACACACACACACACACACACACATATATATATATATATATATATATATATATATATATATATATATATACAAGAGAAGTGTAAAAAAGTAAAGCCAAACTTTTTAGTTATATTTTTTAGGGACACTTTTCTGAAATTTATCTAACCCTTATTGTGGAGTTTACTTACCTATTTCCATATATATATATATATATACATGCATATATATATATATATATATATATATATATATATATATATATATATATATATGTATGTATGTGTATATATATATATATATATATCACAATATATGCTATACATGTATTTATTTTTCAGTATATACATATCATATATATATATGTATATATATACATATATATATATATATATATATATATATATATTCATTATGATATACATATACATATTTTACAATAATTGCGTATATATATATCATGCATATATCAATTATTTTTGTATGTCGAAAAAGAGGGTGATAGCTCTCCGTTCCAGGAACAAATCAATGTATATGCTCAGAATTTCACTCAGGATCCGATACACACCCATTTACTTTCTTTTCTTTTTTGGGAGATGAATAAGAAGGAAAGATCTTATTTATGACAGTTTCTGACGATTACAGACACTTGTCATTTTATTTTCGGTTCCCAGGCTCACCCTTGGCGCTGCCTAGTCATATTGCCATCTATCTCGTTGGAGCTATGACGGAATAAGCTTTCTTTAAATCTCTGCCAGCAGATAGGAAAACGTTTTTGGTCTTTCAATAAGCCACGATCAGTGTGGCACAAGGCCGCAAATGTGGAGCACCCAGAGAAGATCGAACTTCCTACATTGGCAGTGGTCTTCGTGACGGGCCAGCTTATCACATCGTGACGATAATTATACATACATATATATTTCAATGCATCTCTGTAGTAACATCAGTTAACATTAATGTAATTAATTTAATAGCACTAATAAGTCAGCAACACTCATATTAATTTACAGACACTGACGATTCCATCATTAGTAATTTTTCAATGAACGTGTTCAAAAAGCAAAAACAAAAACAAAAAACTGCACAATCATCAATTGTTTTGTTCGCTGATCTAGAGAATGGTTTTCATTGACTGAAATTGTTCTGAAGCAAATCATATTTGATAGATAGCTTCTTGCGTCTGAGGTTGGATATAGACCCTACCCAAGATTTACCAGACCTCTCTATTGTGGGCGCCACGGAACAAGCAGTTTTTGAACTTGTATAATTCCCAACATTAAGTTTCCTTTGACCACACTCTCGCGTATGATTTATGGGGATTCACGTTGTGTCGTGATGTCCATCGGTTGTCTGCCATTCTTGCTACATCACCAGCCCATTGCCTTTTGAGTTTACTAATGAATTCAAAGATGTCACGGACTCCAGTTCTTTTTCTAATATACTTTGCTGTTTTGTGATTTCTCTATGTGATGTTGAACGTGATTCTCTAGTGTGCACGTCGCATAGTTCTGAGTTGGAAAGTCAATCATTTGGTTAGGTTCCATGTTCCAGCTTCATAAGTGACTATCGGGAGGATGCATTGATTGTATACCCTTCTTTTTAAGATTAATGGGATCTCCTTGTTTTTGAAGGTTGAGCTTGCTCAGCCTAAAGCTTGCCATTCTAGGGTGATTTTTACCTTGATTTATTTTACTTTTGTGGGTTTCATAGAGATTTGTAGTCCTAGCAGTGTACTTTCTTTAGCGCTAAATTTTTGATCCAGATTGTTGTGTTTTCGTGCTCGAATGTGTTTTGTACTGCTCATGTTCATTTAGTACCGACGCCTTTGGGAGAGATATCATGGTCAAGATTCTATTTAGCTTACATCATCGTTTTATGAGAAACAATTTTCTGTGGTATTTCAATCAATAAGACCTCCGTTTCTATCAGATGTTTGTCAGTTTGAGAAGAAGATATTTCTCCAAGTTTGGAGAGGTGGGGGGGGGTATTGACAATGCAGCAAGATTACTAAATTATTACTACTACTAAAAACATTACTACAAGTAGTACTAGAGGTGTAAATAGCCAACAAAAATAGGAAGAAAGAGAAACTAGTCAAAGATTACAATGACAATACTGCATCTAATAAATTTAGACGACTGTTTAATCTTTGAGAAATTATATGCACTTGTTATATTTCATAGGAAAGAACATAAATCGTACGTAATTTTCTTTTTTATTCTCTTTGATCTTTCCTTTCTTTCTTCTCTTACGTCCAACGCTTGTCTGTCTCAACTCCAATATCAGAATTTACCCACTAACCACTGGATATGGTAAATAGTGATTATCATCCATTCCAAGATAAAAGTTCCTGGTTCTCAGATGGATCTGTGTTCCGACAAAACGGAAAAAAAAGATTATTGTGTTAGCTATAGAACTGCAAGGACAGAAATTTTTGTCATTCGCAGTGAATGGTTCAACAGTCTTTTGTTCCTGAAATCTGTCAAAGGGAGAATATAAGTGTTTAGAATGAGAAAAGGAATGTATTCCAGATCCCGTCGGGTCCTATGACGAGAGCAAAGACAAGAAAAAACGTACGAGAACAAAGATAAAATACCGCTGATTCAAGAGGAGGATAAAAAAAAACATGGAAAATGGTGGCAACAGGGAGAAGTACGTCGAAAAGTAATGGCAATGATGGCAGCAACCGTACATACCTAAAATGGCGTAAAAGTAAATACAGACCTGTCAGTCAATACAAGCCCATCGTCGTGTTTAGACTAATTTATCGAGTGCCTACCCCTTCCTTTCTTTATCTCAAGAGTGAAGAGCGTCACTACTGGCCATTACCTTCCTTGTGGCAAATGGAAATGAGGAGTGACCAGTTCTCACATACGCCTTGCTCCTCCATCTGACCGTTCATGTCGTCCAGTGATGGAAAAAAAAGCCATTAATGTTTAAGGATGATACATGCTTGCGCATGCGTGCTTTCATCCAAGTGGAAGACGAACGGGTTAGTTCATGTCGAGAGAAAGGAAACGGTTGAAAAAGTCTTCTTTCTTTTTCCTTTGGTGATATACATTTCTTTTGACACTTGAAAGTCGGGGTGAGGTCAGTTCGCGAGGAAATGAAGTAGCCAATACCATCCCTACCACACGAGATAACCTAGGTGGGCCAGAAATAACTCTAACTGTTTGCTCAGAAAATGATATTAAAACAGTGCATATATATATATATATATATATATATATAAGGGTGAACATATGGAATATACACGGCCAATGGAAAAGTGATTGTATCCATTTCTATATATCCCTACTTGTTTTTGACTTTGGTCACTCTCGGGAAAAGATGAACAAATATACATAGTGCGTGTCAAATTATTATTATATATATATACATCTTTCTGAATAAATTCTGCTACAATGAAAGAATCCTGATAGCTGTTTACACAAATATTCGCATATCATTATCATGCAACGCCTGCAATTATTGAGTTTGAATGTACTGGTAGAGGAAAATACGGGGTACATCTTGCAATTCCTCGATATTCACCGTGCCAAATTATCAAGCACGGATAGAAAACACAGAAATATACTAATTATGTATTGTTTAAATCAATAAATAACACAGAATCGATAAAGCTTAAAGAGGCTATAAAAACTCATTCACTTGAATTACAAGAGCCTATGAATGAACATCATCCGATTTTGAAGACAAAAACTTCGATACAAATCATTAAGTTTGAAGTGTGATATCCTTGCCCACAAATCACAGATATTAGCCGATCATTCATAGGTTTTGTTCGAGTCTGAATTTCTCTGGTTGTAGTAACTTACGAACTTGCCAGAATTGCTTACCATAATTCTCCTTTGGTAGCAAATCGACGCCCATTTCCATACACCTTCTTCTTGAAGATGCTCCAGGGAGTTTCAATTGGGTTGAAAGCCGGAGAAAATGGTGGCTGGTCCATTAATTTATCATTTTTGTTATCTATTTTAGCAAGGTAGTCAACTGTTCCGTGTGCACTACAAAAAGGGCGTTGTCTTGAATGAAAATAAGTTTCATCAGTAGATTCATAAACCAAGGCTGAAAGTTGTCTTTCAAAAATTCAATATGAACCAGGGGATTCATTTTTACTGCACAACCGAAAACATGACTCCTCTGTCACCTTGCTGGTGCTTAATCGTGAATGATGTTTCTTTCTTTGCATGGCTACTCTCACTCCATTTACCCAATCCATCAAGGGTAGTTCGACACTCTTTTGTAAAAAAAACCAAACAAATATTAAAATCAATTTTCAAATACTTTTTAGACCATTCCAGACGTTTAATCTTGTGTCTAGGCCTCATAGGCAGTCGGGTATCTGGCCGGACATTTTGCAAGTTGATGTAGAATTCTGCATCAAAATGATTTGCACACGTTAATTCGAATTCAGGTTCGCTGCCCAGGGCTGTTTTTTCTGACTATGCAATTTCACCCACTGCGACAAAGGAGATTAGTTTCTAAATCACTGAATCTGGTTATTTGCCTTCAGATATCATGTGTTAGATTTGAATGATCACGCTATCTGCAAAATCATTGCAAAGCATCGCGAGACGGGTACCTTGCAGAATGTAAAGCTCTTGGCAAACTATGAGAGGTCAGCAAATGTTTTGACTGGAGGATGAAAACTATTCCAGTGTGTGACTATTTCAAAGCAGTTTCCAAAGTCCTGTTTCACGTTGAACGGCATGTCAACGGCCGCAAAAGACTGGATGAAGATATTGTGTAGTGGTATAGAGGCCATGGCCCGGTCCAGTCAATCGAAAAAAACTTGTCTCTGCTAGAGATATTGCAGATTGAATTATGGAAGATTGTAGCCATTGTCTCTGGTCTGACGAGTCAAAATTCAATATGGTTGCATCAGATAGAGCCGTACAAACATACCTGACACCATCAGATGCAATCATTTTGAATTTTGACATGAATCCTCGATGGCATTTACGTCTTCAAATTTAACCCACCGCTGCGACATCTAAACTATCCTCAATGTAGGCTTTGACAAGTCCAGCTGTATTTCAGAATGTTACCACGACCGAACCCTGTGGTTTTGGGTGCATTCTTGATATCTAATAAGATTAACTTAGTTCGGCACAATGGCACAATGTTGGGCACCTAACAAGAATCAAACTTACTCCTGTGATAGTTATCTGCACAACTAGTTTGCTAACTTTGCTCCTCAATGAGACGCTCATTGTTAACTAAACTTAGATTAAAATGACACAAAACTGAAATTTTGAAACACTCAATGAAAGTCGAACTCACCAAGAAGGTAATCATTATTAAACATATTGTGTAATGGCCACTGATCATCTGACGTAACAGTAGTTATGATAGAAAGAAGAACACAAAACTGATTGGTTTGTGGTTGATAGCAGTCTTTGCTTTTTTTCAGATTTAAAATTGAGGCAGACAAGGTTCGAACCAGATTTTCTTATTTCCAATGATCTAATCTCTTCTGACCGTACGATAGAGGTAGGGAAAAAAAGACGTGTCTATCTTTAATTGCAGCTCTATTACTGATAATGAGGTTACGACTCAATTGCGTCGGACGCACTGGTTCTCGTACAATCACCAAGGTTAAGCAATGTTAAGCCTGTTCAGTACCTATACAGGTGACCGTCTTGGAATATCAGGTGCTTTTAGCTACTTGACATTATATAGAGATCCCCCCGATGTGATCTCGATAATCCTCCGTAGGGTGCTGACCGATCTCTACGTTATGATTGATAACGCACGTCAACGTCCCTATTTACTACCCCCTTCACCCTCTGACTGGCCTGACTGCAAGCAACAAGAAATGAATGAATGCATAATGCGTCTTCTTTATCATACCAGCCATGACAACGTTGACACGCAACATTGCTAAATATATTAAATAATGTCCTACGATACTAGCTTACTTAAACCTACTCCATAGTTAAGCACTAATTATTCACTGCGCTTAGCTTAGTAAGACTCAACACAAGGAGATAAAGCACACAATGAGGATCGAATCCACTACAGTGGTAATTGTCTGGAATATATGTTTGCTTGTCCCTACCCGACGGCGAGGCTTCTTTCGTCCTGATGCTTTATGGCTTCGGTAACCAAACCTATATTTTGTTTCCATGCGTCGTCTGAAGTAAACTTCGTTCTTTTCTGATTATTTTATCTGCCACTCTCTCCCTCCCTCTCTCTCCTTCTCTTCACAAGCCTACACCGACGAACCTGACTATACTTTTATCTGTCGAGTCCTACAACGAGACTTGATAATTTAATAGATACCTATCGAACATCGTCTTTGCTGCTAACCGTTCACTAAACATCATTAAGATTATCAACAGCCTGACAGCTGACGGCCCAACCCGGCGTCCTCTAATACAGCAGTATTCAAACTGTGTTCCGCAGAACCCCATTATATGACACAAAAGATTTCTTCATGGCTTTCACATGTCTATGTTATTTCTTTAACATGAATAGTCCTTTTTATAAGAGGATTTAATTCTCAGAATGTTGGCTTATTAATTGAAAACATCCTGTTTTTCCATAACACGGATGCTGTTCAGTCAGAAGTCGTTTATATACCTATCTTCCTCTATACACTTCTTTCTTGCTATTCCATTCGATTGTCCGTTCTCTATCTGGGTTTATACACATTTGAATAATTCTATAAACAAGACTGAAATCCAATAGTTACACGCAGACACACATACCCACACACACACACACACACAGACACAGACACGGAAACACAGACACAGACACACACACTCTTCCATGAGAATAGAGCACTCTGGTGGAGGAGGAATTTATCCGTAAATATATACATTGCTTAAATTCAGCCTTACTGACCGTCCAATTCCGTAGGTCAGAGGTAGGTCTGAAGCGAAGGTTTCAATCCTGCCTCGTGGTGCTGGATGGGATAATGGAAAGTATATAGCCACACTGAAGAGATGTAATACATCGAAACAGCTGTCTGTTGATGACACAATATATATGTATATATGAATAAATATGGGATGGAAACTGTTTTCTGAAGAGGTTTATTAGAAAATTCAATTATTGAAAAGGGAGAAAATTAAGTTTGAAGACCTCTGCTTTAGTCCATCCATCAGACTTGGTCAACACGCTCAACAGCCACGTATTCATTCCATGCCCATAGGCACAATAATAATACCTTAACACACCTGCCCTTCCTCCAGAACCCGGAGACACAGCATCACTTGTCCGATCTGTGGCACGCTGTGCACATTCAACTTTGGTCTTACAATCCATCAATAGAATTAAGTACGCCGAAGATAAAACCCTAACGACTGATGAAAACCAAAAGTTGATACCAAGAAAACAGAATAGAGGACGCCACTGTCGATATCGACGAAGCGCCTCGAGCGAGCATTATCAACTTCGTACGTCTCATGTGAATAGTTTACGCCCACAAAATTGGTGAATCGATTCAAGTAATGATCCATGATTCTCGGATCATATGAATTCCAATATTGAACCGATCTGACCCCCGGCAGTCTGACATGGTGGGAAATGCAGTAATGACAGTCCAAAGCGAAAACCATCGACCCAGACTCAAAGCAGTGCCAGACTCATCCAAAACTAACCATTAACCTTTCCCAATATTCAGCTACCCATCAAGATCAACAGCTTTCATCAGTTATCGAACAGGCCTGGATTGTCGCTCAATAGAAACCATCATGTGACTAGTGTCTTCGGGAAACCAGACGTGTTGGGGGTGATCAATTAAAAAAAATGAGAGAACGGGCTATTGATGAATGTCATTCTACTTGCCCTTTTGGGGTTTTTTTGGCAATGATCATTGAAAAGGCTGAATATTTCAAAAACAAGCGTAAAGGCAAAAACTCGGTGACCAATTTAGGATAAGTTTACACTGAAATTGACTCTCCTAAAAACCTATTTGAGAACAAAATTATTAGAAAAACAAAAATAAAACGTTTTTAAACATTATAAGGAGTAAATGTTAAAAATGTCAGCCCTCTAGCTCCATTAGTTCAGCCTGTGAATGTGATACATAGATGCATATTTACATAGCCAGCCACATAGACCAAGTTAAAAACTGAAGATACCTATGTTAAATGTTTTGATGACAGTTTAGGTTGATGGTTTCTAATATATTCAACAATCAAATCGATGTCTCTTGTTTTTCAATTCATGCAAAATTCATAAAAATAAAGATTTATCCTGCTATCCGGAAATTGCATACGTAAAACACATGCCAGATCAATTCTGTCTGTCGGTAAATCTTGAATTAGGTCCTACACCTGACAATATCTTTGTCCCTTATTTGCAATACATTTATAATGGAAATCATTAAATGCCTTTATGATAAAAATATTGAGATGACTTTCCTATAGTAGAATAATTATTTACATAGTACACATGATAGCTCTTTTCTGTCAGTAATACATACATTGATTTTTGACCACTAACACTCACTTTCTTCGTGGTTTTCAATGCGGGTAGAATTGTTTAGAATGCATTATATATTAAAATGACGGCATTTCTGTATCAAATTGTTTGCAGCACTTCTACTTTACACACAAAATAGCTCTGTTCACTAAGGAAAGCTTTCTCTAATTCCAGACCACTGAAAATCCTTTCCACTTATTTGCAATGAATCTCTCCCTCTTTATATATATATATATATATATATATATAGAGAGAGAGAGAGAGAGAGAGAGAGAGAGAGAGAGAGGGGGAGAGAAAGAGAGAGAGATGGAGAGAAAGAGAGAGAGGAAGAGAAACACATATAGAACTTTTGTCTATAAGGCTCCTTCCAAGATGGTCACGGGTTAATCAGGTTAATCAGTGTCAAGCAATTAGTTCTTAATATATTTGTGATTACAATTATCACATAAATACACACACACAAATGTATGTATATTGAATAAATGAACGGAAATATGTGGTATTTTCCCCAAGCAAATCTGTTGCGTACTTTTAATGCACTTGTCAGACTAACTAACTAAATATATATGTATGTGTGTGTGTGTGTGTGTGTGTGAAATATTTGACAATTTATATCCAATACAATGTGATAATTATAAAAAACATTTTTATCAAGAACTTGCTAAAATCGGTGCCGAGCCATAAGTTCCTAATAAAATTATAGCCATCAAACACACACACACACACACACACACACACACACACACACACACACACACATATATATATATATATATATATATATATATATATATATATATATATATATATATATGGTGATTTAAACTGGATCTTATTTATTTCCGTCACATGTTTCAAGGAACGGTTTGCTTTCTTTGTCAAACGTTAAATGGGAAAAAGCTTTGCGAAAAACAAGATTTGGAGAGGAGTGACGGAGATGATGCAAGGTTATAATTGTAATTTTTCATCTTTTTCTGGTGAAACAGGAGAAGATGTGTTCGTGTCAATATCAAAATCATTTGTGTAAAAGAATTTACAATGAGAATGGTGTGTGTATATGTTGTTGAATCTAGTGACTGAGTAATTGAGGGAAACTGTATGTGTGTTGTTGGGGTGTTCTCATACATATATATGTATTTATATTAATCCAAATCACACATATATATATATATATATATATATATATATATATACATATATATATATATATATATATATATATATATATATATATTTATATATATTGATGCAATTTCTATAGGTTGAGTACTCAAAATCTTTGTAGATAGGGATACTATAACGATAATAATACGAGATTATAAGTTGGTTCTGATTCATCTCACTAATCACAAAAATAGACTTAATCTAATCTATTATATAAATAGTCATACAGAGAGATATTGGAATAAAGGGAATTACACTCAAGCATCTTATCAGATACATAATAATGCTCAACGACACAAACTATGACAGCACCAAAGTGAAGAGTATTCAAAAAAGACTCAAATTACATCATACTCAGATGCCGTTGACCGATGTTATTGTCTAAACTAACTATTTAACGCAAAGAAGAAAGAAAGAAAGAAGGGTGAAGTGGATATGTTCTCAAACTATTGACATTGGCAACAAAATTGAAGTTCACCTGACGAACGCAGACCGCTTTTAGCCGCTCGCGAGGAACTAATAGTCGCGAAATGAATTTAATGTAACTGACAATATCGTATTACGCATACATATTTATGATATCAAACTTCGATCTCTCTCCCTCTCTTTAAACATATATAAGTCGAATATTGTGTACACACACACACACACACACACATATATATTCTTACGGAGGATCAATAAGTATAATACTTTGATTGAGCTGTGCAAGTATTTAGTGCTAGAAAGTTATTTCATATATAATACGTACGCATATATGTTTTGTTGGTTTTATATATCACATATACATAATATAAAAAATATAGTAAATGTCAGAATATATATATATATATATATATATATATATATATATATATATATATATATATATATATATATATATATATATAACGGGAATTTAGGTAAAGGTTCATGTTTCTGCAGCATGCGTCAGATTAGTGATCTTTGCAAGTCTCAGATCTGGTTGAGTCCAGGGCTCTATACCAACAAGTTTTTATGACCATCCATTTGGCTGGATGCAAGTCCACTGAAGAGATACAACCGCACAAATCGTACAACTCAGTGCGTACTCGATTAGTTGCTGAGTGCACAGAGAAATTTGTCCAAATGAGGATTTTCCAACTATCTTCACTCGTACCAGGACTGGAACATAGGATCTTGTGTGTGTGAGGCAGATGTTCTATTCATTTCACTATCTGAGCGGACCCAGCGGAAAGTGAGGATTTAGTTTAGCATTATAGTAACATTTTGGATAGAGCCCCTTTCTGAAACCCTTGAAATATTTTTCTTAAAACTTTTCACTTTCGAATTTCCCTAGGTCCATTTAGTATGCATGTCATGTTTGGCACAAATTTACTAGAACTGCAATAATGTTTAATGCACACACAGTGACTAACCACGCCATTTGTTTCATATCACACGCACACATATAATGAAATGAGTAAAGATTGGTTCTATGGTTTATTACAGATTGTACATTTTGTTTAACTGAAAAAAGATTTGCACATGAAATGAACCTTTTCATTCGAAAATCTTTTTTCAAGAAGTAAAACAGAATGTGTAATCTGTAATTAACCATTGGACGAATTTCAAGTCATTTAAAAACCGCCTCACCTAAGGAATCGGGCACATTTCTGAACAAAGATCTGATTAATACTTCAATACACATACACACAGTTATTGTATATCTATTATTGTTCTCTGATATAAAAATGTATATATATTGTGAAGTTTTATTCAGATGCATGTGAAATGTCCTGCGTGACAAAGAAAGCGGTGAGTAATTTGAATGCCCCGTACTTGCATATAGAGATGTATACATGTATGTGCATGCTGACACACACAGAGGCATCTGAATATATATATATATATATATATATATATATATATATATATATGTATATATATATATATATACACACACACATATATATAAAGAGACACACACACACATATATATATATATATATATATATAAAGCGAAGTAATGTATACATATCGACTATATATATACACACACACACACACACATATATATATAACTTAAACATTGTATTCCTTTCTTTGTCTGCATTTCTCCCCCCTCTCTCTCTCACTATATATATATATATATATATATATATATATATATACATATATATATATATATATATATATATATATATATATATATATATATATATATATATATATATATATATTACTGATAGTATGATCACTATCAGGAATCTGATAGAATATCCTGGTGGCTCTCCGTTTGATATATACTTTTAGCATCCTTCTGCAAATGAAGTAACTATTTCAGGCCCTTTCCCTTGAAAATACGTGCATTGCCTGAGAGGCTACTTTATAAGTGACTTCTGTGCCAAATGCGTTGCTTCCGTCCTTCTGTGAGCCGACGTCCGATCAAAGCAAATTCTGAATGCCGAATATCAAACATTTTCTGCTCACTTTCTGATCTCGGATCAAATTCAGGAAACCATGGTCAAGTTGCAAAGCGAGCTTTTTCCCCAGGGTCACGCCCATGTTAAATATACCTGTTCTCTGAAAGGAATGCATACACTCTCTGCATTGCATAATGTTCGTACATGTGCGTGCAAATGATCATGAATATCTGCTCTTGTGAATCAACTAAGCTTATGTTAGTCAGGTATAAGATCACATAATCAGAGACTGCTGAAGACTCAAGCCAGTATTAACCTGCCAACAATCAGCCCCTCAGCAAGGATCGATTGTGTTTCGTCATTAGACAATAGAAAGAATAGATAAAGCGAGCATATTTCTGGGAATTCTTCAACTACCTCTAAATTTGCCTTTCTAAAGAAATTGAAACATGAAACAGAACTTTATATCTCTATAAAACTTTTTCATTTGATTTTTTTGTATGGCTTCAGTCAACTATTTCCCAATATCTGTCAATGCAATTTATGTAATATTCCAAAGTGTATTTCTCTGTATACCTCACACTTTTTTTTATCATGGTACAATGTATAAATTGCCTCTTGTTGGGATCATCAGTGGTTTACCATGTAACCGTTTCGGGAATTTTAAAAACAAATCATTATTACTGTGTTGATCAAATACCGACTCGCTTTATTAGATAATTTTTTCCATACATGTATTTTGTCATTTTTTGTAATGTTTTATATCTATTGAATATCTATATTATTTCATTCTACATATTTATTTTTCGGAACAAGGCTCACTTATGAAGGTTACCCTTAGAACGCTTTGAACGATGACGGATCAGTAGGCATAACAAGGGATATGACTCGCTGTTCGTGTCATTTCTATATATATATATATATATATATATATATATATATATATATATATATATATATATATATATATATATATATATATATATAAGTATGTATATAGCTATGTATATGTATATATGGTTTTATATATATATATATATATATATATATATATATATATATATATATATAAGTATGTATATAGCTATGTATATGTATATATGGTTATATATATATATATATATATATATATATATATATATATATATATATATATATATATATATATTGAGGGCCACTATCTGTCAAGATTGACTATGCGTATGACAACCTTTAGCGGTAATTAATATAGTTATTGGACGGCGGCTCTCTCGAGTGTTTATTTGCCAAATCTCTTTTCCATTAATTGTTGTAGCTTGTAAGAGACAAGACTATGAGACAGAGAACAAATATAGCTTCCTCTTCCCTTTTTTCTATCGTCAAATCCGATAACACATTAATAAATTCGCAATTCTCATAATCGATCATCTCGTAATCTTGTTTTTTTTTTCTGGGGACGTGTTATCCAAGTTGACCTGTCCAATCAAATTTTGCCTCTTTCAAATTCACCATTCGTTTTCTTTGCCTTTTTCCCCTTTCATTTCCAATGAGTCTTATCTTTTCCCTTCTTCTTTCTGCTTGTGTCCGTCTTAGACGCTGTCTCGTCTGTTTCAACTTAGTTCATCCGAAGATCTGGATGTCTTTATCCAGGACGAAGGTGGTTTCAAGTTTTCTCCATAACTAACTTTTCTCCATAATTAGCAAGAGCAGATGTCAATATCTCTCATACCTCCTTCTGCATCCAAATGCCTAAGCTCGCCGGGCAAAACTTGATTATTACTTGTGGATCAACAGAACAAAAAAAAAGAACGAAACTAAGTTGATAGTAAAAACTGAAAATCTTTGCCTAGAGAGGAAATATCCTTTTCGCCATCTTGCTCTCCTTTGTATATATGAATTTCTTTTAATAGCATTGGTATGACATGGGACTTCAATATTTGCCCTCAATGTGTGATCTGTGACTACTTAATGTGAGAGAGACGCTTTATAGTCAACAGAGCAGTAGGTCTCTGGACTAATTGGTCGAAATTCTATCGGTGGTAAAAGTGAGAATCGATTCAAAAACTCTTTCCTGTCATTACACCGGCCAGATTACTGAGTAGATCACTGAGGATTAATCTCACTACACTAGTCATGATCTTATTGAAAATATTTTTCTACAGCAGACTATACACACACACGCGCGCGCACACACACACGCGCGCACACACACACACATATATATATATATATATATATATATATATATATATATATATATATATATATATATATATATATATATATATATATGTGTGTGTGTGTGTGTGTACATGCATATATCCCCATAACTTATTCGACGATAAAAGATGGATTAGTTTAACATCAGACGTAACTCGTTTTCCGTGTGACTCCTATTTTTCACCCATGTGAATATTGAATCCATTGTGTTGGTTTTAATCTTAGACTGCATGCAAATAAACTCATGATATATATATATACTCATCTTCGAACACATTAATTCATCTTTATGTATTCACTTTGCACACATTTTTTCAAGTCTTACACCTCCCCCCCCAAAAAAAAATTTGCTGTCTCTGTTTTTGTCTCTTTTTTGTTACGTACTTATTATCTGTTTTAGTCTGTAATGATGAGTGATTCCCTTTGTCATTTCAGATGTCCTCAGCGTAATTATGTCTATGACGTTTCCTCTGTAATAGTTAGTATCTGCTTGGTAAATTTCTCTGTATAAGTCCACTGGATGTTCTATTGCTTGCAGTCCTTAGATAACTTGTTTTTCTGTAACGAAAAGTTGGCGTTATCCTTTCACAGCTCTATTGTGTGTATTTTGTAAATCACAGTTTTAGTTTTCTGGGTACAGCCTTTCTTTCACTTTCTTCAGCCTTTTTTTTTTACATAACGACTATCGATATCATCTCTGAAGTGAAGAGCCTCGTCCCTCGTCATTATTTTCTTGGTCTGTAAATCCATCAATTTAATTTCCTCTCTCGTTCGGTCCAAGAGTGGGTCCGATAACTCATTATTGATTCAGCCCACGTATTCATTCCTGTCGTTGAGACATTCTCCGTACTACAATCCAGACGTATTTATCTCCCGTGTCCAATGAGACCAGGGCTAGGAAAATCTGACAAAACAGAGTAAATTTTCAAACTACGTTGTAAACTTGCATGCACACCCGTGTGTGTGTAAGTTCGTTAGAGAGAGAGAGAGAGAGAGAGAGAGAGAGAGAGAGAGAGAGAGAGAGAGAGAGAGAGAGAGTGTTTCTGTTTTTGTAGATATGCACGCAGATATGTTTGAGCAAAGAACAAATAAAGCCAAAAAGAATTCTATGCACAGGGACTATATATATATGGATAGAATTGTGTTTACCATCGCTCAATGAATAGGAGAAAGATAGTTTTTAAAGTATTTAAGCAACATAATCTCCAATAGTCTGGTGGAAGGAAAAGAACCGCATCTTTTTATCTTTATTCTCAAACTGATACGCTCACAACTTATCTGCTCGTGGGAGAAAGGGACGAATTCTTTTCGCTTTCAGGTTCCAATCACGACCCTAAACGGCCCCGACTTTTCCATGCCACTAACCAGCTCCCTGTGTCAGTGATTCAGTAACACGGTGAATAATCAAAGCACCATATACACTTTGCACCTCAAGAAGTTTTCCAATAGGTTGTCACCCTAGTTCTTCTTTTTTCTTCCAGGCCTGATGTTGGCCTCGCCGTACTCCATACCATCAGATGTTTATTGAATGACTTTTCATATTCTATTGATATATTTTTCTTATTGAATCGTAATGTATACTCTTCTGAGATTCCTATACACACCACTGATTTGATAAATTAAAAGATAAAAGACAGAGAGATAGAGATAGAGAGAGAGAGAGAGAAGGTGGGAAACAATAATAGTTTACAAGATACTTATCAGCGACCCGCTAACAACATTAAAGCTTTTGAGAAATAGATAAGAATTTGAAGTGCTGTCAACAGGGATGAGGATTAATTCTTCTAAATCATCTGACGTACGCAGACGGTGGAGCTGAGATACTGGAGACTTCCAGAAAAGATATTTGTAGAAGGTCAAGAAATTAAAAGCTAATTGGATCTTGAAGCAAAATAAACCAGATGGGTGCGCTCACGGGGAAGTTCATGGTCGTCCTTTGCAGTATTTGATACGAAGCTGTAAGTTGCTTTCATTAATGACAACCTTTTTCAGTCACCCATCTGAGTACTTATCGACTTCGATATTGCTTAACAAAGTTTTTTGTGATTCATTTCTTGTTGCTCGCAACAAGGCCAATCAGTGGGTCCAGGATGGGCTCTGGGTTGCGTTATTGAGAGGATGATTTGAATCACAATAGTCTCTTCACACAGTCTCTAGCTGCTTATGGCATGTGGTATCTTCCGATGGTCACACATTTAGGTACTGACCAGGCTTAGCGTTGCTTAACTTCCATGATTGTACAAGAACAACGTGATTTTACCGTGAACTTTAAAAAAACGACTCCAACAATCAATTGCTCTCGAGTTCGATCTCTGCTGTGACCTTTTGCCACATTGAGCTGAGTTTAGTAAATATTTGCTCAAGAGTATTGTGATTAGTTGGATCCCTGACAATGTTGACTCTGGAGGTAAAAGAATTTTGTTACCACGGTCTAGTTGGGTAAGGTAGTTGTGGGAATATCGTCTGCCTAGGTCGTCACACAAACACCCCCTACTATTTTCCCTAGAATGGTACACAAGCTTCAAAAGGCTGTCGATAGTTTAGAGAAAAGTCATCAACATCTGGTTTTTTTCAGACGATTGAACCGCTTATTGTTTGCGTTGTTAACATAACCGTGTTCGAATTTCAGCTACGGGCTACTTATTTTCACTTTGCATGAATATTGATGCAGAAGTCATGAATAAACTTCTCCTTGCCTTCTGCACCCTTGCCAAATTTAGCTACAAAACGTCTCATGACTTCAAAGACTTTTTTTCGGTACAATTGAACCCCTTCTTTTTGTTTGTACAGTCAAGCAAACTTAGAGAGACATCATTAGAATTCAACGTTATATCGTTGCAAACCTTTCTGTTTACCACCATCATATTCAGATGGCACATCTACAGGAGGCTGTAGAATTGATCGGCCAAAAAATCTTGTTGATAACACTAACAACAATAAAGAGTACTTCAATCGTCCAGAAAAAATCTTTGAAGTTACGAAACGTTTTGTCAAAGTATCTGGCTAGGGAAAAAAGACTGAGAGAAGTTGATTCATGCCTTCTTCTTGAGTAATAATGCAGTGTGAAAATAGGTAGCCCCAGCTTGAATTCGAACTTGGTTCAATGATTCTGTTACCCTGCTCTATATCATTTCAATTGGCTTTTGTTGAATCAAGAATAGCTTTGCAAACACAATAATTAGAAAATACAACAGGTCTCGTTAGTTACTCAATAAAACCGTCTTTTTGCCGCATACCGTGTTGGGAGTGATCACTTAAAAAATTGGGTAAAGGGTGTACAACAAATCAGTTACTTTTCTCAGTTTTTGATTGATCAATGAAATGATTGATTTGAAAAAAAAACAAAAAAAAAAACAAGCGGTCAGGAATGGTGACCATTTAAACAGAAACTAACATTGTAAGTTAAACCAGACCAAAAACAATGTTGGAAGGAATCAAAGATTTTACTAGACATCAAGAAATAATTTTGAAAATCGTAGCTCTCTAACTCTATTAGTGTGGCCGGCACACATAATATATACATACAAACATGGCCAGCCAGACCAACTTGGAAACTGAAAAAAGAAAACTATCCCGACAGTTTTGCCGATAGTTTAAGTTAACTGTTTCTAATAGCAGGAAGCTTTCGGGTAAGATTATGAAGTGGTATAAATGTAGATTTCAAGTGCCCTAGTGGTTATGAGATACTAGGAAACGTCATCTGCGTAACGTGGTCTCTTCTGAGACAGTTAATATCAATTTTATTCCTATGTCCTTGCAAGAAGCAGTTCTCAGACGTTTGGTCTACAGACGTTTGTTCAAAGGAAATTTCACCGACGGACATTCAACCAAATAGATTTTTAGCCCGAAAGGTGAATCACTTACTCCACTGATTGATGTTTCTCAAAGGAAACAGCAGTTGGATTAAGATTTGACTATTGTGGTTTTCGGGATTTTAATCGGGATTTTAATCTTTAAAGATTCTGGTCTTTTGGGATTTCAACATTCGATATCATAGCATCCAGTATCACGACACATACCTTTCAAAAATATACCCTGACAATAACGGTATGAATCTCACATTTGGCTCCGCCCAAATTTCTCGGAAAAAAAAAGATGGCCGTCATTTTCACTTGGTTATTAAACGAGACAAGATGTCAATAAATGTAAAACCAAGTGGCATTTTCTGCAACCACTTCGCTGACTTTTGAAAAAATTTGATTACTTTTTATGAATTATTTTCGAAAGTCGACAAGTGTGCTATCAAATTTGTTTTGTATTTTGTGCCTGACGAACAACGTTGAGTTATTATTCTATTGAAATTTTGTGATTAATGTGTCAAATGCATCCGTTTCATGCTCTTGATCGCTCTATTCAGAGAACTGAACTGAACACAATGGTGAGAAGACTTGTAAATCTTGATGCATTCTTCACAAACTATCCTTTCGTTGAATCAAGATATTTTGTTGTGCGATGCATTGATTTTTGACGTGGTCAACATCGATATTCCTTTCATACCTACACACATGCATTTAGATCCAGTCAAGAAGAAAAGATTTGCTATCGTTATTGGTTGGTCCCATGATCTTGAGGGTAGCATGCTGAGCCCTAAATTAAATGATTGCAAGATCATATTGTTTATATATCTGTGACAAAAAAGATTCCCTTACCTGACTTCATTATATTCTTGAACTAGGTTCAGAAACTTACTTCCTATCAATGATTGGATGGTGGCCAAGTTAAATGCTATTAAAATGTTTTCAATGTTCTAATTATCCCTTTTGAATGTTTCTGGTTATATTTGTGCCAAAATTCACAATTCAGTCCCTAATTCAATGAAGACATATTTAAAATCTATTAAATAATACTCATAACAAATGTAAACATATTATTCCTATTCGATCTTACCCATGCTCGATTAATGGCTGTTCCCCACTCAAGAATATCGTTGGAGCTCCTTTCTGTACAAGGATTCTCACCTGACTTTCACTGTCATCAGCGTACCATGCTTGATCTCTCATTGCATCCCGAGGACAAGTAGACTAGCTCTACAGTTCTCTCCCCTTCTCGATAAACGTCTTTTGGCAGCATACCAAATTGAGTCTTATCAATTAAAATCAATGGAAAAGGGATGATCAATGATTAGGTTACATTTCTCATCTTTTATTATGACCACTAAAGAAGTCTGGAATCTTTTGGGAAAAAAGCGTAAATTGAAACAACCACTAATTTTGGAGAGGAAAATTTTTTGAAAAACTTTTTTTGGACATAATAAGTAATATTAAGCCCTCCAGACATACGTCTTGTTAGACCAACTTGAAAACTAGTTTTAGTGACAGTTTTAGTTGAATGTTTCTAATGAAAGGAAAATAAATTGGGTAACGGGTGGATTGGGTGTGTTCTTGGGTGCGGCTAGGAAAAGTTTTATTAATTGCAATCAAGCAAAGTCTCGGCTCCGACGGATCAAACAAGGCGTCTTGTTTCAGAATATTGTTCTTGGCCAACCGTATTCCAGCATGGATAACCGGCATCTCCCCCGAAAATCTACAGCAGAAAAATCAAAGTGCGTCATCATCATCAGAAACATGATCCGTATACTTTTGTGTACATGATTTTACACACAAGATGATCCCTTTTGAATTCAGAATTAAAGCTAAATCCATCGGTACAGATTATGTATGGTAGCGGAGTCATCATCATCAGTCTTCCAACGTCCGTCGTCGGACATAGACCTTCCCCAGGATTCGCCACACTTCTCTATCTTGGGCGTCGCGGAGCCAGTACTTTCTGAGTTTTTTCTGAATAGGAGATGATTTCAAAGCAACGTCTTTTTTTCAGGCATAATAATGAGAAAATGTTCAAATTTCCAGCCCTCTAGCTCCACTTGGTGAGCCTGTATGCATGATACACACATGCATACATACATACATATATAGTCTGATAGCCAGACAGACTAACTTAAAAACCTATTAGAAACCTTTTTTGACAGTTTTGGTGACAGTTTTCGTTGATGGTTTCTAACGACCGGTTCAAATTACCCTACCCTTGCTGCTGAAACATTTGTGTTTCGAAGATTATACATTGGTACTCCATTTATTTCATTAAACCGGGCATTAATTTATACAGTTCAGACTGAGTTTATGTTCAGGAGCCCAACTTACTGTTTCCCAATGATTGTGTGCAGACCGATAAGCAGTATAGTATTCGATAAGGCGAGGTGAAATTACATTTTAAGGATTGATCGAGAGAGGGTTGCAACAGTTCAGTCTGGAGATTTATGTTAATTTGGTTCATTGATGTCTAACGCCGGAAAATGTATCGGAAACCGTCAACAAAACCTGTTATCAAAATTCCCTACATGCCTTTCTTCAGTTTGATGCTAAATTGATCTCGCAGTTTTTTTCCCAATTGTTTTTATTTTCAATTCAGACGTTTTTTTAGTGACCTGTGCTCAACAAACGCCAAAAGGAGTAACTTTTTTTTTTATTGATCACTCTTTTTTTTAAAATTTTTCAATTGATCACCCCCGACACGGTATGCTGCCAAAAGACGTCGGTCACACAACAATTTAGATTGACTAAACTGCTCTTTTCATTTTTTCTTCGAAATTTTTGGTTTGTCATGATCACCTTTTGTTTCTTCTTAGTAACCCTACATAATTTTCATGGAACAATGACCTGTCACTCTCTCTTCAAGGAAGAGAGAGGAAGCTCTATTTGACTCTCTGAAAAAAAGAGATAAAAACTGATTTTAATCTCATCATCAGCGTCATTCGGTTACCATCTGTGCCACCCGGTCGAAGCCAACCATATTAGGCACTTATCAAGCAGCCATGCCCGGTTCAATCCGATTTGACTGCCTGGAATCTTTGCGCTCTGATTGGTTTCAACTACAGAATATGGACCTTTATTCAGGATCCGTCAACCGAAACTGTCAACAGGTTTCTTCAGTTTTCAAGTTGGCTGGTATATATGTATTGCATACGTAGGTTGCACTAATGGAGATAATGGAGTAATACCATTTCCTCCTGGTTGTGTCTAGAGAAAAAACTGGGACTGGGAGATATACTGGATGGTTTCATTTTACAATGTAAGTGTATGATAAATTGGTCCCTTAGTTTGTGCCCGGAAGCATTCACCCTTATTTTGTTTTTTGGAAGAAATTAGACTTTTGTTTTAGTGATCAGAGAATGATAGAGAAGTAACTTATTCATTGATCACCCCTTTCTTCCAATTTATTTACTGATCAGCCCTAACGCAGCATGCTGCAAAAAGATTATGGTCACGTGACGGGTTCTATTGAGTGACTAACAAGACCTGGTTTGTCTTCCCTTAGTATTTAGCAACAATTATGCTGAATATCACATGAATAGATAATAACACGGCTAATTATAGACAACAAGCAATGATCAGATATTATGAAAAGTATTGAAAAAACTTAAATAGCAATGGACTGGTCATGTTTGAAGAATGTTAGACAACCGTTGGGCATCATGACTCACGAAAATAAAACCCAAGAATCATAGGTGAAATTAGTGTCCCCTAAATTTATCTACACCTTATCTACAGATACAATTTATCTAAAGATAATACAATGATATATACATACACACGCACATATGCATACACACATGCGTGAATACACAAACACACATATATACATAGATATATACATAACAAATATATATATATATACACATACTTGTATGCATACATAAACATACACATACATAAGCACAAATAATCTCTAATTCACTCATATACCCACACATAAGCATACATACACATACACACAAATACATAAACTTTTATACACATGTTTACTCATGCAAACTCATATCTACTCATATGTTGGCATAAATACACATACACATATACACACATATTCACACATATTCACACACATGTATCTTTCTGTATGTACGTGTATGTGTGTATGTGTGTATATGTACGTGCAAATATGTATGTGTTTATTCATGTTTGCATTGGAGTGTATTTGTTAAACTTATATACCCTTGTCGGTAAATTGTATGTACAGATAAATTGTTGTTAAGTAATTGTTGTAAATAAATTGTGGTAGATAAATTGTTGCTGATAAAGTATTGTGAAGGAATTGTTGGAAATTGATTGTTGTAGATTAATTACTGTAGATGTATTATTGTAGTCATGTTGTTGTGAAAATTGTTGCTGAGGAATTATTGGTCAAGTTGTTGCAGAGAAAATTGTTGTAAATGAATTGTTGTAGATGAATTGTTATAGACGAATCGTCATAGAGGAATCGTAGGTTGTTATAAATTAATTGTTTTAGATTAATTGTTTCAGACAAGTTGTTATCGGGGAATTGTTGCAGATGAATTCACGTACGATCATGCAAAATTATGGTCGGTAAAAAATAAGGTGGTTTGATTATTTTGACAAGTTCAGAAGATATTGGCATCGTGACAATCAGAAATGAGAGAACTGACAGGTCCCTAGGGAGGCCTTTGTCGAACAATGAACTTCAAAAGGATGATGATGATGATGATGATGATAATGATGATGATGATGATGATGGAGTTTAAATCAAATCGTCTAAATTCGGTAATCTTCGGTATAGATCGGATTTACTCGGACTGATTTTATCTCAGTCAATAAGCCGATAAGATTTATAAAATCGTTACATCTGATTTCATCCATATATATTTGATTCACTCTATATTCGTATATGTTCTTAGGCCAAGCTTGGCACAAGGCCACTATAAATAGTCGCCGAATGAGGATGGAACTTTATTCATTCGTTATAACACGTGGCATCGGAAGTGCTGGAGCTAGAATGTTCTGAGAATTTTTTCATCAACCCTGATTTGAGTTTTCTTATACGGACCAGCGAAGTAATTTTGTAAATCCTCTGTTAAAAATCGACAAGAAAAACTTTTACCAAGACTGTCAAAATCAATTTTTTCAGTTTTCGAATTGGTCTGTCTCTTCGTCTAATTGGCTTACTATATATGTACGTAACACTTGAACAGACCACACCATTGGAGTTAGAGGGCTGAAAATTCAAACATTTACACCTTACTGTGTATAGAAAAAAGTTTTGTTTTATGAACATCTAAATGGTTTTCTACAGGGGGCTTCAATTTGCAACACAAGCTTATGCTATATCAGTTCCTTAGTTTGTGTCCAGGAGCATTCACTTTTTTTTTTGTTGAAAGTTCTGATTATTTTTGTGATCACTGCCAAACAAAATACGAGAGAAGTAATCTATTCATTGGTCACCTGTTTTTCTTAATTCTTTTTTGTCCAACACCCAAGACGGCATGTTCCCAAAAGACATTGTTTTATTAAATATTTGTTCCTGTAAACAAGCAACAAGAGTCACTCCCTGGCATTACATTCTGAGTTTGATTATAATAAACATCGAAATGTGATCAAAATAAACTAGATTTACTTGTTTATTGATCAAATACAGGTCTGTCGCGCTTTTCAATAATTCGGTTCAACTTTCTCTATTTTTACGAAGGATCTACATTAGTAAGGGGGCTAGAGATAGTTCTGACACTTTTGCATCACACTAAGTTACACGTCTTTGGACTAGACTAAGCAATTTTCTATATATGAAACTTAAATCTGTTTGTTAACTACCCATATCATTTAGAGAATATCACACGTGACAGATCGCTTACAATATTTATTTGAATAGAAAGAGTCAGATGTGGCAATCGTCCCAACCCTGGGGAGAGTTGCAACACTAATCATGAACGGCTGCATCATGTTAAAAATACATTAAATTTCATCAATTCACTTCTGCTTTTGCCTCGACAAGTATTCTGAAAATATGTATTGCTTCACAATAATACCATTGTATTATTCATACACTATTATAGTACACACATTATAGTATCATTTATCTATTTATCAAATAAGAATTATTGAGTTTTGTTTGTCTATGCATAGGACATAGGCCTTGATTGGGTCAATGTGCAGATATTAGAGATGTTATCCAATCCCTCCATATTTCAGTGTTAGTCTGAGTGAATGGAAAAATCTGCAATGCAACAAATTTCTATCAAACTTGTATATTTATGCTAGAAAATTGCTATTGTTTAAAACTTTTTGTCACGCTCCAGTGAATGTGAATTGTGACCATAGGCTTCCTGAAAGACATACAGACATCCTAAAATGCCACAGTTGATCAAACTTTTTTTCACCATTCTATTCCCAGAAACAACTTGTTGCAATTGTCCCTAAGCCTACCGACCATCACAACACAACATTTGTTAGATAGACACACCGACTTTGGCACATGCTAATGTTTATATTTAGAAGTCAATAAAACAATGATCCAAAAGGGGATACGTTTTGATTAGTACATACAAACGGTCAGAACTGTAGGGCAAAATGCAGCTCATGAAGGAAATTAATTTCCTAATCATGGAACGTTTTTTTAAGGGATGCTGCAGCAGATGTTTCTTGCGTATTCTATCCTCCGGATTTGAGGAGAGGCTAACTGCGCATGTGCACTGCGTGTCATCAGTCTAGCATGTTTCTGATTGGATGAATATGACCTGTTGGAACCGTCCCTTGTTGCAGTCGTTCCCAGTCACCCCCATCAGTTATTTTTTTTTTTACTTTTGGGAAAAGAAAAAATCAAAAAGCGAAAATAGCTTTCAGCGCTTTTATGCCGTGAGCCATTATAGAGGCAGTGCGCAACAGAATCTGCGAGAGTGGTGGCGCCAAGTACCTTCATCGATTTTATTCCTAGTGCCGCAAAAGAAACAAATTCCTTTTACTGTCAATGCTTTTTAGCAAAATATGGCACCTTGCCACGGAAGGCTACGGTGAGGGATGGTTTCTGATAAGTTCATTTCACAGGTATTTGTTTGCTGACCAGTTGCAGATGGGTGAGATTTGCAGCCAGCCTCTAAACCAAACGACCTTCCTGTTCCTTGATATTTCCGTGCAGTCTTACATTTACAGCAGAAGCCCATTAATACAGCACCATCGGGGATTTAATAGTACCGGTATGAGGAATTCGCTTTTATAATGGGTTGATTTTATTCCAAGTTTTATAGTAATGAGGGGCCAGAAAGTACAGACGAAAATGACTTATTATTACTCTTTCACGGTCTAATGCCTCGTATAAATCAGGTGGCATTATTCCAGAGGTTTACTTATCCTAGTTTTATGAAAATGCTCTGAAATCTTCTCGTGCCGACGTTGGAAACTAACCTCCGACAATAGTCTTGTGAGAATATAAAACAATCGAGCTGTTTGAACACGTGTGTTATTGAAAATTGCCGTTGAAACGAGTGCCGTTACTACCTGTATGCCTGTATATGAGTGAAGGAAATTTCGTATGGATTTGTTTGCGCATGCGTGCACTACGTTTTGATAGCCAACAGGCAAACTACTTCCCCCTTTTCTCTCTCCCCCTTTCTCTCTCTTACTCTCAATCTCTCTATTCCCTTCTAATTCAATCGCCTCCCTGCTTCTCCGTATGCTTCTCTGTTTCTCTTTCTCTTTCCGTGTGTGTTTATTTCAGTCTGCATCTCGTTTCTCTTTTGACTCCCTACGCCCTCTTATTCATCCTTTCTTCGTTTTCCCTCCTTTATCATAAAAAAAACCAAATATTAGAGATCTCAAATATCAGATGGGGGGGGGCATGTTGAAAGAATGTCAGAAAACCGCTGCACATCACAACTCGCAGAGTAGATCCCTCGAGATCAAATGCGAAATTGTGTCCGGCAAATAAATAAGATGGTTTGATGATTAAGACAAATTCTGTATATCTTGGCATTGTGACGATCAGAGATGAGAGAACTGGCAGATTGTAGCGAAGGTTTTGTCCAACAAAGGACATTGAAAAGATGATGATGATGATAAGGTTAATTCAAATCGTCTAATCGTAACGTTCAAAAATAGATCGGATTTACTTGGTCAGATTTTGTCTCAGTCAATAAGCCGATAAGATTTACATAATTGTAATATTTGATTCCATCTATATATATTTGATTCAATGCATACTCACATATCTTACTAAGCTAGTCTGGTACAGAGCCTCAATAAATAAGAACTCAACGAGAGTAGAACTTACTACTCTACAAATAGTCTGTATTGAAATTTTTCTGACATCTCTTTATGCGACGTGATTTCACTCATGTGATATTTTAAGCCAAAAGCACGAAATCTAAAAAGTTTGAGAAGGTATTATATATATTACACCGAATCAGCGAAATTGCCTAATTAGAAAAATTTAGCTTCGTGTATATAGAAATTTAATTTTACTTTGATTACATAAACTAATGATTGTAAAGTTTTTTTTTATATACCTCCTTTAATCAAATGAACTCGTAATCAGAATAAAATTAAGCATTTTATATTTTTATAAAAAAAATATACTTCGCTATTCAGGCAATTCATAATACCCTGATCTGTGTTTTCTTATACGGAAATGTTGGGTAAATTTTATTCAATCATTTAATTACAAATTATTCATTCCTGTAAACAAGTAACAGGAATCATTTCCTGACAAAACATTGGGGGGGGGGGCTTTGAATATACGTCGAAATATAATCAAAATGAACTGGATTTACTCGTTCATCGATCAAATGCAGGTCTCCACTGCTGTCCGGCAGTATACTTTAAACCACTTCATGTTTGCAAAAGACCTACATCAATAAAAAGACCTATGTTTTTACTTACCCGTAGAATTTTTTCACTTTCCGATAAAAAGGGTGAAAAGCGGGAATAGCGTTCTGCATCTTTTTTTTTTTTTTAGAACGTGCCATTATAGAGGTAGTACGAGAGTGGCGCCATTAAGCTCCTTCGTCGATTTTATTCGTGGTACCACAAGAGAAACTCATTTCTTTCACTGTACATGTTTTTTGGCAGAATATGGCCCCTTGCCACGGAAGGGCCTCACTCTTCTAGAAGGCTTCAGGCTATGGTGAAGGGTGGTGTATGATAACTTTATTTAACCAGTATTTGTTTGCTTTCCAATTGCAGTTGGGCAAAATTTGCTGCTGGCCTCTAAACCAAACGACCTTACTTTCCTGCTTTTTTGGTATTTTCCGTTCGGTCTTACATTTACAATAGACTCTCGTTACTAATGCACCCTCGGGGATTTAATAGTGCCAGTATGAGAAATATGCCATTATAATGAGTGGGTTTCACACGAGGTGTATTAATAACGAGAAAACACAAAGTACAGACAAAAATGACTTTTTATAGCTTTTCCCACAGTCTAATTCCCTATATTATTTAGACAGCATTATTCCAGAGGTTTACTTATTTCAGGTTTGAAAAAAAAATGTACTGAAATCTTCACGTGCCGACGTTGGAAACTAACCTCCAACAATAGTCTTGCGAGATGATGGAAACAAACGTGATCTTGAAATACGTGTGTTATTGAATACTGCCGTGGAAACAAGTGCCGTTACAACGAGGGTTTACTGTGCATGAGCCAAGGTGAATGAGAAAATTTAGTATAGATTTGTTTGCGCATGCGTGCACTGGGTCTTGCGAGCCAACAGGCAAACTACTCATCCATTCTCTCTCTCTTTCTCTCTCTTCTTTCCCATCTAAGACCCCTTTCTTCATCCCCTCCTTCTTTGTATTCCCTATTCCCACTTTTCTGCCTCTTTCCCTTCCTACCTCTCCAAGTCTTCTGACTCATCCTTTCTTCGTTTTCCCTCCTTTATCATGAAAAAAAAACTATCAAAAATTCCAAACAGCAGATGGGAAGGGCATGTTGAAAGAATGTCAGAAAATCACAGCGCATCACGACTCGCAAAGTGGATCCCTCGAGATCAAATGCAAAATTGTGTCCGGCAAAGAAATAAGATGGTTTGATGGTTTAGACAAATTCAGAAGATATTGGCATCGTGACGATCAAATCTTTGGGAAGGTCTTTGTCCAACAATGGACTTCAAAAGGATGATGCCGATGATAATGATGATGATGATGTTGGAGGTTAAATTAACTCGACTGAATTCGGTAACGCTCGGAATAGTATAGATTTTCTCGGACTGATTCTGTCTCAATAAATAAGCTGATGAGATTTATATAATGATGATTTCCTCCATACATATTTGATTACTTAGTCTGGCACGTGGCCACATAATTTAGGCATCTATGAGAATTGAAATTCCTACAGAAATGATAGTTTGCATTAACATTTTTCTGACACCTCTTAATGACAAATGATATACAGAGCCGGATGCGCTCGATCTAAAAAACTTGGGGCATTATTGCAAAAAACTGTACCCTAATCTGAGCTTTCTCATACGTATCTCCCTTCAGATTCCCAAACATTAGTTGAATGTATTTCTCTTTCATTACAAGAATAAGGACACCAAAGACAATCCCCACCGAAATTTTTGCAATAATATCCACATTCAAATATCTTGAGTTGCACTCACGACATTACTGATTGCCTTGAGGACGTTCTACAGTTTGAGTCAAATTGTCAAGTCTTTTTTATTAGTGGGAATTCATCGTAAAGATACGTACGGCATCATTTCATTATAATAATCAATGTATCTACATTAAAAAAGAATATGTGTAAAAATTCCTATTCATATATACAATACAACAGTTGCAGTAATCATCTTCAGTTGGAATAGAAATAGGTATAAAGTTTGACCCTGCAACAACAAGTCTCTTTTTCTTTCAAATCTTTCATTTTGAAAATATTCATTGATAATGATCTCTTCTTTTCTTCTCGCTCAATTTCTTTTTGAAGTGTTTCTCTTCTCTTCTGTCTCCTTCCTTTCATCTTTTTTCTGACCTTCTATTTCCCCCCCCCCTCTTTGTCTCAACATCTTTCCTTCTCTCTGTCAATCATCTTCTCTCAAATCATCTCCCCTATTCTGCTTGCCTTAAACTAACCTGCTTCGGACATTTCCCTCCCACTTACTGCCTACTCTTTTTCTTCTCCTATCAATTACACACCTTTTCTTATCTGATCACCTTTATCTCCTCCTCCTCCTCCTTTTCATTATTATTATTATTATTATTATTAGTAGTAGTAGTAGTAGTAGTAGTAGTAGTAGTAGTGTCATTATTATTATCATCTATGCATTTTCAAACCAGTTGCCTAGTAGCCACAGCTGGGGACTGAGTGACGGATAGTTTTCTCGATTCTTGAGACCTCCTCTTCACACTCTCGCAGTCCACAGCAGTGCTGTGGAATAAAGTTCACACCAGTTGCCCGGTGGTTATCAGCGTATGCCGAGTGACAGTAAGTTACCTCAGGTCGCTAGCCTTCTTCTCATATCGTCCCCACCTGCCACCCAGCACTGTGATTTGTGCTGCCTCTATGTCCTTCTCTTCGCTGTTAGGCCGTTGCTGCTAGCAGGGGGGGGTCGTAAGTTTCATATTTCCAGTACTCTCCTCAGTATTCGTGCGGTCCCCAGGAGTTCCACAGTCTGTGTAGTTCTATTCCTTCCTCTCACCCCCGGTTCCCCTATATCTCGTTTTCAGTGTCTTTGGTACAGCTACGAGTGCATCCACTGCTATAAGTAATACCCTGACTTTAATTTCCCACACAATCTTCAGTTCCCTTGCCAGGCCCTTCTAGAGGTTGAGTTACAGCAAGTCTACTCAAGTCCTCAGCCCTCCTCTCCACACTCTCATTGTCCACAGCAGTACTGTGGTTTATAGTTCCACACAGTTGCCCAGTGGTTATCGCCGAAGGCTGAGTAACAGTAAGTCTTCTTGGGTCTTCAGCTCACATCTCATCTCTCCCTCGCCTATCACAGCCATGCTGTCGTTCACACTTCTGCTACCATTTCAGTGTTTCGTTTGTTTTCTTTTGTTTTTTGTTCTTTCATCCTCCTCTGTTAGGCCGCTTATAACAATTATTATCATTCGCTTTCTTTTTCTTCGTTTCCTTATGCCGGTCTCTTCAGTTTTCAAGTTGGTCCAGCTGGTGGGATAGGTATGTATCACGTCCACAGGACACACCAATCAAGCTAGAGGGCTGGAAATTGAAACATCTATTTTTTTTACTATGTACGGATTATTTTTTCTCAAATTTGTCAAATTCTTTCCCCTCGTTCAAGTAGAAGCTCAAATTGTAATATGTGTTTGTGCTAAAGTC
>OY735207.1:60915887-61120887 GCA_963457665.1 Thysanoteuthis rhombus
GTACCCCTCCATTTACTTATGAAGTGTCTCTCTCTCCTCAGCCTTTTTTACAACTTTTCCTATACCCCCCCTCTCTCTTTTTCCTTTTTTGTCTTTTTCTATTTTATTCGCCGTCTCCATCTATATCTTCCGCTTCCTATTTTCTTCCGTAGGTCATTCATTATTTTCTTTTCCTACCATTTTCTTCTTCTTCTTCTTCTTCTTCTTCTTCTTCTTCTTCTTCTTCTTCTTCTTCTTCTTCTTCTTCTTTTTCTTCTTCTTCTCTCTGTCGTTTCCAAGGATTCTGCTCCCCTTTTTCTTTCTCCACGATTCTCGTTTTCCTCTTCGTTCTTCGATACACTCTCCCTTCCCCCTCTCTCTCCCGCTCTCTCCTTCTCTTTTCTCCTCGCTCGGCTTCTTCCCTACTTCTTTTTATCTTCTCCCCACTTGTTCACCATCTCCCTCTCTCTCGTCTTTCCTCTTCCCTTACAACTCCCTTACTTCCATTTCTTCTCTCGTAGTCCCTTCTCTCTCTCTCTCCAGGCACAGAACAGCCTTCCTCTCCTGTTAACCAGAGAAAGCAATCATCGGTGAAGGCTATGAATGCCAATCGGCAAAACCGCTAAGCGTGATCATTTATGACAAAAATAAATCAAATCAAACAAAAGACACCAACAATACCCACCCCCCACCCCCATTTAAGCTTTGTTTCAGCACTTTCTCTTATCTGCCAATCACATTAGCATTATTAATGTCAATACGGACACATTTAAAGCGGGGGGGGGATAATCACCATAAATATCGCACATCGAACGTTCGTCAACTCCCAGTTACGATAGCACAGATAGTCCTACTGCATAACCAGAGATATTAACAATGCTTGGGTGTATTAAGACCGCACAAGTGTTACAAACATTGAGAGCGTTTCTGAGAAGCAGAGAGAAATTATTAGCGGGTATTAAAAGCTGTTTTTTTTCTCTAACCATCTCACCCCTATATACACAGTAGAAAAACACCCTCATCCTTTAACCATCGTATTTTCATTTACTATGACCCTTTTAGCACGCCATTCAGTCTTCGCTCGCCGGTGTGCTATTGACTCAACCTATTTTACTAATGGACATACCGTATTGATTTACAAGTTTCGATACTCAGTTTTAAGAAACTCTTGGTCTCCCCTTTGACCCTCCGGGCCCCGGTGTGATGCGTCGGTTGCACACCTCCTCATAGGTCCTGCGCTTCAAAATAAACTCTATGACGTGAGCGGGTCGGTTACAATATTATTTATCAATAATAATGGACAGTACAGCACTCCAATCTGAACGAAAGATACTGGTGTTACATGAAAATAGAAACCTTGGAACTGTATTTCAGAGACTGTCAACCATAGCAGCAAAAATGAGTGCGTTCAGTTTTGAATCTGGTCGGGCTGGCTATGTATGTATGTATGTATGTATGTATGGATGGATGTATGGATTGATGGATCACACATACAGGAGTACGGAGCTAGAGGACTGAAAATCTCAACAATTACTACTTATATGTCTATGAAAAACGTGTTTGTTTTTTTCGAAATCCACCCAAAATAGGATTCCAGTAGAAGGCTGAGTTTACAGTATACGTTTATGGTAAATTGGTCGGCAGTTTGTACTCGCGTTGAAAATTCGAACTTTTTAGTGATCCAACAAAAAGTGTGAGAAGTGACTCATTTATTGATCATCCTGAATATTTTGATTGATCTCCAAAAATGCAGCATGCTGCCAAAAGATATTGGTCAGGAGACAGTTTCTATTGAGTGACTAACCAGACCTTTTCCCCTGTTCTCTGTCCTTAAGACAATAGCATAAATATAATATTGCAATTTAGCGATACCATCTGGGGAGGCCTTTAGTGACAGTCGGTGGTTGTTGTTTTGCCATCACCATGAGTTCAACGATGCGTCTACCATGCTTACCTCCATATCTGTTATGTCCGATTTTAAAGGGATTCTAAATGAAGTAGTTGTAGCCTTACAGGTTGTGGTAGTAGTAGCAAGAAGAGAACGGGGGAAATGAGGATGGTTCACCCGAAAAAACAACAACGACAAAAAAACAAACAGTTCAAGTTTTTGAATTGAAGAGTACAATTTTTATCGATAATTTCTTCTGGAGACTTTGTTTAGGGTTTTTATTTTTGATAAGCGGGCATTAAATTCAATTTTCAGCTTCCAGCTATGAAGAAAAATCGAAAGTTCAGGCTGATTCTAGACAATTTTAGTTATTATTAACAAATGATACTTGGTAACTCTATGAAAAACCAAGTATTGATCAGAATAGATGTTATATTAATGACGCCGCACATTCTCCTCCTTCCCCTTTCTGTTGCTAACAAGAATTGGACTGATCGATCGAGAAGCGTTTAATAGAGATGTCCGGATACATCTAAACGTTTAAAGACAGAAATGTTATATAAACATTTTTTGTTCTTCCTTTCTAAGCAATAACCTAATTAGGTGGCATAACGCTAATGTAGCGATGACAAATGTAGAAGATTTTAATGAGGAGCAGCTGTTCCGTCACGGCATATTCGCTTATCAGACCATTCTGTCTGACAGCTTAATTAACCCTTTGACTGCGAATGACTGATATTTCAGTAATTGCTGTTCTATGGCAATTTTAGCAACTGTCAACTAAAACTGCATTTGTGTATAAATCATACAGGGTATATCAATGGGGTTTTTAAAAAATTCCCGAATCGATCCATTAATATTCATGTTATTTTAAAAATTTTTTCTATTGATCACTGCCCTCCAAAAGGTGAGAGAAGTAACTTATCCATTGATCACTCCATTTCCCATTTTTTAATAATTGATCACCCAATACAGTATGCTGCCAAAAGACATTGGTTTCTATAGAGTGACTATGCTGGCCTGTTCAAAATAATTGTTTCATTGTGATTGATGGCATCTCAGTTCTTTTTTCAAGTCATGGATTTTATCATGCAACTGATAACTTTTAACAGATTTTCTTGGAATGGAAAAGTTTTTTTTTTCTTTTTTAAAATCTTGCAATGGATAATTATTATTCTTCGTCACCTGCTGCTATGGAAGAGTTAGAAACGACAGACGACAATAAGAGAAAACTACACACACACAGCAGCGACAGCGGTTTTGAATGAGATGCAAACCGAGAAAATTACTTAAAAAACACATAAAAATTTAGCCGGAAATTAAAAGTTTACTCGATTTTAGCCATTTTTAAAGATATTTATTGGCATTGATATCAAACAATACATAACACTGTCACAGTAACGAAAAAAACGCTTGATATATCATCTAATGATGGAATAGATATTATTTTGAGACGTCTCCTCCTTTCTCTTCCTGTAGTTCAGTTGATCTCTGCTCATATCTATCTATCTCTATTCATATCTATGTTCATTACAATTCACATTTATCATCATTTCTGTGTTCATATCTCACTCTCTCTCAATACAGATATAGTTTGGTCCGTTCCATCTATCCATCAATCAATTCAAATCCATCCATCTATCTATCTAGTCTGTTCATATCTATTTATCTATCCATCTGTCTGTCAGTTATTTTTTTCATATGCACACGATGTCTAAATTGACTGCAAGTCCTTATTGCAAGCATTGACATACAGATTTCATGTCAGCAGTTTTGTGCATAAATATTCCCTACGAAATAAGATCTAACTGATATGGGCCGTGGCAGACTCAAACTGATACAATCTCAACGCTTTCAAGATTTCCTTCCCCAACATTGCATCTACGACCAGCAAACCGTCTGGCTGTCGGCCATTGCCATCCCATATCTGTTCGTACGACTCCGACATTTCCACGATGAATTCGTTTTACCATTCTAACCCCAAACCCCATAGAATATTCCCGTCGCCAAAAATGTTAAAGAATTCTGAGGAAAGTTAGATAAGCTCAATGTGGTTGTCCATTGTTTTGAACAGAACATCGGAAAGATTCGGCTATGAGCGTGCTTTTGTCTTTCTTCTTGAAAGCTCACGGCTTTTATCAAAATGATCGTCTCAATTTCTGGAGTTTTTATAATTATGCGTAGAAGGACCTGATATCGCCCTGTCTCCTAAGGGATAAAGAGACAGGCCAATATAGCATTACTTTACATATCGAATGTTCCTTTGACGGCATAACCAGACAAGTCAAAAGATTCTCTAAGTCAGAAAAAATTGTTGAGCCAACGGTCGGTCTGGAGATAAAACGACAGAAAGCCAAAAAAGTTTTGTATACTATTATTACTACTAATTAGTAGTTTAGTGATGAAATAGATGAATACCAAGTGCTAACTCAAAAGAGATGGCCATTTTAGATAGAGTGAAGCATTGGGGACTGTCTCAATAATTTTTGGAAGATGACTGTAATAATTGTATATCTTAGAAGGATATGAAATCGATTGTGAACAGAGGACTGTAAAGTCGGTGAATAATGTAAAGATTGTCCTAAAGAACGAAAGAGATTCAACGATGGTCAGCCATGAGGAAGACGTTGGATTAAATTGTTGGTCAATAAATAGATAATTGCAATTAATATGTTAAAATACTTAATACGCTCGTGACAGTAATATTGACCATCCTTTTCAGAAGTATTATTTAAGGGAAAAATATCCAGTGTCAAAGCTAATTGAAGTACTGAAGCCACCAAAGATGGCAAGGGGGTTCTATCCTTTTTTTAATGTGTGTATGTGCGTGTGGGAGGAGGTGTTCTTGTTTGTTTATACATCCGTGTGTTCCTGCTCTCCTGGTCATACTGTTTTGTCAACAGATTTAAAAATTGACATCGGTACTCCACTACAACACTTTTGAAAATGTTCTAATTTTGGAGGAATATAGTTTTTTTTTACTTTTGGGGGCCTTATTTCGATGGGTTTATCAATAAGATATGGATTCTCCAGAATCTAGATAAATTAGATTTTTTTACTTTATTTTAGATGTTTTCCAATGGAAAACGCCTGTGGTGTCCTATGAAGATTTTATTCTGACCATGTTTATTCTTCGATTTAAGTATTTTTCACATGACTTCATGTTCAGTCGCTACGGTTGTTTATTTATTGACTATGACGGTGAATTTCATTTTGTTGTGATTTTGCCCGACTGGATGACAGTGGGCTGTAGTCAATTACAACCTGTAGACTAGATAGTGATTATTAAATTTTGATTAAATCCCTTGTTGTGCTGCTCTTGGCGAACTTAAGCACGGGAACCTTGCAAGACAGGATAAGTGCTATCCTATCAAATGACCCGTTATTAAACATTGCACGTAATCTTGAAATGTCCGTAATTACTGCTGGTGCCCTTTGCCCCTTATTTCAGAATTAACACGGATACCAACGTAAGTCTGGAGGAAATGGAGAGTAGCAGCAGCTGGAAGATTATTCAAAAGGTCACTCGAAAGACATTACTCTGTGATTGGGTAAATAATGGAGACTGCTCACTGCATCTAGGGTAACCAGTGCAGACAATCATGAGCATTGAAGATGTGTTGGCTTGTTTGACCCCAAATAGACGCATTGATTGGGAAGTTTCTTTCCATCTTCGCACTCAAAAAAAAACAAAACAAAAAAAACTGACTAGACATCTGGCTGGAAATGTTTTTGTAACGCCTGGCGAGATATCTTACAAAAGATTTCACACAACCTGCGATAAACTTGTTTGGAACTGTGAATCAAAATTGTCACCAAAACTGACAAAATAGATTCTTTTCATTTCTCTCCAGTTTTCAGATCATTCTAGCTGGCTGTAATGTATATAGTACGCGTACAGACCGCAGAAATTCAAACATTCAATCCTAATTTCATAAAAATGATTTTTTTTCTTCCACCCCACTTTTATTAAGTGACCATTTGCAATATGTGTTTTTAAGCTAAATTGGTCCCTAGTCTATGCCCATCTTTTTTTAAAAAAATGTTCAGACTTATTAGTGGTTACTATCCAACAAATGGCGATTGAAGTGACTTTTCAATTGATCACTTTATCTACCTTTGTTTTGATTGATCTAGCTATAGTTTAGCTACTTTTCCACGGCAAGCAATGCAAATACAAAAAATGTAATTTTGATCAGTAAGCGGTACAAGCGAGAATCTTTAGACGAAAATTCAACAAAATCAATAAAAAATCACCAAAAGTTATCAAAATTATTTCCATCAAGCATAAAGTAGGTATCCTAAACTGACAAACTGTTTGAAATTGCAGTCGAAATCCCCCCCCCCAAAAAAAACCGACCCCCCTCTCCAACAAAAAAACATCGAATGAGCTTCTGCTTGTACTGATCCTGTATGGACTGGACCCAAGCGGGATCCGTGGGATAAATCAGGACGTCATGACTTCGTCGTTTTATTTGTGATGTAATGTACCGTCACGTGATCTTTTTGT
Organism: Thysanoteuthis rhombus; assembly: GCA_963457665.1. Classification (NCBI taxonomy): domain Eukaryota; kingdom Metazoa; phylum Mollusca; class Cephalopoda; order Oegopsida; family Thysanoteuthidae; genus Thysanoteuthis; species Thysanoteuthis major. Next base: position 60,922,265 of record OY735207.1, read on the forward strand.
GAGATGGGAACCCAAGAATGGTAAGATCTAATCCTGGCTTGTTACATGAGCCCAAACACCGACCTCTGGTACCATTAGGGAAATGAATTAGTGCGTCAAGAACGAGGCATGTTTGAAGATTCATTAAGCTCAACTGTATACGTTGAAAATATCTAGAAATATAAGTAAGAGAATGTTGTGCTACTTCACAGAATGAGGAGAAACTGTCTGCCTTCAAAAATCGGCATTCCAAATCCTTCTTCCTATTCTGTCCTAAGCTCTGGTCTCTGGCATCGTTTTGATATGTACTACACTATCGTCCATGAGACATTATTGCATATTTACTGAACACAGCTTTTACTTTACAAAAGTCAAGTAGGTGGAAGTAAGGGTAGGAAGATAACGTTTTCCTAGTCTACTGAATGGGGACGGACTGCTTATTTACAAAATCTGCATACAAAAAAACAGTTTCGCCTTAGGTTTGAACATCCACCTTTTTTAGTTTATCGGAGTGACGCTCACGTATATTAGTGTATCCTTGGAATAGGAAAATGCTCATAGATGAGCGGCCTATTTTCTAATACAAAATAGAATATATTGATCAAAACAGGAGTTTATACGTTGGGATTTCAATGTACACTTTGAGAAAAAGTTAATTTCACTTTATTATCCTTGTTTTCTAGGTCCACCTGAGAACTTACGGCGTGTCACTGCTGACACGCGTGTCATATGTTCGTCATCACTGCACCAAGCAGACCTCGGAGGATTTATGAGAAATTCCACCAGATTAGAGGTGCAATGCACTTTGTTGCCAGGTCGATAGAATTTGATGGGTTTGACATGTCTTGTACTAAATCACTTCATAAAATATAAGTAGGTGTGCTGAGGTCTTACCGAAGATGAAGATATCATCCAAAATTCAATTGGATCTTATATCTTTTGGGGGAAGTGTAGCAATTCCTCGTTTATAATTGACACGTTGCCTGAGAATCAAGGTCAAAGTATCTTATATTTTACTCAGAGGTGATAAAGATGAACAGTTTAGAGTTACTCTTCTGTGACAAAAAATAATTAGAGTTGAATCTAGATGGGCTGAGAGTATAAGTGGAAGCGATTTCCTGGAAGTCAAAGGTTTTCTCACTTGAGTGAAAGATGAGGGGACGAGAGGGGAGGAAGAGTGAGAATGAGGAAGGATAAAGGAGAAGAGGACAGACATTTGTAAATGGTGAAAACAAAAGGAGAGGGTATTATGAAAGACATAGCGAAAAAAAACGGAAATATAAAGGTAGTACGGAAGAATAGGAAAAAAGAAAAGAAAGAAAGAAAAAGAAAGAAAGAGAAGAAGAAAGAAAAAAATATTAAGTAAAAAAATGATGGGAAAGCATGTGGTAAACACAAAGAAAAGAAAGAAATGAAAAGCGAGATGAAAAAGACGTGAATGAATGAATGAATGAAAATGAAAGAAAAAAGTAGACTAAAAAGTGGAAAAAAAGAGAATAAAATTGCAACAGATGGGGGGAGAGAGAGAGAGAGAGAGAGAGAGAGAGAGAGAGGGATAAATAATGAGAAGGAAGATAGGCATCATTGGACAAAAAGAAAGAAAATTAAAAAAGAATGGAAGAAAGAAACAAGAGAATAAATGAATCAGAAAAAGAAAGAGAAAATGCAAGGGAGGAAAAGTATTATGTTACAAAAAGACTGAGAGATGGAAGGATAAGAATAATAACTCGCCGTCACAGTCAATAATAGAACAACCGTAACGTCAAAATTCGAAGTCATGTAAAAGAAAAATCCATAAATAAATATGGTCAGGATAGATCTTATTTATGGAATCACTGGCGTTTCCCACTGGAAAACCTTTAAAATAGTGGAAAAAAAAACAAAAAACTTTCAAAACATTTAAATTCTTGGGATTCTAGATGTTATTGATAAAATATGCACGTAAAAAAAGCCCACGGAAGGACCAAAAAAGCTTATGATCCAAAAATAAAAAATAAAAAAATTCAGAATCGGTCTAGTGGAGCATGGACACCAATTTCAAAGTTTGTAGAAAAAGCTGTACGGCCAAAAGCGATGGAACATGTTAACAGACAAGCAAACGCACATTTAGAGAGGGATTGAATATTTTCCGATAATACAACAAATGAATAAGAGGCCAAATAAAAGATCTTGGATCTGAAGAGAAAGAACAAGGGAAACTTATACACAAGGAAAGAAAGAGTAACCGAAAAACGAAATTGATTGTAAAAAAAAAATCTAACAAAACCAGTAAAAGTGAAAAGTAGTGGAAAAGTTGAGTAGACAAGACTGACTGCTGCAAGGTTAAACTCCAGAACAAGATTTCTATCCCGACTGAAGATGATTACTGCAAATTTTGTATTGTATTATTAATGAATAAAAAAAAATATAAAAAAAAAAAATAAATCGTATAAATGTATCTATTTATTAGAATGAAATATGGTTGTGCGTATCTGTACGATGAATTCTTGAAAAAATTCCACAGTTGACAAGTTAGCTCACTCACAGCATCATGGCAATCAGTTGGTTGTGAGTTCTAATCACGGTAGGAGATGTGGAATTTACTTATCACACTGCATCCCTGAATTTAGTTACGGTAGAAAAATGAAGTCCATCCAGTTCCAGAGTTTGAAAAAATTAATCCTTTAATTTGACAATCATTATTAAACAAAAATCCGTACAATATTTTCAGGAAGAATATTTTTTTCGTCCTCTAAAATAGTTGATTTTTTGTTTTATTTAACTCCCAAACATGGGAATCCTAATATTTATGAAAAAGGAGGCTGTTTCCAACAACGAAAACTGGTAAAACTCGGGAGCACTCGGGCAAGTTTGATGACTTATGTCTGTATGACATTTGCCATTGAGCGTTAGAACGGAGATAACACGAAAGAATGAAGAATAATGTAATAGAAAAATATCATTCTGTCAGAAACGGGAGCGAAAGCAAAAATAATCCAGATGAATGAGCGGAGGGGAAGAGAAAGAGAAAAATCAACGAGAAATATACGAACATTTGTGCATCGTACGGTTACCCGTTCTTTTCATTTTTATTAGGAACCCTACGAAGAGTTGAAGATGAATTAGGAAATAATGATGTCAGCTAATGTAGAGCAGACCATGGTTTCTGATTTGCTAAACTTGTATTTGCCAATGGTGTGACATTTTACGTCAATAAATTCCCTGATGGAACGAGGGCAAAGCGTTGGGGTATGGGGATGTGTCTGATTGTATGGCTGTGGATGTTAGTGGTTTTCTTCCTTATGGTAAGGCTGTAGAAGTTATTGGTTATGTGAGTTCGACATATAATTACTCTCTGACAAAATGATTGTAAATGTTTTGTTGGCACTGCTCATAAAAGCCGTGTGCGGTGAAGTTCAGTGCCCTTACGGGGATTGTATTCAAGAGGTAAAAGTATTAAAGCAAGAAATGGATGAAAATGGGATGTAGAGAATGAGGAAAACTGTGGATAAAAATGAATGAAAATAAGTAGCAAGAACGAAGAATGAAAATGGAAAGAACAGAAGAAGGCGACTCGAAGAAAGAGCACGTAGACAGATAAAGAAGAAAAAAAGAACAAAGGAAAAAGAGAACGAAAAAGGCGATACAAAGAAGGAAAATGCAAAATGAATGAAAATGAGACAGAAAAAGCGCGGAAATGAATGAATGAGTAAGAAAAAAAGGAAAAGAAAATACGTTGGAGACTTTGATAAATAAAAAAAATAGCAGGAAAGAAGGAATGTGAAAAAATAATGATCGAAAAAGTAGGTAAATGAACAAGAGAGAGAGAGAGAGAGAGAGAGAGAGAGAGAGAGAAAGAGAGAGATAGAGCAAAATGAAGCAAAGAGATGACAGAATAAAACAATCAAGAGCAAAGAGAGAAGGAAAGAAAGATAGAGAACATATTCTAATAACCAAATCGGAAGAAAAAGAAAACAATAAAAAAAAAATGGGTTTGGTTTGTCATTCAATTGAAAAACCATAACGAGGCCACTATTTTTCAGCAGCATGCCGTGTTGAGGGTGATCATCAGAAAAATTGGCAAAAGCTGCAATTCTTTTCTCACCTTTTGTTGAATGGTGACCTGTAAAAAGGTCTGAATTGAAAAAAAACAAAAACAAAAACAAAAACAAAACAAGACGAATGTGAACATTGCCGGACACAAGCAAAGAGGTCAGTTATGCATACATTTACATTGTAAATTTGGGAGGAATCAACCCTCAAAAAACGTTTGTTTTCTAAACATTATAAAGTTTTCTCTAAATATGATTATAAATTTCCAGCCCCATAAGTAAGGGTGAAATATTCATGAATAGCCAGCCAGCCAGTCATAGGAGCTTAAAAACTGTAAAAACCCATGTTGACAGTTTTAGTGACAGTTCTGCTTCACAGTTTCTAATAAATAAGAGCTTAATATATTTGGGAAAAACACATTAAAGAATTAAAATGAAGGGAGTGGGAGAAAGACTGGCAAAAAAACGAAGGAAAGTAAATGGAAGAAAAGATGGATCGACAGAATTAGTGGCAAAGCGGGGATGATACTTGCGCATGTGCAGAATATGCTCAAGAAGCATGTCGAGCGTTTTTTGCTTTTTTTCCCCTTATAAAATGGTGAAAACTAGAACGCCGTAACAACATTAGGGAAGGACGCTGCAAAATTCATATTAAAAACCCATCGCAAATATTCAATGGCCCGGTCGAAAAAAAAAAGTGGCTTAATGGCAGCGTTTTAAGCGTGACTAAACATTATCCAGGGAGGCTGCTCACAAAATGGCGGCAGGTGGATTGAAGCGATGGAATTTGAACAAACCAATGAGAGAAACGCAATGAGGAGAACAGAAAGAGATAATAGTGGCAACGATGACAACAATAATTAACAGAGGAAGGAAAACTGAAATAGGAAGAAGAGTTAAGAGAATGATGAAAAGAAGATTACGTGAAAAACTTCAAGAAATAAACGTAATTGATAAACTGAGTCAAGGAGAATTACACTATGCTAAAGAAAGATAATAGATGACTAGACAATGTTGAAAAAAAAAAGGATGGACAAAAAATCAAGACAGGGGAAGAACTGTGATTCATTGGGAAAAGTGCAAACCACTGGAATCGAAATACTATAACAAATGATATAAGCAGTAAAAGTCTTCCAAGAAATCAGGAAAAAAGATTCAAAGTGATTTTTAGATTGAAACAGATCAAGAAATCCAGACCAGGTGACCAAAATCTGCCAGACATAGTTTTCCCATGCAATCCTATTTTGAAATGGCGTAAAGCGAAAAAGCGAGTACCATTAGTTTATACGGGAACATTTTTGAGTGTTCCAATACCCCTAAAAACGGTAATGATGGTTAACTACTCTGAGTCGACGGAGGCTGAGGTGGTTTGGTTGGAGGTACAGGAAACTGGGCTGTAGGAGAGAGGGAACAGGGTGCACGCTACCTCTGTAAAAGCTCGTTGCAAAACGAACGCTGAACGCTGTTTTCACTTCCTGCCATTCTTCCGTAAGAGTGAACGATTGGCACAAAACAAACCTCATAAACGTGGCTCATATCTGTACTGGATGCAGTTGTTAAAGCAGACCGTAGAATGCAACCGGTGAATCGCGAAAAGCTGATTGAATATTCACAGATCAACATTTCAGGAAGACTAGAAAACAATCCAAAGTATAAACATATCATAACACTTCCCATTATTGAAGCTCCTCAAATAAGTCCGCACATCCTTTCATATAAATCGCTGTGAAATCGTAACAGGTCTGGTTAGTCACTCAATAGAAACAGTCTTGTGGCCAAAGTCTTTTTGTAGCGTGTCATGTTTGGGGTGATCGATCGAAAATTGGAATGAGGGTGATCAATGCACAGGTTATTTCTCAACCGTGAATTTTTTAAAAACAAGAGGATACAAACTAATGACCAATTTAGTATAAACCTGCATCGTAAATTGACCCACAATCCAGTAAAAAACTATTGGTTGTGTTCAAAATCAGCCAGATCTGATTAGAAACTGGGGAAACTTATGCAGACAGGTTGGATGATACTTTCTAATTAGAGATAGAATCGAAGTACTTACAGAAATCATCAAGAACACTGAGTATAGCGTTGGAGTTTTACGGAGATTTACTGTCACTTGATCGTTCGTTGTAGCTTATCCGATAATATTGGTTTGATGAGACATACAACTAAAAGTAATCAGATTCCTTGGGGAATAAAAATGAAATACTTCAACCCATTAAGGGAATTTTTTTTCTAAAAATGTTTCAATTTTGAACGAATTTCAACAAATTTTCCATTTTCAAGTATGCAATATGCCCATGCAGTAAATGTATATTTCTTTGTCTTTCTGTGGATTGAATGACAAAAAGCATGCAGAAAAAACACCCTGGGGATTATCTTGAGATACTTCATCCATAATAATCTAAAAAAAAAAAGAAGAAAAGTAAGCCATTTTTAACAGCTTTGATAAATAAACCTAATGGAAAGAGGAGTAAGAAATAATGTAATCGAAAGAAAAAAAATCAAAATTTATGGCAGCTTAATGGCAGATTAGAAAAAAGTGTTACATATTACTGGATCTGATATTTCTGGAAACATTGAATGATGCTTATGCTTGCTTAGCGTCACTTGCAATGGTACCAGGTTTCTTCACTGGAAGTTATAAACAAAAGAAAGAGAAAGGGGAAGAATGAGTGAGAAAGAGAGAAAGAAAGACAGGCAGAAAGATAAAGAGACGGAAGAGAAAAGTAAAAGGAAGAAAAAACATTTTCAGAAGTCGAAAATGCTGTCTTAATTAGAAAGAGAGAGAGGGACGCAAGTTGAGCTTTGGAGACTGAGTCCAATTTAAAACTTTAGATCTGAACCGAATATTCATGAGCGGAAATCAAGTATGGAGATTTTTTTTCTGAGAAAGAAAAAAAAAACGGAAGAAAAGTTTCCGGCATAAAAAAAAAAGGTAGAAACAATCAGTATTTTCTTTTACTTACGTTTTCACCAGTCGTGGAGCTCATCCAGATTAGACTCACTACGTGCTTTTTCTTCCTGTTTGCTTTCCCTCAATATATAAATGATTCAATACGAAAATACACCAGCACAATTGGTTGAGGTGCAGTTACGTCATCGGAGGCTTTTATTTTGGTGGAAGAGACAATGTTTTGAAATCTCACACCGGAAGATAACGATCAATCGGCTCACAGACGTATTTATGACGTTACTCAATGTCTTTGGTTACCGCGACCAGTCGTATGGCCGTATTTTAATGCTCTCACCAACGCGTCTCTTGCAGTGATCAGCTCAACGATAAGAAAAGGGAAACCAGTTCGATGTTTGTTTTTTATTTTGACCGATTTGTTTTTGTCAACAATCATAACGGAGTCACTCAATCTACTCAGTACGGTAAACAATTTTGACATGATCTAATTCAATTGAATCTCACCGTCACTATTCATTTCAGTGCTTATATATTTAAAGATTGTTTTATCTATCATGATGTAATTTTGATACCCGAGACACTTCACAATATACCCGACAAAGTTGTAAAACCCATCAAGTAGGGTCATGTTCATGATAATCGTAGCGCACATGGAACTGGGCTATGGATATTAAAGATTGTATGTAGTGGAGATACAAGTTAATGATGACTCTGTCAAGATTTCTGTGGTATTTTGATCAGCGAGGTTACTATGGAAAGTCCTGGAGACATGGGGAGACTTGTTGTCACTCAATCCACAGCAAAAATCACCGAAGTTTCGGCGAGATCAGGCAAATGCATGTAATGATGATAAAGTAGTAGAGTGTTCCAAGTAAAAAAAAAACATCGATATAAGTCATGATGGCGAAAAGTGAAGAAGCAATTACCATAAATTTTTATTGGATACATAATTCCCAGACCTACAAATAGTGACGATGATATGTTATGCAAGGATGAACTAAACAACGTTTTAGCCTTATTCTTGTTCTTTTCATTTTTGTTATTCCGTTTCTTCAGAGCTTCATTGGATTCTAATTTCTGCTTATATCCATTTTTCTACAAGGCTTTCTGGTATTCCACAACTTTTTTCCCAAAAATACTTTCTCTTTTGTTGACTTTTGAGTTAACGTTGTGTTAATTGATGTGGAAGTCTGTTTAAGTACGAATGGTGAATAGTTCGAATTTATATCTACATATTGTGGTCAATTGTTGGGTTTAGTGTAGTTTTCATAAGTTTTGCAGTTTTAATTAAACGTACTATCTAAAAAATACATTTACATTACCTTTAATGACAACTTTACAGCCCATTTCCCTGGAATTTTTAGTAAAATCTTTATTTTATCTATTTTGTGTCCATTGCAGATTTTTTTCAACTGAAAGATCGTCATATCTGTGTAGTCGTATGTCGCCTACTTCTTTATTAGTACTATTTGTTACGTTATACGAAGTATAAAGTCCAGCCAGATCTGAAAGTTGTGCACTATCTTGCGCACCCATGGTCACATCAAAATTTGGGTTGTTTCTTTTCAGCCATTGTTCCTCATTATCAAATAACATAGGTTTGCTACACTGTTTAATTATGTCTATGTCCGAACCTTTCGATACTAGTGAAGATCACTGCCATAATTAGCGCATTCTTTTATGCTTTTTCCGTGGTAAAAAGATGAAAATCTGCAATATCAAATTGTATAAACACTAGCTTCTTCTTATCTTCTATTTTCTGAAGCCAGTTTATGGCTCTCAGCGTATTGATCCAATGATTGACTCCATAATATCTTTTGATGTGTACATTAATTTTTCCAAAATTTTCTGGTCTTTCCAATTTCAGATTCAGTCGGATTTAGCAGCCTATTCATCGGTGTGTTGACAAAGTTTTCTCTACGGTCTTTGAGGAGAATATATGCTTTTTTTCTCTGCAATTGTGAGACTCTGTCACTTATTGGCAATTTTTCAGTTATTTCCTTAGCTTCTGCATTAATGATTATTCCTTTGGTTATAGCCTTTTTTTCTTTTTTTAAGTGCGTATGATGTTTTCCGCCAATATATTATTATACTACTCTGATTTCAACTAATATATATATATATATATATATATATATATATATATATATATATATATATATATATATATATATGTATATATATATATACATATATTAGTTTTCTTTTCTACTTTTACTAATATTTTCCTAAGTCTTTTAATTTATTTTACGTCTTTTCTGAATTTTTTCAGAAGTCGTTCATAGTATTTCTGTGTTCTATTTAGTTTATCATATTATGGAGTTCATTTTCGATTAGTTTTACACGCACACAAACTCACAAACGTGCACACACACACACATACACACACACACACACACACACACACACACATATATATATATATATATATATATATATTATACATGGGCGTGTATGAAAAAAAGGTGACAATTTGGAAATTACTCAAGGCTGATATAGTGCATCTCATATTTTCCATTGATTATGAAACCATTGATTATAAATAACGTTTTGCCCGAAAGTTGGACTTCTTCGGGCTTCTGGTAAAGAATGGCGTGAGAAAACAATGATAACTTTGAGTTGCAATTTGGTAGTAGTCTTTTCTTTTCCAAATCGTCAATTTTTTTCACATCATCTCGTCGGATCTATATCTATTTCTGTCCTCTCTCTTTTTCTGTCGCTCGCTCTCTCCCAACCCACACATACATACTCAGTTATATATATATATATATATATATATATATATATATATATATATAGAGAGAGAGAGAGAGAGAGAGAGAGAGAGAGAAAGAGATAGACAGAGACAGAGAGACAGAGAGACAGAGAGACAGAGAGATTGTTTTTAGAAACGTGCCATTTTCTAATTGTCTATTGGATTTGGGGGAACAAGTTTCGACTTGAATTCTAATTTGACTTATATTTCTCATACATCACTTCCATTGAAAATTTACACTTATATTCTCAAAGGTTGTGTTTATCATACTCGGATAGAGGAGAGGCTTGTTGCTGATTTTGTTTCCCGATTGTATATTGTGTGCTTGAGCCCCTTCAGTTTCATGCATCTATTTCCAATCCACCATATTTTTTTGAAAAATCAATACCTCTAAATTTATAAGAATTTCTTTTTGACATTTCAAAAAAAAAAAAAAAGAAAAGATATTCATTCATTTATCTTACTGCTTCTTTGTACCACAACTTTCAATTTGCAACAGGTACATTTCACTTCCATAGTGATCTCAGATTGTCTGTGGTCCTTAAGTGAAAACAATAAACCATACTTCAGTGGAGCACCCAAGTTTAGAGGGTCCTAAACCTTTTATCTGCACTAACAAGTACATGTGCAGATAACTACCTTCTCATACATCAAAATAACAACCTAATCAGAACGACAGACTATCTTACAGATTTGCAGAGGTATCAATTTCTGACCTTCAAATTTTGAGATTTTCTTCTGCGTCAGAATAATTCAGAAGCAGACGACAACTAGCTCAGGCAATCAGTGCAGAATTCGGTCGGAATGGATCAATTTGTGATAAAAAGCATAGAAATCTTCTAGGGTGTACTGAACAATTTCAGATTTGGATACCTTCTGAAACAGACATTCCTTAGCTACGATGGCAAGGCAATATTTCCAACATAGCAAGCCTATAAAAATCTCCCATTCTTGTATCTACTCTAAAATTTGACCACTCTACTCTTATGTTGTAGTCAACTTTCCGACAATTTTCATTGAAATTCACCCAGACTTTTTGGGGATATGGTGAAGAAAGGATTGAGCAAATATAAAAGTGAAAACAAAAAAAGAAAAGAAAAAAAAAGAAAAAATATGGGAAAAGTTCTCAATACTATATCTCTGAAAGCCTTCAATTAATTTCAATGAACTTTTGTGGAGCTGTGAGGCCTATAGCAAGTAAGAAGTAACTAAATGTTGGGATGGATCCAGGAATTTATTCCTGATTGTAAGATGATTTTTTATCTATTCTCTCCTGTCCGACGACACGATATCTCCAACAGTTCTTGATGAATTCAAATGAAGTTTTGTGGAACTGTAATGCACATTGCAGGAAAAAATTGATTAAGATTTACAGTGGATACATGTATTTGTTTCTGACTGTAAGATGTTGTTGTAGGTTGTTTTTCATAAATTTTCCAATCTGAATCCGTCTGTCAACACAATAACCCCAAAAGTTCTCAATGAATTATGATATAATTTCGCGAAATGGTATAGCAAGTATTAAGAATGGTATGATTACATTTCTGCAGGGATCTAAACTTTGTTTTTGTTTGATAAATATTTTTTTTCGTTTTTTGTTCTTCCTTCATTTCTTTATTTGCTCCTTTATGTCCAATATCTCCAAAAATTCTCAATGAATATCAATCAAATTTTGCAAAAAGGTGAGCAACAGGATAAGAAAGAAGTGATAACATTGAAGGGTAGATCAAGTGAATTCTTTTTTTTATTTATTCGTTGTTTTTTTTCATACATTCCTGTATCTATTTCTGACTGTCAATACGGTATCTTCAATAGTTCTCAATGAATTTTGATTACATTTTACAGAAGACACGTATCGAGGATTGTGTGAAAATTGATCCAAGAATTCGTTTTCGATCGAGAGAAATATTTTCATTCCATTTAGTTTTCTTTCTTCATATACTTCAATATTCACTTATGTTTGCCCCTGTTTTATTTTCAAAAGATCCCAAATCATTTCAATATAATTTTGTGGTGAAGTTGGCTGCCAAGTGGGGAAGAAGCGATTAAACTTTGTTGTGGATTCAGAAAATTTTCTATATAGTCCGAACTGATCAGTGAAAACACCCCAAACTCATGGAGTATATTGGTAATAGAGCCATCGTACGCCATCTTGAAATTATACCTCTCCAGGAGTTAAACTGTGGTAGACTTTCAGTATATCATTGAAAACACCTGATACTACGAGAACCCCTGAGAAAAATTCAGAAAAGATTCAGAAGAACAGATTTTTAAGCAGTTGCGGTGGAAAATTAATTACTTACTGTTACTATGGATGGACAGTGCGAGGATGTTTTCATATCTGAAAATGATAAATCTGAGAGAATGTGTGAGCTAAATTTCATGCTTGTATTACCAACTGAACAATTTTTGCAGCAAGCGCCAAGACTAAACGGATAAATTACATATTGCACGCATATTCCTCACTTGAAAACGGTTTTGCTTCCATATTTTTCATCGTTAACTCGTCCAAGAGCTAAATTGCGTTTCGAATCGAATTTTTCCGATTAAAAAGAAGTTTTTCCTTCTCAATCTATCATCAGTAAAACATAAGAGATGCAAATAATCACTTTGGTCAATTTCGCACGGAAGCAAAAACGTTCTGCACTCCTGCTGAACGCTCTTCTTGATCAATGGACGTTTTTAAAACTATCTATCATATCTTTTTTTCAAACGCAACCATATTTTAAATACCAAAAATATTCTGTCCAAAATATTGCACCTTTAAGGGGAACAAAAATTTTTTTACAATAGAAAAAAATCATCATGATCTTCTTTAGTCTTTCAACGTCGGTCGTTGGACGTAGACCTTCCCCAAGATTCGCCACACTTCTTTATCATAGGCGTTGCAGAGCCAGTACTTTATAAATTCGTCTAGCTCGTCTCTCCATCTAATATTCTGCCGGCTTCGGTTTCACATATGATCTCAGGGAATCCATGTCGAGAGTCGCAATGTCCATCGGTTGTCCGCCATTCTTGCAACATGGCCAGCCCACTGCCATTCGATCTTTTTAATGGATTCTATGATATCCTTGACTCCTATTCTCTTCCGGATGTACTGTGCTGTCTTGTGGTCTCTTCATGTGAAAGGTAGCATAAAAATCATTATTATTATGGTACATTCAATAATACATCAGCATATTTTCCATTAAATCATTGGATGATTATCCACTTCTATGCATCTGTTATTATGATCATCTTTGAAGACATCTAGGTTGCATTAGAATAATAAGCCAAATCTTGTCCGCACGCTCGTAAAGTATTACAATATCTAATTCTCCGAAAATAGAACCTATGGCATAGGCCAGCACTATTCCAACAAATGTTATTACGACTAATGCTACTACAGCCGTAGCTATCACTACTTTATCATTTTGTTTTTTTAAATGAACTAAGTAATTATCTATCAAAATGTTAACGAGGTAGGATTCACTTCCAAGGTAATTGGTGGAGTCAGATAGAATCATATTAATCCCACTTTCTTTTCAAATTCTCCAAAACCAAAGTGTATCTCAATCATAAATCTTTAAAATCAATTCATTTTTTGATTTCAACTGTTTGAATTCAGACCAAGAATGGTGGGATCTGACGATAATGCACCGGCCAAGAATTATCTTATAAAGTAAACGGAAATAGTGAAGATTCTGGTCTAACATGGATCAGATAAAATCATTTTTTAACTAACAAGTCCTCGATTCGGAGTTTGGAACGGCGTGGGAATCACGTCATAATTGTATTAAACAGGGAGTAATTCAAGGAACAAAATGTCCTGCAGATATACGAAATGCAATTGAAAACAAAAAGAAAAAGAATTACACATCTCTGTTTCCCAGCATAATAAACAGAATCTTTAGGTGCAACATCTTACTCGTTTATTTGTACGTGATATTTTGATGGACATAGTCATGCCTAAAGTGATCATTACATGACTTTATACAAACTGCAGAAGGTATTTCTTTAAAGAAAGAATGAGATGCAGATAAGACTGAATTGAATTTGAATTCACTTCACCGATTCTATTTCTGGGATCGCTACAAACTGTTCCAGGTTGCTCCCTCTCGTAACCGAACAGCTGTCAAGAAGAGAAAGTACACTGAGAAAAATGCCAACTATTGTTGTCAGTGAGGATAACATCGGTAAAACCGACGACAATGAGACCCGACATTGATGAACCAAAGTTGGGTTGTTCTCGCCAAGAGAGATAGCGATTGGCGTTTCTCACTTCCAGAGAGTAAAAAAAAAAAAAAAATACCAAAACGAACCCCCAACTCCTTCCTTCAAAATTAAAAACAAACAGACAGAATTTATAAACGCAGTCGCTGACAGCAATGGCATCTTTCAGAAATGTCCTGTTGTTCTTATTTTTATTGCCGTTCCGAATTTGCATACCTCTTCCCCTCCCCCCGGGGCAATTCTTTTAAAATACTCTCCTTATTTGCATTTGCTTTTCTAACTTGGTATTTGTTTTTGGGTTTTTTTGTGTTTTTTTTTCTTCAATTTCTTCATTTTATTTTCTTGTTACTTCCTCTTTTGTTCCTCACGTCGAATTACGCCCAGGGACTATAGTCACCGTAGGAAGTCTAGTTTTTTTTTTTTTTTTTTTTCCATCATCTCCTTTAAGACGAATGAATGCAAAGACAGTACAATGCCGAAAGGGAGAAAAAAAGAACTGATAATACGGTTGTTCACTGGGTATAGAGGGAATACTCATATATATATATATATATATATATATATATATATATATATATATATATATATAAGGAAATCAACATCAAAAGTAAGAAATCAAAGGGATGTAATAGATAGATATGAACACATTAAGATAGAAATGAACAAAGTGAGATAGATAAAATCAGACAAGTACATATGGTAGCAACTGGGAGGACCCTTACAGCAGCTAACGGCACGTGGAGTACCCAGACGGTCACGCATCGAGGTGTTGACCAGAATTGTTGCTGCTTAACCTGATCATAAGGGAACTGATGTATCCTACGCGATTTGGTCGTAACAGAGATAGAAAGAAAGATATAAAGACGGGAAAAAGTCGATAGACGAATTCATAGATTAGAACATCGGTATGTGCCCAGCAAAAAGTACACACACACACGGGTGCAGTGCATATAACCTTTTTCTTAATCATATATATATATATATATATATATGTATTATGAAATGGATATATATGATTCGACAGAATTATTATGAATTGCGCTATATTTGCATTACTGGTGGCTGTTTATCTCAATGGTAAGAGCATCACTACGTTGAAGCAGCTGCCCTATCGGTGGTAGGTTCTATTCAAGCAGCATCCCCATTTTCTTCAATTGATTCCTTTCATGTTGTCTTCGGCAAGTGATACATAAACTGTGTGATGACAGGAGATAATCTCAAATGAGTTTCAATATAATATAACGCAATTTATAATTATATCTAAATAGAGAGAAGGGGAGAGAGATATAGGCTGGGAAATATACGAACAGATTGAATGAGTTGATAAAGAGAGAGAGAGAGAGAGATAGGAAAAGACAGCGATACTAAGATGAATACTAGAATCTTTTCAGTCGGCTCCTTTAGTGACTATGGTGTTACATGATGAACAGAAAGACAAAACTTTTGAGGATGGTCCTTATGGTGATTATATTTAATATTTCCAATGGATCCAAGCAAAACTATTGATATTGGGATACTGGCAGTGGTTTTCCAAATATTTATCTGAAGAGGAAAATACATCAAATATTCATCCAAGAGCCTCCAATATCCCCCCCCCACACACACACACAGAGCATACAAAATACTGGGAGAACTAATAAAAACATAGTCACATCAAATTGGTACATTCTGTAACGTACAATATCAGTAACATCGGTACTGGTTGACAATCCAACAAAACTTAGACATACACATTATCACCCCTTTTTCTAAGAGTATTAAAGATACGATTGACAAATCAGATAATGATATCAACTCCGAGACGCGTATAAATGTAACTCCCAGCTAGGATCGCCCCAAAATATTCATTGAAGAAACTATACGGTTCTCTTTAAATAAGAGTTAATGAGAGCCAAATCAAACCAATTTGAGCCAAAACTTAGACGCACAACATACCTGCATTATCAAAGAAGAACACGATAGGAAAAAGAGGAAATGCATTGAGTCAGCGGTCATCTCTAAATGCAATACTATCGATCAAAGACCAGGTTTTTATCTATATTTCCCCAAATTTAGCCAAACATAATCACTCCATGCAGGCTGTCTGTAAATGAGGTAAGAATTAGCTTTGCTCAGATGCCTAATCGATTTCCCAATCGCTAGAATAAATAAACCTCTGCAAGCCAGATCACATAGACGTACACTTATGGAACATAACACCAAATTAGATAAAGTCTTCCCAAACTCTTTACAATGTTTCAGATTGTTGCTTCACACAAGGCATGTTGAACTTACCGCGACGCAGACTTATCACACATACTGACCCATACACTCACTTGTAGATAAAAAGAAAATTTATCACGGCTAATTATGTATACACACTAAAATCCCTGATAGCACACACACTCCAAAGTGCCAACAATTGTTCTCTTAACACACCAGCTGACATCAAAAGTTTGTTCCTGGACCTTATAAAACTATTACGATTGATAAAAAAATTGTATAACGTCCTCAAACGCCGAGCTGGCTTGGGAACTATAAATAGACGCACATCTGTATAGTCACGCATTTCTGAAGAAGTTAGCTCAGACTAACGAAACGTGTTAATTTGGATAAAAAAAATCTCATTTGTAAGATAATTTTCGGCTTTCCGCATTGTCTTTTTAATGTAATACGGTTAGATGAATTTAACCCACATCCACACTTGAACTGTATAGATAGGTAGATAAATAATGGTTGTGTAGATACAATGTCCGACAATATTATCTGGTAGACAATACCGAAAATAGTAGTCTTCAAGACATGATTATTATCTCAACATGTTTAGCCTTGCTGACAAAGCTAAAAGGAGAAATATGTCAGTATCATAAACCTGACGTAAATATTACCATTTTTTGTATTTTCCATAATATGTACTTGTGTGTGAGAAGAATGGGTGCAAAATCCGATAGAATGTTGTGTAAAGTGAACAATGTGGGAAGGCAGAGACTGCAGAAGATGAAACTACTTGAAAATACTCGGGTGATAGTAAGGTGAAGAAATTGGTGTCTTGCAGTCTGGATGAAGGAGTGAGGAATTTATATTGTATATCAGGAGAGGGTCTGGTTGAGGTGGGGTCCAGAGAAAAAGGGATGTCTTTCCTATTGATAAGATTGTCTGGGTGTGTCTTTAGAAATGTCAAGAGAAATAAATCGTGTCGTGGTGAGGTGGTTGGCGGGAGTTATTTACCAACAAGGCTTAGAACAAATCAAAGGGAAAAGCAATCCCATACTAAGTTACTTTCTCTGTTCAATTCTAGCTTATTTTCTGACTAATGAATGGTTGTTAAGACTACTGAAAGCTTAATATTTTGCCATTTTCGGCTTGGCCCATTTCCTTTGGCCAGGAGAGTATGTACTCTCGTTGTAATTATATACAGCCACTCTGACGCCTTCATCGTTAGGACGATAAGAAGGAAGCTCCATCTTCGCACTGAATTAGTAACGTTGAAACAGCGACCAATCAGGCCAAAGGGAGTGATTCAACCAGCGTGATTAACTTCATAAATATCTATCGTTATTGTCTCAGCTGTTAGCATCTGGTTCTGTTAAACACGATTGTTAATTCATAAATGAATTAAAATAAAAAAACAAAACGAACTATATACTTTAGAGAAATGGCAAGAGATATTAAATTGAATTGCTTTGCTCATTAACACATCAGCGCACATTTCCATGACAGGAGATTATCAAATCGCTATAATTGCTTTTAATACAAGCTGAAAACAGAACATATCTGGTTAACCACTCAATAGAAACCGCCTCATGTCAAACGACATTTAGCAGTATACTGTGTTCGGGGTGATCAATTAAAAAGGTAGGAGAAGGAATGATCAATGAATAAGTTACTTCTATCGTCTTTTGTTGGTAGGTGATCACTAAAAAAAAAGTGTGAGGGCTGTCAGGCACAAACGAATAGACTGATTTAGAATTTACTTCCACTGTGAGTTGAACCCCCAGCGAAATTTTGATTTTTGGATGGGAATAGGTGCGATTTCCAAATTAAAAAAAAAAAAATCAACGAAAATCAAGTTTTTTGTCGAGTCAATGAGAAGTAAATGTTGAGATGTTCAGTCCTCTGACTCTTTGGTGCGGCTTGAACACTAAATGCTTACACACATAGCCAGCCAGTTGATCATGCAGAATCACTCAAAAACTCTAGAAATCTATATTTATAGTTTTGGTTGACGGTTCATTTATCAATTGCGTATTCCCCACCAGTACCAGACGTCGATTTTGGAGTTCGGATGAAGGCAAGAATTTTAAACGCTGATTTTTGAGGCAAGCAGACCCTGACGACATAAAGTATTGACGCTGCAAAAAAAGTCACACTTTTACCTTTTTCTGGCCCTGTCTTCGGGATCAAAGAGTAGTATCTGTTCCACGGCATTGCCCGAGGAGTCGGTACTGACACTTGCCCGTTGAATGGGCCGGAAATTGTGCGGAAGTTGACATCAAAGACCGAGCGCGCCGGTGCAAACGTTGGCCAATGAGGTCACACTGAGGCTGCGTTTGCTAAGCACATCGGGAGGCCTTTGGATTCGTCCTTAGGCTCTCCCATTATTACTCGGCCCAGCTTTCGCAGGTGACGTTGAGCTTTTCAACGGTAACTGCGTCGGCTGGAGCCATTTTTGGGAAGTTGACTACTATTTCTTCCCACGTTAAGCCCCACCTTGTGTCACATATTGCTGTAGTGGGACAGTGATTAAATAGAAAGTATTGACGCTGCACAGTTTTCGTAACGCTATAAGCACAAGCGCTGCCAGACATAAACTAATTGACCAATTTAGAATATACTCACAGTGTAAATTGAACCCCAGTGAAATTTGTATCAGACCTAAGAAGATTATGTATAATTCTCAACGTAGACTTGCTTCATGATTAAGTTGACTACATATTTACCATTGCAGTTCAAAGCAAGGATATCTACTGGCAGTTCCCAAATAAAGCAGATAGGAAGACAGAGAGAGGGGACAGATCCCCTACTGGAACGTCCTCTGCACAGTTCTGCAAAGCACGGAATGAGTCAAGTACATTGCCGTCGATATTACATCATTATCATCACCCTCATTCTCATCATCCTTTTAGCATCCGTTGCTGGACATAGACCTTCAACAAGATTCAACCAGACCTCTGCATCATGGGCGACGTTGAGCCAATACTTTCTTTACTTCTGGATCGTCACACCACCTTATATTTTGTCGGCCGCAGTTTTTAATGTGATCTTCAGGGTTCCCTGTGTAAGTCATGATGTTTGACGTTTGTCTGCCATTCTTGTAACATGATCAACTGATGGTCATTTGAGTTTTCTAATGGATTCTATGATACCTCAGACTCTTGTTTTCCCACTAATATATTGTGCCATCTTGTGATCCCTCCAAGCGAGGTTCAGCATGATTCTTTCATGTACAGGTTGCATGGTTCTCATTTTCAGGGTCATATTTATGGTTAGTTTCCATGTTTCAGCTCCATTGATCATTCTCGAGAAGATGCATTTGTTGTATACCCTTCTTTTTAGGACCTAGGATCTTCTTGTTCTTGCAGGTTATTGTATAACGGTGGAATAGAAGCAGTAGAAGCAACACATAACATGCCACAAGATGCAGATTTGCGTTGTGTGGTAGCGACGAATCTGTTCTTTTTTGGTCAAGAGGAACATCTGGATCATATCTAACTATATCTAAATATAATTGAAGTATGTGTGTGTGTGTGTGTGTGTGCGACGAAATAACTTGATAATTAACCTTTGTATGATATTGATATTCACAACATATATTAATCAGCGCACAAGGCACCGCAGTGTGTATGTAGTACGTAGTTTGAAGGACAGATCCAGTTTATTCTATTGCCTGGGTGTATCGGAGTTTTTTTTCATCATGCAGGCCTGATTTATCGGAATCGAGATGAAGACCCTTAATTTAGTTTACTCTTAAACCAATACATGCACAAAATATGAAATCATTTTTGTCAGTTTTCAATTCAAAGTATAAAGTTTTTCAATTCAAAAATTTATGAAAATGTTTATGAACTGTCTTAACTGTCCAATGGTTCAAGTTGATATGTATTAAAAATTTATATTCGATCACACAAACATACACACACACACACACATATATATATATATTTGTATGTATGTATATATATATATATATATATATATATATATATATATATATATATATATATATAGGTATATATATACTTATGTATATATACATACACATATATATATGTACAAAGAAACACGAACATATATATATATATATATATATATATATATATATATATATATATATATATATATATATATATATATGTGTATCAGTTTGAGGAGAGTTTGTTTTTTCTCCACTTTGCACAGTTTTCCTTAGGGCATAAGAACTAAGCTTACCTTTCTTCTATTTATCTTTTTTTATCATACATGCAGGGATTGGTAGCTACTAATTACCACCCAACGTACTGTCTATCCCTATCGAGAGCCTAAAATGAAAGAATCGCGTTATTGTTTTTCTTTAATATTTCTTTTAATTCCAATACTTAGCTAGAAAGTTGAAAAATCAGAACATATAACAATACTGGATCAGAGAACGGCCTTACAACAGTTCTGTAGCAAACAAATTTTAGTCATGCTAGTAGAATATGTTTCTTTTGTCTCGCTAAACAAATTACTGAGTGATACTATTCGTGATCAATTCTTGAAATACTGAAGTGATAGTTATGGAAAGTAATTACCAGGTTCTACCTTGTGCCATTGTCAGATAGTAAGTTGTTAAATGTAATATATATATATATATATATATATATATATATATATATATATATATATATATATATATATATATATATATATATACATATATACGCACATATATACATATATATGTGTGTGTGTGTGCGTGTAAAATAAATAAGTTATAGACATATTTTTTAAAAATATATGTTTGTGCGTGTGTGCGTGTGTGTCAAAATTATATTTCATCTTTGATAGAAGATAGCACATTTACGATTGAGTACAATTTCTAAAATGATTTATTATGTAGTAGCTGAAAATTCACTCGCAGTGTTTAGGCACGTTGACCGGTTGAAAGAGTAGAGAATTTCTTCCACTAATAAAATACTCGATCCCTGAAGAATAGAAGTTTTAGTAACTTGTTTAACAGTGATCTCAATAGTATCGAAGTATTCGATTTACTGTGCGGTTATTTTGAATAGAGGACGATCTTTTGACTCAACCAGTAAGTCTAAAGTAAAATGAACCTAAGTAATGCTTTTTTCTGGTGTTATATTTATTCTTCTGAAATACATATGAACGGACACCAAGAATATTGAAAAGAAAAAAAACTAATGACTCAAGATGTTTCAATAGCAATGATTCAATCTGGTGAAATACACATGAATAGCGAGATTCCTTCCTACGAGTAAATGCCAGAAAGGCTTCCTGCAACATTGCTTGCAAAAGGAGTGAGCACAGAATGTCTACTATATTAACGTTTATTGCCAAAATAAATTACATGTGCATCAGTAATGTCATTTTGAATAAAATATGATCTATTTTTTAAACACTTTTTTTTGCAATCTTTTCGAATCCTGCAATTACTAAGTTGTGATATTTCCTTTGAAAAAAATTATTTCTGAAATGCGAAGAACATGAATATTGGATAAAAGCAAAACAAATAATTCTGCATTTAGCTTCAAAATAAAGTTGCTATTCTTTCATTTGGCAAAAAATAGAGAGAGAGAATAGGAACCAAGTTTATAGAAAATTGAGATGAATTCGAAATCCAAAATGTTATTAAACTTATAGATTGCTTTCATATCTTCATTGTCAAAAAACGATCGACCCGACATTGAGTGGTGCCATTTTTACAAGTCAATAAATTTTCAATGGAAGCATCACAACGTAGTAATTGCAGGATTTAACGAAAATACTTGAAATGTTGTTTTTTGTCGAACCACTGTCCAAACTTGGAGTCCATTTTTTTTTCTATCTTAACAAGAATAAAGAGAAACAATTCTCACCAAAAATTAACATTGCCCCTAATTTGGAATTCTGACCGTATTCCTGATTCGGTAGTCGTGTCTCTTACCGACTGAGCTAAATTGTCAAGTCCTACTTATCTACCAAAATTCAAGCTAGAAATACACACCGGCAAATTTCATTTGAATGTCACCCTGCTGCAGTCAGGCTTGTTTGTTTTACTCAGTGATTTTCAAAATATGTCATTTCGGCAACAATTAGATACGGTCTACTGAAACTTTCACCCATGGTTTCCTAAGATTTCAAGTTATCCAGCTGGATAGCCATGAGTGTATCATGCGCATATATCACGTCACTGAAGCTAGAGGGATGAAAGTCTAAACATTTACCCCTTGTTTATTTTTACCCTGCCCAACGGGTTTTTAGTTGGGGGGTCAATTTGCAATGTAAATTTTTGTTAAGTTAATCTACCAGTTTGTGTTATGCACGTTTTTTGAAAATTCAGACTTTTTCAGTGATCAGTGCACAACGAAAGGTGATTGAAGAAATTTATTAATTGATCATCCCTTTTTATCTTTAACAATTTTTCACTTGATCACTCCCAGCTCGAAATGCTGGTCACAAGACAGGTTCAATGCAGAGATCCATTAGACCTGTTGATTTTATAATTTATTTTCATCAGAAAAAGTATGATAAGACATTAATTATGAATCAATGACTACACCTTACCTTCATATTTCTTTATCCTTCTCATCCATCTTATTGTTTCTGTGTCCTAATCAACCCGTACACAACGTTCGTAGATACTACATTGTCAAAATTAGTTGATCCCCGGTGGGAAAAAGTCATGGATATATTTGAATTTGTATGAGTGTATGCATTCACGCATCACTAAGAGTCAGTCGGCCCGTTCGTTAGTCAGTCTGTCAGTCCTTAATATATTAAAAATCTATTTTGTCAGTCGTATCATGTTGGATTGATATGAAACTTGGCCAAGACCTCTAGGTGTACCACCATCATCTTCCTGTTTCCCTCTTCTTCACTCTCCTCTTGCTCCAACCGCTATTACTACTACCGTTAGGAATGTTACCACTGCTTCTTCATTTAGAAATAACGTTTTATTGCAAAATTCAATCACGAACGGCTTCACCCTTTTTCGAGTCTCTCTATTTGGAAGTAAGCATCTACTCTTCTTCTTCCCCTTATCTTTTTTTCTTTTCAAAAGAGTGAAAAAAGATTCGTCACTTTTTGGACAATTTCAAGTCAGATGGATTTGAAATCTCGGTCAGACCTTTGGGTCAATTGGGTGTACCGTTCCCCTCTTCTTCTTCTGTCTTCCCTCCTCTTTTGTTACTGAGAATATTGACGGCCAAGGGAGTAAGCTCACCATTAATTGTAGGTTGCAATTAAGAGCGAGTAATTGAGACAACCACATGGACGTAAGGATGGTGGACAGCTTGTTGAATTCTATCTTCTTGTTTTAAAAATGAGAAAGGTTCAATAGAAGAGTTCTTTGTGATTAGGAGATATATCTCTCAGCAAAATGGTTACCTTTAAGAGGAAGAATACATTGTAATGGACAGAAAAAACAAAAACAATCACAAATTGTTTATTATATTCGTAGAATAATAGATCAAATAATATCAAAAGAAGCGCACGTATCTTTCTTTCTTACCTTTACAATATACTTGTTGAAAAATGGCAATGGCTGCTATTATCTCTATTCAACCATCTAATTAGTTACCGGACCATATGGATGAATATCAAAGTATCATAGTATATACATCTTTAAGTACAGAAATGGTATTTATTTGCCTTTTCACAGGGACAATACGACACAAGTTCATGTTTGATATGAGACCCCGTGCATATGTGTAGATAAGGGCAAAAAAATTCTCAGTCTCACAGGTTATGCTGCAGGCATCAGGTCACACCATGTTGATGTTATTTATCTCTGAAAAATTGCACTGTGCAAGGGTAAGAACGCTTCATTAATTTGATGGTAAAATTTCGAATGTTGAGTTAAACTAACCTGGCTCGCGTATGTAAATGTAACGTAGCCCGAAACATACTGTCCATTTGATAATCTTGTATCGTGAATCAAAATGTAACCATTCCAATAGACAAAATATCCGTATGACACAAATAAATGATTTGACTAATGATATGACTATATAAATGCACTAAAAATCAGAGAAAAGGTAATTTGCAGCGACCCGATCAGGAAGTAATGCAAACATTAGTAGACAGAATACGGCTATCACACACACACACACACACACACACACACACACACACACACACACACACATATATATATATATATATATATATATATATATATATGACTATAAATTCACTACAGATATGCTTTAGAAATGGGAAGGAAAGGTGTTGTCAGTGGTAAGGAATTATTTAAAGCTTCACTAACAAAATAAAATCATTATACGTGTATAAATGCATCGTTAATGATTTTACAATAAATATGAATTGAAAATCAAGATTGTCTATGGTCAGAAATTCAAGCATGCATAATTTACTCAGTGTGCTACCAAGTCCTGTACAACGAAATAAGAGCTTCTAATGCTGATTTCTTTGATTGACTGTTATATACTGCTAACTACAGCTGATTATGGTAATATTAGTTATTATTAGTGCCAAATAAAAACTGACGGTGCATATGAAATATATTGATAGATACTTTGTGTTCTATATACATAGATAATAGAGATAAGCATTGCAGTGAGCTCGGAAAGTAGCAATCTATTGACAAATAACGGATTTTTTTGTTTTATTTTTCTGTTATTGATAATTTTTAATTTTGTTATTCTTCGTGTTCATCATTTTTATCACTTAATTACAATATTACCAAAATTCTACTTCACTGCGTCAGTCGTCTGAATGAGGGTACTATTTACTATTTCAATTACTTCGCTTCTTACGGATGCGTCCCTTAGCGCGACAGAAGACATCCGTACATTGCCAATTATCATATGTGTGGATTAAAGGATCTCCTAGCTTTGCTCCTTGAGGCACCAATTTATAGCAGTCTAATCGTAATTAATGTTTGCGTAAAAATATAGATGATCGCGCACAGACATTTATGCATAAAATGGAGATGGAAAACAAAGAGAATTTCTTCGCTTGTTTATTGCAAACTCTGCTATCAATTTACATTCGGAGATTCCGGTTGAAGAGGATAAAAAGAACACAATATTCTACAATTAAAACGAATTGCAATTGGACGAGGTGTGGAGCAATTTATTGAATTTTTAAATACTGTCCGTGAAGTGTCTTGTCATTCAAACGACCGCCAGGGGGAGGGTCGCTTGATTTCATGTTACAAATCACATAACACATCGTTATTGGAAACGAATAGCTAAAGTCGTTAACTAAATTTTATTGCAAACATTTGACTGAAATGACAAATCAGGCTAAGCAGCAGCAGTAGCACAAAAAAAAAGAAGAGAATTCAGAACAACGATACAAATAGTACAATTAGTGTCGATAATCGTTGGAGCACTCGGAATTTTGGGTAATTCTTGAGTCTGTTGTGACATCTCAGTGGGAGGCGAAGTATCATGAGAAGTAAGACTAAATCAAGTCTGACAGAACAAAGGAAAGGGTGACCCTATTTATCAGAGCAGCTCAGATAGAAAATGACGACATAAAATCTTCTTACAATCTTGCTTTTGATTTGTAAGCTTGTTTAATGATAGGAACATTTGGAATGGCCCCGAATTCCTACGGGTAAACATTGAAATAGGAAATATAAATCACTGAAAAAATGAAAAAAAAAACATAAGAACAATACAAAGCAGAATGAATACATCTCCATTCGTATTTTCCTTGATGAGCTTTGAAGATCTGAGGTTGAGTGTTTTTCAAAATTCAACCGATTGGTCTGATTATTTTCCTAATCTTTGTAATTATGAACACAGCATCCCGGACAATATATTTTTCAACTTCCAAATTCATTTCGAAGTTTTGAGATTAATTACTTTCATCATTCTATGAATTATTCAAAAATTTTTTCAATCGTCTCGACCAAACGATTCCATCAATTCCAATATGATGAGGCGCCGAATGGAGCAATAATCCTGGACTCTGTTGTGGGAAGCAAAGTATGATGAAAAGTAAGTCAGAATTAAGAATGACAGGACAAAGAAAGGGGAATTCTATTCATTTGGACAGACTTGAGGATATTTGCTGCTTACAATCTTCCTACGCACTTGTCTTAATTTGTAAGCTTGTACAATCCGTAATATTCTCGTGGTGTTTCTCTTTGTCAGTTCGTAATATTTTAACACTGAATGCAAGCAAACAATCGACGATGTGCCCACTGAACACATCCAAAATCTCTTGGGGTGTATAAGAGATAGACGAGGAGTAGAGATTGATAATTAGATCGATAGAGGAGTCCCTATTAATATTCAATCGCATAGGCTTCTGGAACGCGTACGTGTGATCAAATCTATTTCGAGACCGAAACGCCGTGGCGATCCCATGCAAAAGGGGGAGATAATTCCTCCAATTACTGCCAGGTCAGGATTGGACGTTCTCGTTTCAAGAATCTGTCAACTTGCACGAACGTCATCCAGACTCGAGCGGTGTCCATGGCAACTGGCATCTTCGTGTAGCCCGATCTCGGCTGTATTTTTTTTGTAGCTTTCGCGCGTTTCTAATGTGTCAGATGCTTTGAAAAATTCTGGCTATTATGTAAAAAGAACCAAAATCGTAGAACTAACAGCTGATCTCTCTTTTTGCCTTTTTCTCTTTTGTCTTCCTCTTTCTATCTCTTTCTCCTCCATTCTCCGTCTCTCTGAATCTTTCTCTCTTTCTCTTTCCCCCTCTTTTTTTCATTTTTTTTTTTCGCTCAGGACCTCATTTCCACTTACAAGCCTTTTCTTTATATAATATCTTTCTTTCTCTTTCTGTCTTTCTGCCTTTCGTTATTTATTTCATTCATTCTTTCTTTCTTCCCACTTCTGACCCTACTTTCTTACTTGCATGCTCTTCTCTGTCAATATCTCTGTCCTTCTCTATCTTTCTTCTCACTCACGACCTCTCTTAGACTTGCACGCCTTTTCTACCTCTATCTCTCTTTTCTGCTTTCTCTCCCCCTTCCTTTCTTTCTTCCTTTATTTATTTCTCCTTTTCTTTTTCCTTCTCTCCTTCGTTTCTTTCTTTCTTTCTTTCTTATCGTTTACCATTCCCCCCCTCTCTCTCTCACCTGCGCGTCTCTCTCTCTCTCAACTGTGCATTTCCCTCTCTCACCTGTGCGTCTCTCTCTCTCTCTCCCTATCCCTCTCTCTCTCCCTTTCTCTGGTTTTCTTGCTTTGGCCCAGGAGACTCAAGAATGTCTAATGAAGAACTTAGCAAGGGGAAAAAAAGAAACAAGGGGAGTTAATTGAGTAATTGTCAACGACGTCATGTTGATTGGTGCCCAGCCCATTTCCATATATGGTAATGGTGTCGGCTCATTTCATTTCTGTAAGAAAACTGTCAACCAAAACTGTCACCAGAACTATTGTCATAGGTTTCTTCAGTTTTTAGGTTTGTTTCGCTGGTTGGTTATACATGTATCACTCGTACACGCCGCACCAACGGAGCTAGAAGGCAGCAACTTTCAACATTCACGCTCTATTATCTCCAGAAATTTTTTACCCTCCCCCATAATTTTTTTTTTTACGGGGGGGTCAATTTGTTAAATAATTTGATGCTAAACTGATCCCTTACTTTGTGTCCTGTCCAACAGCATCCACAACTGTTCTCTCAAAATACAGACTTCTTGAAGGCTCATTGCTCAACAAATGGTGCGAGAAGTAATCATGCATTAGTAATCCTTTTTTTCCATTTTTCTGATTGATCGCCCCCAACACGACATGCTGCCAGCCAAAAATACTTTAATAACATGGTTGTTTCTATTGCATGACTAACCAGAACTGTTCCGTTTTTAGTTGGTTTATTCTTATTTATTTATTTAGACACAACAGTAAAATGGTTGAAATTATGGAGTACAATAGAAGCCTATCGAACATAATTCTAGATTTCTATCTTTCTCGTAACTGCTTCTAATTTGTTCTTTCTCTCTGAACCTATGAACAAGCGCACAACAAAATGAATGAAAAAAAAAACTCACTTGTATCTATATGAGCTGAGGCTGGACAGCATCGGACTGTATCAGCCACTAATCATATACCTGTCTTAAAATGGATAATTCTTATACATCATATCGGAAACAATATTTGTATGAACTGGGGAGGTTTGCTTCCTTTCATTCATCCATCTCAGCCTGTTAATAACTGAGTCTGTCCATGGCTATCTGTCTTTTTCAATGTGTCCATATCTATGTATCTATCTCGGCCTGTTTATTGCTGTCTCTATCCAAATCGATCCTTACACATCCCAGTCTCTAGCATCTTCAGTATTTTCATTTCTTGGTTGATACATATACCCGACTCAACCTTGCGTCTCTCTGGAACCATTCATACCTACCATAAACTGTCACCAAAACTGTAAACATGGGTTTCTACAGTTTTTAAGTTGATCTGCTGTTTGGTTGGCTATGAATGTATCATGCGTACAGGCCATACCAATAGAGTTAGGGGGTGGTAATCTGAAGATTCATCCTTATTATGTCTACACAAAAAGGGGTTATTTTTTCTTGCAAATTCCCGCTCCAGATAGGATTTTAATGGTTGGGATTAATTTGCAATATGAGTTTATGTTAAATTGATTCCTAAGTTTGCATGATTCCCTAGTTTTGTGATCACTGACGAACAAGAGGTGAGAGCAGCAACTTATTCACTGATCACGCCCTTTTCAAATTTTAGATTGATCACCCTAAACATGGTATGCTGCCAAAAAGCGTTGGTCACATCTATCTATCTATGTATCTGTACCCCATCATATGTATCTCAAACTAATCCTATCTATTAATCTTTGTACCTGATTGGTGGTTGAAACTGAGCTGATATTTCTCTCATTTCCGTATCAAGATTTCAATTTGGATTATCAATTATAGGAGACAAGGTGGTAAATGCCCTTCCATTTTACAGATTGACGGGACACAATCTTCCGATTTTCAATCCAACAGAACATTGATGTACTCGATAATTATGCAAGAGTAATGCAGTAAAATACTCACCCACACACGCTCATGCATATGCACATATACACACATACATAACAGCCATTATGTCCACTATTACTATTATCGCTCTTTCCATGGCTCCCTAAGTTAGTTCTCGGTTCATTTCGTTGAATCCCATGTTATGCATCCATATGTCACAGCTGGTATTTTGGAATCATCATATGCTTTACGCTTCAAAAGGAGCTCTTCGATACGTCTCTATTCATACCAAATGATTACCTACCGATTGTTATGAGTAGTTTTATTTTTTCTTCCGTGGTGTTTCTCGAAATGCGTTACCAGCCACTTCTAAAACCTCACCTTCTATTTTAGAATATTTTGGGGGACTTTATCGTTGAACATTACTTCCCTCTTTGTTCTGTTCATCTTTGAGAGCACTTTTTAAAAATTTTCAAATTCAGATTAGTCAACATATTTTGTTATTCTCCCGATGCTTCTGACGTCATGGAAACGTCATTGGCGAATCTAGGTTTAAATATTCATTGTCTTTGTTCATTCCCGTTCCTTCCCTGTCAGTTTTTGGGAAGATGCTTTCAAGACTCGAATTAAACGGTTTAGGTTATATTGTATCCCTTTGTTCCATGCAGTCTTGTATCTTTTGTTGAAATCTGTTCTGGATCAAGTTAGTTGCATTAAAATCACTATCAGTCACCATCAACCTTTTCTGCATCAGGATTGTTGAAGAATTAAGCCTATTAATCATCATCTCTTGGATATAAGTTAACTTTGAAAGGTACCAACTTATCAGAGTCTGCTGGTTCTGGTCTGACTATATACTAAAACAATTAAATTCAGGCACAAATACAAACATTCCTAATTTTCGATTGTCAGATATTTTTCCATTCTTTTTTTCATAGATTTTTTTATATTCACTCATAGGTTTCCATACGATACATCCCAAAGCTCTCGATTGATTCCAAAGAAACTTTGTTGAAAGATTGGGCACGGGTTAGAGGAAAACTAATAGAATTTAGGGGCGGTTCCAGGATTTCACCTTCCTTGCATCATCACTATCCATTAGGTTATTATTTTTAGTGAAAATAGTGTTGGCAGAGGTATGCACTCTCTGAGTCTTTTTTTTTTAGTTTCTCAGACTGTTTTTTCTATTGATGCCACTAAACATTAAAATCTGAGGAAGACACAGAAAAATAGTGTTTTCGCCACATAATACAATTCGAAATCTTATACTGAAAAGAGCTGAAGAAGTATAAATCGGATCTGGACTTTACCTCAAGCTTTTTTTTTTTGTTCTAGCAAATATCGTCGTTATTTTTTTTATATTATTACCCTGTATCAGAGTATACAAACGTACACTAATGCACTCATACATACATACATACATTCATTCATTTATTCATTCATTCATTCATATATTCATTTTACACAATATTTCGCTACACAATGACAAAACGTTTCATTGGTTTTCAACTTTTCAAACGATTAATTGTATGTTTGAACGTTTGTTTTTTCGAATAGCAGTCTTTTTTCTCGCAGCCCCATTACTGTTATACGACCTGTTTGTTTTCAACGTCTTGTTCAATTTTTCACCCTGTGAACGCTTTAGCACTCTTTTTCATGCATAAATCAATAATATATATTCTATCGTATTTCCTTTGTTTTTATTTGTTATCGTCCATTTTCGTTTATTTTATGAGTGTAGAATTATCTGCAAATTTTAGTGTATAGTACATTTTATGAATTTATCGTCTCTAGAATTGTTGCCTGTATTTTGTGTACTCTAATACTTATATTTGTTTCCGTGTCTGCATTTGGAATTATTTCCACTTCTTTTGATAAGGATTTTTCTAGTTGTTTGTAGTAACCTAGGTTCAACATTATCTCATCTTAACAGATTATATTCGCAGATTTTAGAGAGGGGTTAATTACATTAGAAGCTCTCCTTGCCAATGTCCAGAAGATATCTTATTAAGAGTAGGATTTTTCAATTTTATTAAAATGTCTCCATTACGACGAGTCTTTTTCTGCAATTGGATTCATGGAGTCTGCGTTGTTGAACAAGATTGGCCTATAGGTGTTTCAAAAAGTGCATCATTGTTTAAATGGACTCTCATTGTACTTGGATCGGGAAGATGGAAAATGCAACGTCTAGATAGTGTAGTAGTGTTATGTATATTAGTATAAGATTGTGAATGGGGCAGATATTCTCCTAAAGGGCATGTGAATTCATATACAACATGAGTTTGGTCTATATTTTTTGTCGGCAAGGGTTGTCATTAATAACAAGGTTAGACATATTATATGTTTTGCAGTAAATTACTCGTTTTGTGAGATTGGTAGGTTCAATGGGGAGGTGTATTGGAGTATCATATGTTTCTTTGCAGTTTAATCGTGTTTGTAATTTCTGTTCATCTGATTGCAATAGTATAAGTTCAAAGATTTTGTTTTTATTATAATCATTAATGTTATCATGAAAGAGATTTCCAAGAGCGATTTTCATTTGTTTATCAACCACAGAGTCACAGAAGCCATTGTTTGTGGACATTTGGTGATGTTGGGAAAGTTCTTGATGGAATATTGTATGCAAAAAGGAAATTGATAGTTCTAATTATTTTCCTAATGAGAACAATTCTATAACGCTGGGGCCATTCACTATTGTAGTTGAAAAAGGAAAGATTTTTACTTCTGGGCATTTTAAATGGAGATGTGGTGAAGGCTTTATCAGTAGCATCGATGAAAAAATCGAGATAACGGATTTATATATATATATATATATATATATATATATATATATATATATATATATATATATACATATATATATGTATGTATATATATATATATATATATATATACATATATATATATAAATATATATATATATATATGTATATATATATATATATATGGAGGATTATTTATGTATATATATATATATACATATATATACGTGTATAGATAGATATAGATAGATATAGATAGATAAATAGATAAATAGATAGATATAGATAAATAGATAGATGGCTATATATATATATATATATATGTATATATATATATATATATATATATATATATATATATATGTATGTATGTATGTATGTATGTATGCATAAATTCATTCATAAGTGAAATAGAACGTACAATCTGGAGTGTGCCGTTGGGAAAAAAATCTAAAATCTATAAATCTATCCATCTATCTATCTCTCTCTATGCATATACATACACACACGCACACACACACACACATATACGTGCACACACACACATATATATATACATATATATATATATATATATATATATATATATATATATATATATATATATATATATATATATACTAACTGATCCCTGTGACAAAATTTACATACGTATATACGTAGACACGCCAATAAGCCTGCAGCCTGATGATGAAAACATTTATATTAAACATCAAAAATTCATTCTGTGACATGATTTCCATCCTTATCAATGGATATAATGTAATGGTGAAAGTGTTGACATATATATATATATATATATATATATATATATATATGTATATATATAAACTCCTTTCAGAAAATTCTTGTTATTTCAGTCAATTATTTATCCATATCCAAGTAATTTATTCAATCTTATTGTGAGCTGTTATGTTTTGATATTTTGGTACTATATGAAATTTCCTCGTTAGTATCATTGGTTGTTCATTGAGTAACTGTTTCGATATATGTATATATATATATATATATATATATATATATATATATTAGTATCGAGAAGGAAATTTTAGTCTAGAATTTGTTTGATAAACGAGATTCATTCCCGCTCCAGATCGTACAAATGCATTTTAAAGCAAGCAGTATTCCATTTTATATAATCTATGGAACTTTATTATCAGAATATTTGAAATTAGGTCGAGCCACTCTTAGATTTATTGTTTCAATTACAAAAATTGTTTCTTTAATTGTAGGAATGGTCAATCAAGTCTGCTAAATTACTAAGATCTTTTCACAATTGAATATAGCTGTGACTAGGCATCTTTGTCCTTTTAGAACTTATAAGCCTGGCCATGATGAAATAATAGAGGAAATTTTGGAACTTGTTAACGAGAGTATAAAAATAATATAAATGAATAACGTGTATTGAAATAAACGAACTTATATTGATGTTAAGGGAATAAGGTAACCAAAAGAGATGGATCCAGTCAGTGTGAAACATCATTGTGCTGACTGGAACCAAGGAAAAGGGGAAAGTTTTCGGCTCTGCTCCATTCGACTGACTGATAGGTAGTTGGGCGGGATGAGGAATTAAACACTGAATGCCAGGTATTGAGGTGTTACTGCTCTCTAGAAAGTGGTTTGGTTTCGTTTCAACCATTAATTTTAAGAATACTTCATGTGATAATTTAAAGGATAAAAATTGACGGAAGCTCAATGGTGTACAAAGTGGGGAAAATTAAGTTCAATGTTAGTGGAAGACTTTTCAAATTCTTCAGTTGAATATATTGGTAGAAAATAAACCCGAAAAAGTTCTTGTGTGATTATAACTCTTAAAGATGACACCAGGAGTTGGTTTACATGCAGTCTTAGATTTGAAAATGATACATCAAATGTAATATTCAGATGGAACACTCAATAGAAGCGAAACGAACAGCTAGTCATGTTTGTTATTATACTCACAAATCTTTTATCGATGAATAGGTTTTTCGGTAATCTACGTAAGTAAGCCCTGTTTTAGAAATCTAAATGGTGTTTAGTATAAAATAACACCAATATACAATAAATCATAATGATACCCTATATAAAATTACAAAGTACATATATGACATAAGC
Source organism: Thysanoteuthis rhombus (assembly GCA_963457665.1). Taxonomy (NCBI): domain Eukaryota; kingdom Metazoa; phylum Mollusca; class Cephalopoda; order Oegopsida; family Thysanoteuthidae; genus Thysanoteuthis; species Thysanoteuthis major. The sequence goes on from OY735207.1 coordinate 60,956,079, forward strand.
TATATATATTAGAATCATGGCTGAAAGAGAGATAGTGTTTGACCGACCCTCCTAGTATGGTGTATTTTTAAAATCCCCCAAACGGTTACATGGTAAACAATTGATGATCAAAACAAGAGGAAATTTACCCATAGTACAATAATGACAAGTTATATGTAAAACAGAGGAAAAACACTGGAGAAAACTATACATATTGCGAGAAAATTACATGTATTGCATTGACAGACATGGAAATAAGCGACACACACAAGAAAGTTTTTTTAGTGTCTAAAGCTGTGAAGCTTCCTACAATATATATATATATATATATATATATATATATATATATATATATATATATATATATATATATATATATATACATATATATGTAAATATATATACATATATATATATACATATATATGTATGTATATATATACACTCGGTGAATATGCCAGTTGGCCTCGACAGCGTGAATAGAATAAACAAGTAAAGAAATGGTCTGCAGCAGGAATCGAACCTGCGTCCAGCTCCTCCAATTGTTTATTCTATTTTCGCTGTCTATGCCAACTAGCATATCCACTGTGTACAAACTGGATAGGGTTTCAATTTAAGAAAAAAGAATGCATTCACAATTGTATCAACCTTCAAAGGACGCTCATTTCTCTATTGAATTACACGATCTAAGGCCGCTTGTTTGCTACTGAATTATATCTGTCCCGATATAAATCGTCCATTCACTGATATTTCATACTGTAGGCATAAGGAACAATTCAATTGTGCCAAAGACCGTCGAATAAGAAAATGAGTAATAATAAGAAAGAGCATTTTGAACTCTTGCCTTGTGATAGAGATGTTGTTAGCTTATTCGATAAGAGAAAAACTGCGGATCCCTGCTAAATGTTGATTCCCTCATTCATTTACACAATCTAAAACTTGGTACCGAGCGATTAATTCCTAATGATTGTCTTTGTAATCACCACGTATACATCATTCAAAAATTGTATATCGCTATATTCTGGTAGATTGTCTCATTGATCGTTTCAACTTTTCAAATATAGATAAACATGAGTAATGCCATAGCATTAAAACATCAGGCCAAGATGTCATCATCATCATCCGTCTTTTATTGTGGATATTAGCACGCGCACATGTGTTTGTTCTCGTTTTGGGGCACGTTATCATAATTTTCTGTCTTTTATCTTCCGTCGTTAGACATAGACCTTCCCCAAAATTCGCCAAACCTCTCTATCTCGGATGTCATGGAGCCAATACTTTCTGAACTTGTGTAGTTCGTCTCTCCATCTTGTACTCTGCCGATCCCAGTTTTGCATTTGATCTTTGGGGTTCCATATCATAAGCTGATGTCTTTCGAGAGCTGAAAGTGCTCTGAGTATTTACGTAGTTTGATATGTAGTGACCCACGTAATGAAATTCTCCTTATATATAGATATATAGACAATTTTAACTCGACACTCATGACAAAAATTCCATTGGAAAAGCATGGAGACGTTATATAAATTGCGATAAGCTTAACACTATTACAAAGAAACATAATTAAGAAATGTTCCGATTATAGAATTATCTACGCTTAATATACAGAAACGGGAAAATTTGTGGCTGTTTTTGATTTGTTAATATTTAACAAATTGAGGAAAAAGGAATAACTATCTCAAAAGTGTACGTGTCTGATAGTACGTAGAGTTAGACTATGCCAAAGACATTGACAGTCAGTTCCCACCATCTTCTTATAAGTAATACATTTGTGTGCAGTTTACCCCGAACTTTTGGATGCGGCGTCGTGTGTGCATAGATTCAATTTCAGAGTTAACAACGGGCACCATTGATAGGGTTTTTACCCCGAGACATACCCAGGAAAATGCCGTGCAGAAAACCGAAGACTGACAAAGGCATTCGACCTGGCAGGTTGGTGGGACCTCTAGGTAATTTCGGGGGAAAAAAAAAACAAACTCTCTCATCAAGATGATTCCAACTTCGCAAGGCTCGGCAAGGTAAAGTCGTTTAGAAATCAGAGGATTGCAAAGTTAAAAGTAATATACAGTAAATAATTGGACAACCGTAGCCATGAGGGATGGCAAAGAGTTTGATTCTTTTTTTTTCTTTTTTTTTCTTTATTATATGTGTACGTATTTGTGTGTTTGTTTGTTTGCTTCTTTCAGTGCCATCAGCCATACTGGTTGGTCAACACACTTCGAAATTAGCATCAGTTTTTTTTTCATATATTCCGAAAAAAAAAAAACAACTTTTTTTCCACCTTTGGGCCTCATTCTGACGGGTTTATTAATAACATATAGATTATTCTGAATCTAAATATTTCTAGATGTTTGTTCTATTTTAGACGTTTCAGATGTAAATAAAATTTAGTCCGACCACGTATATATATATATATATATATGTATATATATATTGATATTGATATTACAATTCACCAGGCAGTATTAGAATGAAGAGAGGACTCGGAAGGCAATATGGTGCACAAATGAGATTTCTTTATTTAATTTGATTTTTTGTTAGTTCACAAATGTTGGTAGTGAACGAACGGAAAGTCAAATTTACTGCAGAAATCTGGTTAGTACACCATATGGTCTGACGAATTGTCTTTTCACCCCAATATATATATACTTTTAAATATATGTACATATAAGTGAATGCATATATATATATATATATATATATATATATATATGTATATATATATATATATATATATATATATATATATATATATATATATATATATATATATATATATATACGAGTATGTATGGTCTTGAATTTACAAAAGAGTCTTTAGTGAACTCTGATTTCTAAATGATAACATTTACCCCCGAAGATCAATAATCAAAGTTACTGATGCTATTGAAAAAGTTGCGAATTTTTGAAGTGTCTACTTCTGAACAATCTGAACAGTTGAGTTGAAACCAGTTCTTGGGTGAATATTCACGTTATGTTCCTTTCAAGAATATAATGAACGCAAAGAATTATATGTGAGAGTTTATTTTTTTCTATTGATTTTAATTTAGTATTGTTAGGTGGTTGAGATGTTTATAAGTAACTCTTGGCTTTCATCTCACTCGCGCAGATTTAAGTAGACATTTGCATTCAATCACAAAGGGAAAAGAATTAGGTTTTATCGTAAAATCAGCCCGTTCCCCGTGATAAGAGAAATCCGAAATGTTGTGTAAAGGAAGACTCAACCTGTAAAGATAAATCCAATCAGGGATGGTGTCTATATTATAGATAGCATTCATAGATGAAATATTAGGGCATCCAAGAAAGCAACATATATTAGACTAACTGAAATATATTTGAGTCAGGTCAAAGTGGATTTATTTGTTTAGCAGGGAAATAATTGGACAGAACCACGCGTCATAAAAAAAAAGAATCACCTATGTTTCTCAGGTTGCTTGAAATGGGCTGAATTGGTTGGTATTCATGGAAATAGATTGTAACTTATTCTCCATCGTAACAAAAATAACAAGACCAATCCTCACCTGGTTTAAGGGAGTGGACTCTTCACTGTGGGTCTGTCACGTCACTTTAAACTAAACTATTTACACAATTAACATTTCCCAACAGTGATTTGAAATTAAAAAAAACTTGATTAGAAAGTAGCTTTCTAAGCTACTGACATGAACTGACAAAATACATACGAAATTGTTTCTTATATGAACAATACAAAAGTTGCAATAATCATCTTCAATCGGGTTTGACTCTGCAGCAGTCAGGCATGTCCTTTCTCTTCTTCGAGTAGCCCGGTGAAATCATCGCATATGACGTCATCAAGTGATGGAAACAATGTTAATAAGAGCCGATTTATTGTGATTTATACCAGGATCTATTTTTCATTGATGGCTCGTTCTCTTTCTATGCTGCATCAATTCCATCCGTGAGAATGCAGGTGTACTCGTCTATTCGAAAATTCGCTTCACGCTGCCTTTAAACTTTTATGAAAAGAGGATAAATTAAAACATAACATTCAGTACTTGTCTTGCTGAGAACTGTTATAGGAGCAGCGAGCACTCTTCCCAACCATCTTCATCATTTTTGCCATTTTTGACCGCAAAAAAAAAATTTAATTAATAGTTTATGCGAGTTCATTTTACACGAGTTCGTTTTGCACTATTACCCGTTACAATTTTCTGACAGAAAGCAAAAACTCTACTCAAATATCTGTCTTTGATTCTCGATATCTGCTCAGTTCTAATTATTGTTTGACAGATAGCTAAGTAGTGTAGGGCATGTATTATGGATTAAACTCATTACAGCTGTAATAATCTGCAAAACTACTTTGCTAAAGACTTCTCCACGGCGTGTATTTTCCATTCTTTGTTTAGTCTGGCACTCAATAATCATAAAAACATTCTGATACACTTACCTAAGAATACAGTATTTGTAAAGGAGGCAACTCCAAAGTTTCTTTCAAAGATTTATTCCCCTTCTAAATGCTACATTTTTTTTTTACGTATACCGTGTATAGCCACTGCAAGGTGCTGGGCTCTGTTTCTACCTTGTAGCACTAAGTAGAGGACCTTCTTCTTTTGTGATGCTATCCAGTGTAGCGGTGCTATGTGATAACAAACAAATGTTTAGAAATTGAACTTCATTCCTGAAGGAAAGTTACCACTTATTAAAAAAATCGTACCGGGATATTGTTACAGAATCCTTTTATTCGAGTATTCTAATTAGTACACATGTGAAAAATCTATTTCCTTGAAAATTGTACTTTGGAAACTAATGAGATCTCTCGTTATTTAAGGCTATTTACGTAGTAAAAGAATGTGAAAACTTACCGTTTTCGATAAATCCATGTTTATATCTATTTCACATGGTTGCATTCTTAGCTTGCTTGATTCGAATTCTGAAAAAGAAAAGAACGTCATTCATTGAAAATGGAAGAAAGGCACGATATCTTAATTGAATCAAAAATATTTTAGATTTATATGTATATACAAGGCGTGTCCAGAAAAACATCAAGGCATTTTGAATAACTTGTGAACCCATTGCGTAGCGTTGATGTAAGTTGGCAGCCAATCAGAGAGGACTTTTCTGCACATGCATAAACAGACACTTTCCGTGTGCAATCACTCAGACAGCTTTCAGACGCCATTCAATGAGGTTGAGTGACCGCTGTATTCACAATGACTGAACACGTAAATTGGCGAATATACATCAAAAGTGCTTTTGCGAAAAAAAATGGTATTAACAAGGTCTGCCAGTCTTGCATATAATCCAAATGATGCTCTCCTGGACCTCTATTGTTTCTAAAAAGATCCCAGATTGTTCATATACCTCTCAATCGGTTTGCATCTACAGATCGGTTTTTGTTCAAATAGTTGTCCGTTCATATCTATCTATTAATATATCCCAGTCTATTGATATCTGTCTATACATCAATCAATCTCTGTTTCCGTCTCTCCCAGTCTCCCTCTCTCAATCTATCTATCTATCTATCTATCTCAGTATGATCATATCTATCTATCTATCTATCGAAATTTTGTTCATATATATCTGTTTGTTCACAGCTATCTATCTATATCTTGTTCATATGTATCTCTGTTCGAATCTATCTATCTAAATTTGTTCATACGTATGTCAGTTCAATCCTATCATTCTATATATCATCCTATCTATATCTATCCCAGTCTATTCATATCCATTTATCTTTGTATGTTTATATCTTTATATCTATCCATCTATCTCAGTCTTCTAATATCTATCTAACTATTTATGTTCATTATCTATCCATCGATATCTTTCAATCTATCCATTTATCTATCTATCTATCAATCTATCTATCTATCAATCTATCTATCTATCTATCTATCTATCTATCTATCAATATACATTTCAGTAGGATCTTATCTATCTATTTCTCTATCTATATAATTTTTTCATATGTATCCATCAGCTAATATCTATCAATATCAGTCTGTTCATATCTCTCCATCTCTTAATCTATCTTAGTAAATATATTTTCTTCTGTTCTTCTGCATATCAAGTCATATCTATCAATCCTAATTTGACCATATGTATCTCTGTCAGCTCATGTCAATTTCTCTATCTATCCGTCAATCTTTCTTTCTCTCTCTCCCTCTCTCTCCCTCTCTCTCTCTCTCTCTCTCTCTCTCTATATATATATATATATATATATATATATATATATATATATATGTAGTCATTCATCTATCTGTCCATCTAACCCGAACGTCAATTTCGTCCACCGAAAGCCATCCTGCGAGAGATTTTGCAAATATCCGATGGTGCGGATTTACATACGTCTGTACATTTGTAAATATTATCTTAGCAGCAATGCAAAACTACATAACGAACGAATAAAAACGATCTATTATGAAACCCACGCATCGAAATGTGTACACACTGATTTTCAGATTTCTGCTGGCTTCATTTCCCCTGGGTCATCGTCATCCTCCTCTTCCTTCTCCTCCTCCTCCTCCTCCCGTGGAGGTCTGTCGTTGGACATAACCCCCAAACCCCAAGGTTCACCAGTTCTCCCACTCCCACGCGTCACGATACTAATACCTTCTGAATTTGTCTAAATCGTCACGCCGATAACACCTACTACACAGAGCCCCTCCTAACTCATCATGGACCAAAGCAGCAAGGTATGACCAAATCCCCAACTCCATATCGCATGTCCCTCACCTACTAAGAATCCCCAGGGTGCGGATGTTATTTAATTTTCCATCGCAATTTCAACAATTATTTCATTAACCATTCATTGCAAATGTCTTTTTTGTTTTTATTCTTTATATTTCTTTCAAAATTGCTGAACACGTTGCATTCTGATCAGCTAATTAAGTTGGCGCCATTAATTGAAACGAATATTTTATCCTTTTTCATTGTGCACGACAATCAAACAAAATAAATTGTATAAAAATCAGATGAATTAAATCCCAATAATTACATACGTGCAATAACATTATCGATTCGTCGTGATTGTATCAATCCCTGATAATGGACAATCTATATCTTCCAGATTTTCATCGAGAAAAAATAATTTTCAAAACCATTTTATAGTAAAGCCATTAGCAATGTATTGATTTAGTTAAATCATCAGCAATTCACATAATACATATATTAGCCTTATTCTGTCAAGTAATGCTTAAACTGATTCCCTCTCGTTGCAAATCTCATTCTATTTTTTCAGTGTATTACTATAATGAAATAATTAGCAATGTATTTATATCATGCATGTAATAGCCAGTACCGCTTGCATTAATTCCTGGTCACTGACAATCCCTTTCTTCCTGATATACCGTGCAATTATATAGTAAAATCATTAGTAATCCATTTAAGTTACATTTAATAGCCCTATTCTCTCAGTAACTCTTGCATTAATTACTAATTACTAGCAACCTTTTTCCTATGTTTCAAAGTATTTCTATTGTAAAAACATTAGCAATGCATCCAAATGAACCTTATAATAGCAAAATTCTGTCAGTACGGTTGAATAAATATCAGACTGATAACAATTCACTTTTTTTTCTTCTCCTTTCAGTGTGCAGCATACGGAGTGAGTGCTGGAACTTGCCCAGAAGAATGTTCGGTCAAACACCGAAAAAATCGGTGGGTAATCAACAGATATTCCAAAACTGTGAGAACTATTCAGGCTGTTAGTACAGACAGAAAAATGACTGGAGCTAAGATTGAGGAATGGTGGAGTTTCAGTAAAGTCAGTGGGCAGCAATGAAATAAAATCGATACATTTCCCATACATAAAAGGTTCAGACACACTGGACACAATCATTCAACTGTGATCTCGTTTTGTTTTTCCCATTCCACCAGAATTCGCTGTGTTGCAAAGCCTATAATCATAAAGGTAGATGAAAGTTTTGTAAATATCCTACCTGTATCATAATGCTTGTACAAAGAGCCTGTAGTATACATGAATAGACGGTATAAACATCTTGTTGACTATCTGTCTATGGCAGGGTTACATGAATGGGTAGATTTTAGCTTAATTTAGTACACAGATACAGTAACTGTCTATAGTTTTGAGAAGAGACATAAACATTCTAGGAGCTTTTCGAAAGATTGAACTCTTATTGTTTGTGATGTTAAAACAACGATTTGACCGAATCATTTTATGGCTTTCTTCAGGTCTACCATCCAAAAGTGATGATGATAAACATAATTTATCAATCATTGCCACGCTACGACATTGAATTCGGTTGATGTCATTTTCTTTTTTTTTCTTCCTTGTTAAGCCTAGATTCCCTATTTGTGGTCGTCGATTAGTGTAAACCACTTCGGAATGAACTGTGCACTTGCTTGGCATACACTCAGTCGATATGTTGATATACGCTGCTTCCTTGATTTTCCTCAGGTTCCAACATCGTACCTTGTCTATAACATGAGTTTCTTTAAAAGAGAGAAATATGGTCTGTCATCCTAGATCTTCCTATCTCCCGAAGTTCTGAGTTAAACCCAACATGGCTTCCGCTACTCAACAGAGTCAAGGCATTCAATCGTCCAAAAACTCATTGATTTCACGTGCAATACCCCAGAAGGTGAGTCTGATAAACTTAACTCTATTGTTCACACCAAACGATAGCAGTCTACTAACTATGAGTTAGTCTTACACAAAGCCACAACACTGGAATACATGAGTGAATTGAACTCCCTTATGAATAAATGGTCTCTGAGGCTAAAATACTGAGCATCACTACTTGTCACTACTTGATGTTTAGAATATCAATAAAGAAATGTAAATATAAAAAGATAGATATGAACAGGCTGGGATAGAGAAATAAACAGGCTGGGATAGATCAATAGATGAGCAGGCTGGGATATATAGATAGATGGATAGAGAGGAGAATATCTTGTCTCAATCACAGCCAATATTCATCGGAGGTGATAGGCTTCGGCCATCATCACACTCAAAGATCGATAATGCTGAAAGCATTGAAGAGGCAATTGCAGCTAAAAAAATCATTGGGTAGGAGTTAGTGGGTGGCGGTTGACAACGTCTGGGGCATCCGTGTAAATGAATTAATCTCATTTCTCTCCTTTTCTCTTTTTACCGCTCACTAACCTTCAAATTTTCGAATCGTCTATTTATTCTCCCTTTTCTTCAACCTCTTTTTTTTCTCTTTTGGTCATCTTTTTTTTCCTTAATTCTATTTTTCATCCCTTTCTCTCTCTTGTCTTTATTTTCTTCTTTCCTCCTTCTCCATTCCTCTTTTTTTCTCTCTGTTCTCTCTTTTTCTTCTCCCCTTTCTTTCTTCTCTGTCTTCCTTTCTTTCGGATTGAAAGAAGGTTGACCTTGATAGAAAGAGTTGTATGAAGGTAACGATGCACCGTATTTCAAGTCTTCTAATGCACACCGAAAATATACTGAAAAATCGATCTACGCATTATACCACGAAGGTCATGGCATAGGGTAGGTGTAAGGGTTGAAGTAATATATACCCAGGTACTCCTGTTGTTCCAAAATGGCCCTCAGACGACCACAGAATGAAATAGATGCGCATTATTTAGCTGAAAATGCGGTGAACTTGACTTGGGGAAAAGTCGATTCTCAAACTTTGGAGATGGAGCCGTTTATTAATGATACTTTTTTGCACAGACTGACCCCAAATTTTTACACCTTACCAAGAAAACAAAATGGAAAAAAAGCTGTTATACTTTATAGGGGTAAGAAGACAGCCCGCGGAGAGTCCAGTAATTTGATAACGAATAAATAGTCTCACTAGGACAGTAGTGTCTTATCCACCTTCAAGGTACTCCCCTATAACATTTTGGTAATTGTGCTTTCGAAGTTCTAACCACTCGAAAATTGAATCTGAATACATTTTACAAGATTGGATGAGTAAAGTCAAGTAAGCTTGGTCAACTGCACAGAAACCAATGACAAAAGTCTATGATGAAACTAACTGCCTAACACCTACTGAGTTGACTTTGTTTTCCAAACTTAACAACAATGACAGGTTCAGACTTCCAGTTAAGACTAAAAGTGATGAGTTTGAAAAGATGGGTAGAGAGTGGAGCGAGAAAAGAGACGGATTCTATTCTTACTTTGTCAATCAACAAAAGAAAGAAAGAAAGAAAGAAGGAAAGAAAGAAAGACAGGAAGAAAGAATAAGAGCAGAAGAAAGAGAGACGAGGGAGAGAGAGAGAGAGACAGATGGACAGATAGACAGACGGACAGACGGAGAAATTAATTGAAAGAGAAAATAGAAGGCTATGAACCTTTGATTGAATTACCTGATGTCGCTAACCAGATTTCTCAACGAGATTTCATTACTTTTTCTATCTTTCTTTCCTTTTTAATATACTATACTTTACGATAATTCATTTTCTTTTTCTATCTCCTCCACTTTTCTCAGTCCTAATCGACCATAGCAGAAACATAAAATTTTACGCACATACTTCCCTCAATGAGTACGGAAAACATTTCTTTTGAAAAATCGGCTTTGTGACTGACATGTTTGCGTTCATACTGGAATTTGATCCTGAAACAGACAGACTTGTTCTTTTATTCTTTGTTGAAAGAATCTGTGATTCACGACAAAAAAGAATTGTGATAGTGCTTAATTGACTTCCTCTTCACTTGTAAAGGTTTCCGCTAAGAACGTGCTGGTGTCACTCGATCCAATAAATATGGCGACTGAAGTATATTATACGAAGCCTTACGATTTGATCAACGCTCGAGCTGAACAACTGCGGCCGACAATGGTGGGGAAGAGTTCTCTCCCCCTTTTTATAGATATATGCGTGTCTCAATGTTTGAGTGTGTGTATTTTTCATTGCTCCTGGACATATTGTACAAATTGTCTATAGACTTGAAAATTGACATCAGTACTTCACTAGATTCCTTTCAAGAACGTTCTTTTTGAATTTTAGTAAAAAAAAAACTTAATGAGGGCCTTATTTTGACGGGTTTATTAGTAACTTCAAAATTTTCGAAGATGTTAATGTTTTAAGGTCTATTTTAGATGTTTTCCAGTGGAAAACACCAGTGATGTCATACATGGAATTTACTCTGACCATAATTATTTTTTGATAGAACGTTTCGCATGACTTCAAATTTTGACGCTACAGTTATTCAATTTTTGACTGTGAAGGGCGTTCAGCGATTGCCAAAAATGTGCTGATTTAATTTTAAAAGCCCCCCCTCTCTAGCTATGGTGCTAGCTCAAGACAGCTCCAGATATTTGACACAAACAACAATAAACAGTATGATTTGGGACGTACGGATTAACCCCACCAGAAATTAGATAGTGGAAGGGGCACATCCCAGGCGATCACCTAGATGATGTCCCCTGCCCCATCCAAATGGCCAGGAGAATCCCTGTTTAACACATGCAGACGCTCGAACCATTGTGGTTGAGAAATGAACCAGTCAAAAAAATAAAAAATAAATAAATAAATAAATAAATAAATCAAATTTGCAAAATGATTTTTGCTGACCATATCAAGATGATTCTTTTTGTAAATCTTCACACTTCTTTCTCGACGATGAACATTTGCTGTAATTGTCCTTCCAAATTCAAAGAGCTCGAAATAGAAGAAATTTATCATGTTCAACCGATCTGTCAGCAAAACTTTATAAAAATGAGGCTCACGTTCTGAAGTTGATATTGGCTTTTCGTTCTAAATTCCAGATTATTTCATTAAGAACTAAAAGAATTAGTTTTACAGTCGGTTTTTATTATTGCAAATGATGATTATGTTCTTAGGAAATATATTCAACTTATCTTGTCTGAATTCATGGACACAGGCCTTTATTGGATGGAGCTCAAATCATTGAAGTGAGAACAATGAGAGAACGACACCCGAAAAGGGTGGCACACATGCGCTGTTCAGTCGAATCAATTAGCCAGGAGAGCATCAATGTAAAAAGCATCTGGGAAACTCTTATCAAAATGGTCATATTGGAAAAAACGAACTAGTCATCCGTTGGAAGGGAACCAACCAAGAATTCAACATCGAAACGGTATACATTTCTATGAGACAACATTCACACACACACACACACACACACACACACACACACACACACACACACACATACATATATATATATATACACACATACATATATATATATACACACATATATATATATATATATATATATATATATATATATATATATATATATATATATATATATATATATATATATATATATATATGTATACAAAAACGGATATGACGTTTTTGGAACTGATTCCATATCCTAAAACCAGGAACACCCGACAAAAGCCAGAAACGTTGTGAACGAATGATCATGAAGAAAATAGTTCGACCTTATCATACACGAAAGTTTAACTCTATTTTTGAACGGAGTTATATTCTGTATCCCGACATGCAACATTACTTTCCGATATGTCTCATACTCACACACACACACACACACAAACACACATACACACACACACACACACACACACACACACACACATATATATATATATTACATTTTATAATTATTGGTACGTCTCGGGGTGTATGTGTAACAACGTTTTGCTGCTCCAGTCAGGGCTTGTAAAGTAGTTATTGGAGAGTGGCTAGCCCATGAACTCCTCAATCGAGTCTCCTCTCCGTCAAACATTCTGGAGTACTGTTGCCGATACATTTCAAGATATCTCGTGATGGACAGAGTGCAATGGGAATACGATGTATGTCTTTCCTGAGGGCATCAGTGCATAGGCGGCCTCATCTGAAATTCAAACTCCTCTCGCAAATTCTAGTACCCGTTAGGCTGCTGTATAACTACACCATGAATGAATTAGATGAGCGCATATAAATGAATTTATACATGGATTTTTTTGTAAATATATATATATATATATATATATATATATATATATATATATATATATATATATATATATATACTACTACTACTACTACTACTATTGTCAAACGGTCTATTATAAGAAATTCAAGATCCCAAAATAACTTTGAAATTCAAGACTCTATGTTTCCTGAGCTTTGAAGGAAAATTTAGGGTTATTAAAATTCAAAAATAAAAGGAATTTATTAAACAACAAAATGTAATGATTTCAAATCGCATAAACACTAAAAAATAAAACTGAAATTCATGTGGGAAATATCTACACAACAAGAAATGAAAAGGAATAAAAATACATTTTATGTATAAGATATCGAATATAAATGTATCTATCATTAAAGTGTGAGCACTATTAATGATATTCATCAATGCAAATATCTATTTATCAATTTAAAAATTAGCAAATATAGATTACTAAATAATAATTATAATTCATAAATGTAAACAGTAAATTATAAAATTGAAATAAAATACTAATTTTATTGAATAAGTAACTTATAAAATATCAAGTTTGGTATTACAAATTCAATTATTTTTTTTTAGGTAACAATTTCATTTCGTTTAACTCTATAATTTAATTATATAAATTGGACTTCATATTTATAAAAATAGATTAACAGTAAATTATTTTGTTTTGGTAGTGAAATCATTTAAAAAAAGATAATTATATCTATTTTCGTTGCGTTTCATGAATACAATTGAAATTTACAAAAAACAAACCAGAAAGGTAGAAATTCTATTTACGTGAACGTGAAAATTTGTGTTGAAATATCAGGCAAAGAAATGTATGACTCGTGACTATGTTGAATTAACTGTTTTTGACTGAATCTAAATTTCAAATATAAGAATTTGTTAATATAATTGTATTCATGAATATTGCGTTTCGTGAAATATATGTATTAAATCGTTCTTTTGGACCTTTTTGTCATTATTACTAATATATATATATATATATATATATATATATATATATATATATATATATATATATATATATATATATATAAACATATACACGCACACATACATACATACATATATATATATATATATATATATATATATATATATATATATATATATATATATGTATGTATGTGTGTGTATATGTTTATATATATATATATATATATATATATATATATATGCATATATATATATATAACTTTTAACACCTTATTCTCATTTGTGTTTATTCACTGTCTATATCTGCTCTATTGGTTTCTTTCAACACAGACAAATATGTTATAAAAATAGATATATGATCAAACAGAATGGTTATAAATTGCGTTATATTATACAGAAACTATTTGAAGTGATCTCCCTTCATTACACAGAAAATTTATCATTTGGTATAGATGACGTACATAGAATAAACAAAGAAAATGGGCAGGAATCAAACCTGTAACCAAAAAGGATCTATCTATCTATCTATCTATCTATCCATCTATCTATATATATATATATATATATATATATATATATATATATATATATATATATATATATATATATATATATATATAATATATATATATGAATATATATATATATATATATATATATATATATATATATATATATATATATATATATATATATATATATATATATATATATATTCTCCAAAGCTCTTCTAGTTATTCTGCCCTCTCTAGAGAGTGTAGCTATCGAAGTAAATCGGTATGAAACAACGTCTCGAGGGTACTGTTACCTAATAACGTTATATTTCAGAGAGGTGGCCTGAGCAGCAGGTTGGGCGCCAAAACTTGAAACTTCTCTAAGTTAGCCAGTGGCCAGTTGCCAATTGTCAGCATCCAGAGGCCGATTGCAAGAGTGGGAGAATTAATTGGATGTCACTGACCATTCTTGCGTAGCAATTCACTTTGATTTCACCTTTCGTTGTGTTCAATTCTTATTCCTTTCTACCCGTCAAAATGTGTCATCAGTGAGGAAGGGGCATGGGGGTTGGATGGGGGAGAAATCACCCTTAATTAGAACAACGGCGATCGGGCTCTTCTTGTTCAGAATGCAAGTTAATAACTCGACGAGTTTGTTAGTATTCACGCCATCGACTTGTCAGAGATTGACTGACTTCCCACGAGATGGGAGACTTGAGAGAAAAGTAGCCTTTTATTGCAGCAAAACGTTTCTGGATTTGATTTTTCGGACTCTTATTACTGGATCGTTAGTATTCACGCCAGCTATGATGCATGGATTAGACTGATACAAGACTGACTGCCTGTGTAGAAGGGGCTGCCAGAAAGTAGTCTTTGATTAGGATAAGTCATTTCTTTAAAATCTGCTCCGCTGTTATGAATCAGTCCAGCTCATGATGATGGACTATCAACTGACACAAGACTGATTGCCCATGTGGAAGGGGTCACGGGTGAGAAAAATCATTTGACCAGAGCAATTCAATCATCCCGATGACGAACCTCTTCTCCCCTGACCCAAAATCCGAAGTTTAAAATTGGCAGCGTTATTTGCAGTTGAGCTATCAGAGAGATTGTTTCTGTTGACGTTGTCTCATGAAGAGACAAAGCATTTCGGTGAGTGTGTTTCTCTTGAATGGAATATTATTCATTTTTGAACTTGATAGCGATGTCAGGGGTTCCCAACCTTTTTGAACTGCAGACCAGTTTGATATTGGCAATATCACTGCAGATTGACCAAAGGTGGTAGTGGTGATGAAGGTTAATTACAACCGAAATATAGGTGATAAGTCAACTATAAGTCACTTATGAGTAGCTGATACATTCAATTTTGTTTCTAAAAAAAAGGTTTACCTAAAGAATTAGAGATGCAAGGAAATAGTTTTTATTTTATTTTTAGAGACGTGTTGCCCAATTCTATCGTTTAATCGTGGCCCTGTAGTCGACGCTTTGCAGCCTGATACCAATCGCAGTCCGGCGGTTGGGACCACATCCGCTTGCTATCATTGGTTTGATCGATATAAGACTAACTGCCCGTAAAGGAGGTGCTTTGTGAGAGAAGTCTCCATTATTCAGAGCAAGCGATTCCAGAATTATAAATTGAGATGGTTATCACCCCCTAACCTCAGAATAGATCAGCCGGCGTGAAACGTGACAGGGAAATTTTATTCCAATCCTAGCGAGCGGGCAATATTCCCCCTTTAGGTGTGAAACTGAAAACTCAATCGACTGTGTGTCGTAACCAATTGACTGTGCCTTGGTCTTGTGTAAACACAACTCTGTGTCAACTGTTAACATTTAATCTTGTGTCGAACTTGACACCCAACCGATATTAAACATTGTATACTGCATCAGGCAGTATACAACAGTGAAATACAGTATTTTAGGCAAAATACAACAGATTAGCGGGGCTATTACTAATCAAAAACGCTACTAATACTGACTGTCTGATGAAAGGGCTTGGAGAGTGAAGTGGGTGTTAATTAGGGGAAGTAATTTCAATGCTCATCTTCATATGGAATGGGCTTTGCGAAAAGACGAGAATTTTCAATGGTTGGGCGTTTCTTGTATGAGATTCGATCTTTTGACTCAGCATGGTTCAAACCGTATAAGGATCTCGGATTTAACCAATGGAAAACTGACTGCAATCAATTTTATCAAGTTTGTTGTTGTAATTGAAGTTGGAAATGGAGTCAACTGAATTCATTCAATTACAGAGGTCATGTTCTATGGGAGTTCCTGATTGGTTGTCTGAAATGATTAACTTGTTTCTTGCATTTTGTAAACGTTATTTCTCAAGGTATTCAAATTCTATCTAAAGCAGTTTGTGTTAGTGATTATCCAACTGTAATTGGACCACGCTATCGTGAGCTGTTGGCTCGTTTGAATAAGGCATTCGAAAAAGGAATAGGTTTTCTTGGCATGGAAGTTGACCGCTGAAGCTGCTGCATGACAACACTAGTCCTATTGATACAAATGCAACAGAAAACGATCATAGAGCTGGGTTGGGAAGTTCTCCCACGTACAGCATGTTTTCCATACCTGCCATTTGTTTAAATACACAGAATGCTCGTTGTTTAGTCATCGGTTCAACAAGTTGGAGATTTCGAAAATTTCCTTGATAAATATACCTCGATGAATATCGACAGAAATTCCTAGATGATTATCGGAAAAATTCCTTGTGGATATCAAGGGGGATTCCTTCAAGAATACCAAAAAAGTTCCTTGTAGATATCGAAAAAGATTCTTTGAAGAATATCAAAAAGATTCCCTGAAAATATCGAGATTATTCCTTGAAAAATATCGACAAAGATGCCTTGAAGACTAATTTGAAAAATTCCCCAAAGATACTGAAAAAGATTTAATAAAAGTCTTATCAAATGGAGACTGGAATCATTTTTTCATCATGGCATACGCGATTCACCTGAAATTCGATGCAAGTTCTGTAAAAGCCAGGGAAAATAGTTTGATGACCGCAAAATGATGTTATGAATTGATATAAGGGTAAGATTTCATGGCTGGAAATATCCACATCTCTTTTATAAAGCGATTGGAAGACTATAGCCTGAAATCGATTATCATTTTCAGACATCCATATCACCAGAAGCCATCAAGGATAGATGGGCGGTTGTTTCCTTTGCGGTAAATCATTCCAATCAACAAAGAATATCTTACATTCTTTTAAGGTTTCATCTGATGCCGACAGGGGAGCAGTTAAATTCTTTCTCATGAGGCCCTTCCTTTTGATTCACACCATAGATACATTTATGTAGGTTCGTAAAAGCTTCGTTTACCGGTCATTTTTCATAGAACAAAGGGTACAAACAACTCAGAAAAATCAACTAATGGTCAATTAGTACGTGGTAAACGGAAAGAACACCGTCAACAAGATTAGTGTCCACAAAGTGACAGTAAGTGCATTCGTTAGACTAGTTTTAACTTCATCATCTGGTTTGAACAACAACGTGACGAATATCATCATCAGCAGCAGCAACTGTAAAGGTAACTGCAGCGGTAGCAATTATAAGTCCACTGCTGGACACAGGCCTTTCCCTTCCTTTTCCATGACCACCGATTACTCTGCCTTGTCTTGCCGTCAAACAATTCTATCTCTATTTTGTGTCCGGTCCTCTCCTACTGTGTTTTCTGTCCCGTATGCACTAATCAGGTTATCCTCTGTTCCATCGGTTATCATCTTTTCTTGCTCAGTGCCTATCCCATTTCCATTTTTGCTGCTTGATTATTTGTATAATGTTTATCCCTCTTGTCCTCCTGCTATTCGGAGTTGGTTTTAAGTTCGTTTCATTAATTTCCATGTTTTGCATTTGTCAGTCATAGCTAGTATCATGCATTCATAGTAAATCAATTTTGTGTAAAAGAGGTCAGTCCAGAAAATTGATAATATATATATATATATATATATATATATATATATATATATATATATATATATATATAATTTAGGCATATGCGTATTTACACATTCCGTTCTTCCGTCTTACCGAAGTTGATTTCGCCAATGATTGATTGTCTCGAAAGAATACCGCCAAATTGTTTCAAAGTTGTTGACAGGTAATAATGATGATACACACTCACACACACACACACACACACACACACACACACATATATATATATTTGAAACTTTATTTGAACCGACATTCTGTTTTTACACAGTGAATATTTCAGTTGGCCAAGGCAGTGTAAATAGAATAAACAATTAAAGGAATGGACGACTGTAAGAATCGGACTTGCATTCAATAGGAAACTGTCATAACGCGACGCCTCTCTTATCATCCGAGCTAAGCTGCCAGCTGATAAGTCAGAGACCGGATCCAATTGAGCTGCCATCTCAAATATACTATTTTATTTTATATTTAATTAAACAATTTTGTATTTTTGTATGCTTTTCGTCTTCATAACTTGAAGCCTATTTGGGCATTCCTACCCTTACATTCTCCTGTAGATGATTTGGCCAATGCTTGGTTCGGTTGGTGGTGTGTTTCGAAAGAGTGCCACTATGTTATCTCATTTCCTTTCAGAGTAACCCTTTTTGCACATCACACACTTTTTGAAATAGTGTGCGTATAGGATAGACCCATTTTCGGCTAACAAGGAAACCTGTACCTGGCAGCCATTAATGGCAATCATAATTGTTGCTATTACCGTATGAAGTAGCTTTCAGAGATTTCTTCCTTTAATTATTGGACTGTTACTAAGATGATAAACACTTTTATTCTGATTATCCTCGATCAAAGTCTTACCAGCAATTAGATTTCATTATTATTAATGGAGTTGTGATTAATTTTATCTTCAATTTACGAATTAATTTTTAAAAGAGCTTTTTTATCGTTTGAGGAAATGGATCAAAACCTTGAGAGACGTCGTCGTCGTCTGCACAGATGGGAGATACATTGGTGCAACTCATTTGCCTCTGGTAAAGTGAGTCTTGAACGTTTAGTCTCGCAAGTTGTACTTAGTGAGTTAGATTCAGACTGGGTTTCTTCTATTGTCACATGATGGTAGGATAACTAAATACATGTGGACAGTACACGCTCAAACACACACACACATATATATATATACATATATATATATATAAGTGGGTGTATGTCTTTCTGTATAATATTGTGAGTGTGTCTGTACTTATGTGTTTCTAAATATATATATATATATATATATATATAAATATATACATACATATATATATATATATGTGCATTTATATCTATGTTCAAGTTCGTATGAAAAAAAAGGTGGAAACATAAATCTGTGTAGCTAATCCATTGTTCCATTACGTGTGCACGCATATACACACACACACACACACACACACACACATATATATTTATAACGAATTTTTTCTGTATCCAAATCTGAGCAAAATTAATGGGGGGCGTGCTGTATTCGAATGTACACGGAAAAATACCATACCAAGATTAAGTCCATTCAATGACAGAGGTGACGCAACTTTTTGTCCCAACCCCATTAAATTGTGGCAAATCAAAAGTGAAAATGGAATGAATCAGACAAAAATATTTGAGTAGTTAGTCAATAAGATTTTTTTGAAAATTGATTCAAGTTTTTCTTGTCTGAATTCGATTAGAAATTGCGTACTAATCTTTAATGAATCATCCAATCGAGCATGCGCTCTAAGAAGTGATCCCACATTCTAGAAGCAATAACACCTGGCGGCTACAAGGCCCAAACTGTGTAAAAAAATGAACAGCGAAACACGTGCAGCATAAATACCTGTGAAATAACTAAATTGAATTGAATTGATTAAAATTAGAACAACTCAATTAGAAAAAAAATTGCTTTGAATTGAGTGCATTTGGTGTACACACCCATATCATAAAATTGTATACCTATTTTTCACTTGAATATTCGTTTTATACGAAAATCATGTTATGTACGAATAGATACGGTAATTCAAAATACTACTTGCTGCTATATATTTTTATCCCTTCACCATGACAATGGCCCCAAGTATTGGCCAAAAGTATTAAGTCTCAAACGTTCAGACAATGTTTCGACTCACTCAATCTATACATGCTATCTTTTGTATGTACACAAGAAAAGTATGTCCCCAAATCTTATTCTTCAAATCCTCGTCTGTGGCATTGAATCGAACTTGTATTAATGAAGGACTGATGCCCACATAACCATTATTTATATATATATATATATATATATATATATATATATATATATATATATATATATATATATATATATATATATATATATATTTATGATTAAACAATATGGTATAAACATTCCAGCGACACTAATATTTCATGCTAAAAGCCATTTAAAATTTTTTGTATGGAACATTCCATTTAAGGTGCCGGTTGGAAAATTGCTTTCAGCATTAAACATTAGTCTCACTGGAATATTTTCCATATTATTTAATTAAATATCATCTCTTTTCCTTTTTATCTAGAGAGCACTGTGAATAAATATTATCAGCAACATATGTACAACATTATATGTGATTTTTGTAACTTTGACATATTACCGAGCTTATCATTATTAGATTTATGTATTTTCGAAGTATGCACGACTACTTGCTATGTGAGTCATCTTTAATCTGATCACTGTTATTCCAATGTTTTTGCAAAGAACTTTTTTTAATTAATCATAGAATCTCGATGAATGTGATTTGGTTATATCATCTATTCATATCAGTAATATCACTTTATATTATATAGTATATTTATATAGTGTTCACCATCTGTTTTACTACAGCCCATTTCGGGAGTATTATCCAGTATTACTGTGTCATTATATATGTAACCCTTGGCTGAATAAATGTTTTGGGGTATTTGTTTGATAAATCCTATCCATGATATCATGGCTTAAATAGGCAGATCGGACAGAATGGTTTTGTTAAAAAGTTCCACTATTTCACTGTAAAGTTGTTTGATACATAATGGTGAAAATTTTGCATTTGGTTGTCGAGATTGTTGGCTATCTGTTTTGAGCGATATTTAGTCAGTGCTTCGCGGTTTATATGAGATAAAATAAAGTGCCTCATTCGATTATTCCACTTTTGGCTGTTTATGAAAATCGTGGGTAGAGCTATGCTCAGGGCATATTATAAATCAATCATTTGATGCAGTAAATAACCCAGAGTCGAATTATACACGAGTACATACGGCAACAACCAGACACATGCGTACGAGCATGCACGCAGAGAGAAAAGGAAGATTTATTCAAATCATTTGCTTAATTTATGACGGCTATTCCTGCCAGATCTGATCGTTTAAAATCTGACCATCGCAAATCATATCAAAAACGAGCGAAGGCTTTGAATATAAATCAACCACTTAGTGCTTGATCGACAATTTAGTTCCGCCTCTGAGCGGATGGTGGCGCTACGGTCACTCAGTCCGTTTGCATGTCGACCAGCCGGCGCGCAAGACAAGCCCATCATTTTTTTCCCCCGAGTTTTCCATCTAACTATACCGGATCTTATGAATAATCCCTTCATTATTTGACGTATAGGATCCATAAATTATTAACCTTTCCTATACCTTAACCACTCTGTGGGTGGAAAAAGATCTAAATTTACTACTCAATGGAATAATTAACCCTTTCCAAAAATGAACAATAAAGAAAATCTTGTCACGACTGTTACGATTTGATTGTGATTCCCGGATATTCTTTTTCATTGGATGCTGTTTACTTGATTGGCTTAATTGAACACAATTGCAAACCAGAGAACAAATGTGTTTTTTTAAATCTTGAAATGCTTATCAGTGATCTCAAAAGGGGTTAGAGTAACAAGGACAATAGAAAGCGAGGGAGCACTAAGAGTCGTTCGAAGATAAGTGGTAGTAAGGGGGTAAGACGCATAGAATATTAATCGATACCCCCTACGCTCAAAATCATGTCTGAAAAAGTGATTTTTTTTTTCAAGTACAAACATTTTTTCTTGTTCAGAAGATCAAATTTTAAAAAAATCAAGGGACTTGCATTTTTTAAGCATTGTTAAAGTTCAATTTCCATTGTAACGTTTTAGACCGACTTTGTAGGAGTTGCTGTGGAAAGATATGCTCTAAAAGAAGATGGTGGTCAAGAATGGTTCGGGAATTTCTGTTCTATATAATTCTAAAAACTAGAATATACCCGTCAAAAATGACGGGGTTATTTACGTATGGATCAGCACCGAGAAAGCTAAACCTATTTTATTGGCTAATTCAATTTTCAGTAATTCAAGCATGTTATTCAAAGGTTGTTTTTTTTTCTTCAAAGTTTTTATTCAACTGAAACTGTTTTGATGATTGATCAGACAAAGTCTCAAGAGTTTCTATGGCGTAATGTACATCATTATATTTTAATGGGAAGGTGAATTAACCAATGACAATCGTTAACGCAAAGAAACGAAGAAAAAAACTAATATTTATATGCTTATTTTGTGTTAAAAAGGAACTCCTTTCTTTGTTTGTCAGTCCAATCCAAATGCATGCTGAGTTGATTAGCCATCAATTGGCTATGGCTCAACTATATTGACTGGGATTCGTTAATGCAATTCTTCCAGCTTTCATAGACAACATCCAGATATAGTTTTCAACTGTTTCGATTGTTGAACGCGTTAACGAGCAATAACCCAAAGGATTCCGCTGCAGACACGCACTCTAGACAGTTTTTGCTGTCATTCTATCCATGATCAAAGCGTAGTCGATGAAAATCACCCAAGTACTAGATGCTTTAGTGAATCTCAACAATCTAATGTTTTTTGCGTTCAAGCGGTCTGGACAATGCAGTGCGAACCAGACATCTTCCGTCCATTTCAGCTACTGTAATCAAAGGTCCTCGTAAGGTGAATGCCACATACGGTGATCTTTCAGGAACTTTGAACACAACCTTTTTTCAAGTCAGCATTCAAGTGCTTGGACATTCTCAGGCAATAATAACTCCTTTACTTCTCAGTTGTAGCGTCCTTCCCAGAGAATGCCGAACGCAATCCTTTATTTGATTTTGAGGATTATGCTATTTTCATTGCATTTACTTCGCGCATCTGAGATCCTTCTAAGAAAATTCCAGACCACGTAAACAATTAATTCTTCTTTCTGGTTATTTACTAAGCGTAGCTTATTCTGGCACAAGGTATCAATAATGGGGCAAGTGTAAGGCTGGCAATCATTACACAACCGAATCAATTTTGTAGACGAGCTTCCAAACCATAGCACAATTCTACAATAAGTGACCCAGGTATTGGACTCTCAATCTCTGATAAACCCGAATAGATTTACTAGCATTTTTGTCCAATGGTTCACATGCCATGTAAGTTTGGATAGTGTAATAATTGGCACATTTGCCTAACATGCAGAAAGTTTTATGTTCGATTCCCGGTACGAGCGAGGAGAGAGGTAAAACCCTTCATGAGACCTAATTTCCCTGTGCACCTGAATGAGTACACTCTAAGCTGTGTAATTAGGGTGGAGGTGATCATTCAGAGGACTTGCATCCTATCAAGGTGGGTGTCATTTTGTAGGAATAAAGTCTTGGTCTCGACCAAACGAGACTTGTAAGGATCACTAAACCGACGTCTGCAACGGAGAGCGAAATTTTGTCAACGGCCGGTCATACTCAACTGAGAGTTGTTTCTTAAGAGATAAGGGAACTTTTTATCTAATGTCATTTGGTATGATTTAAAAGCTTATAGCTTTGTGTCTATTGGAAACCACAAAAACTGTCAACTTGAGTTTCTACCAGTTTTTGACTTGGTCCGGCTGGTTATGTACGTATCATGCGTAGCAGTTAATCTGGCTGGCTTGAAAATTAGCTTTCATAATCCTGGCTTTGAAGTAGGCTCGAATACTGAACAGTGGTGCCGACGGGAATGCTGACAGCCCATCCACTGAATCGGCCATTTTCTTCCATAAAATATAATGGTGCATGCTGGTTATTTTAGAATTGATTTCATAGATTCTCGTTTCCCTTAATGAGTTGTAAACAGTCATAAAATCAAGAACCATTGGCAATGGTTTGCTATTATCGTTTTCGGGCCATTGCGTTTCGACTGAGGTTATTGGCAATTTTTAGAGGTGATGGAGCGTAACTCTCACTGATAAAAACCTTATGAGTGACAAAAGATTTAAAAAAAAAAAAAAACGTGACCCAAAAGCCAAACAAGAAGAAAAAAATTAATGCAAAGACAATTTGAAGATTTGGAGAAAAAGAGGGAACAGAAAGAGAGAACCCCAAAAAATTATTAATAAATGATGGAATTAACAGAGATGGATTTGAAAAAATGAAAATAAAGATACTGTGATACTGGTTTGTCTTTATTGATGAAGATGTTTGGCGCCAGCGATAATAGATAAATGAGAAATGTTAACGAGAAAGAGAGAAGAGGGAAAAAGAAATAACGTAAAAGAAAGAAAGAATGAAAGGAACATGAAAAAGAAAGAAAAATATGTAAGAAAGAAGAAACAATGAAGAAAAAAGGAAGAAGTATAAAACTCCAGTGATCAATGGCCTATCTTCCTCAGGCAGATTAAACACGACGAAGAAACGAAGCGGAATGCGTATTTAATAGTCGGCCATGTTTTTTTCCTTTAGATAAACCAAAAATTATCACTTTTCCGCAAACATTTCCTCAGGAGTATTCACGCACAAGAAATAATGAGCGGAAGAAAACTTCAAAGACACATCTAAGATTTATCATCATCATCATCAATATTATCATTCTTTTAACGTCCGTCGTTGGACACCAACCTTTCCCAAAGATTTGTCGGACCTTTCAGTCGTGTGTGTTGCTATGCAAAATATTTCATGAACTAGTCTTAATCGTCACAACCTCTTATTTTTTGCCAGTCGGTCACAATTTCGCATATGGTCTCTGATCAACGTTGTGAGTCGTAATGGTACATAGACTGTCTGTTGCCATTTGAGCTTTTAATTGATTCGATGATACAGACTCCTGTTTTTCCTCTAATATAACGTGCAGTCTGGTGATCTCTTCATGTGATATTAAGCATGTTTTTTTTTGAATGCGTTGCATGGTTCTTGATTTAAATGTCAGTCTCTTTGCCAGGTTTTATGTGTCGGCTACATAGATAACTATATTTCAACTGTGTTTGAACACTTTCTCTCAATTCTAGTCTCAATCTATTGAAGCTAAAACATTTTGTCAACATCGTCATCACCCACTACTTTGATCTGTCACGTCAATCACTTCCCCACCAATTTTTTCAACACAGACTTCAAGCATTGACCAGCATAGACAATTCCAAGACATATCAATAATCCTGACATTTCTTCAATACGCATAAAAGAGATTTCAAAAGATTTGATACACAGTAATCTTTACCTAGAATGGCCAGAGCATTCATTTGAAAAAAAAAATCCACAGTTTATCTTCAACAACATTTTAAGCTCAAAAGTCATATCGTCCACGCCTTACTTTCTCTTTCGTTTTAAAATTCATTAACAATAACATTGTTCTATTCGATGGTAATCATACCCTCTCTTTAAATACCATATTTCCGATTCGTGGCATATTGGCGTCAGTATAGATAAAAAGCTTTAATGTTGGTCGACATGACCGAGGCACTCGACTGCTAATCAAATGATGGCTATTACCAGCCCACACAAACATTTACTCTAGCACGTATCTTCTTCCTGGTTGTGAGTCATTTCATGCTGCATAATGGATACATTTTCGCCGATTGATGGGCATTGTCAGGAAGTAAAGGAAATCTGGCTGGCCACTTTGAAATGTTGGCCTCAAGTGACAGTACGGCTACATGAATGTTGTTAACGGTTCTCAGCTGAAATACGTGCGATGAATTGCACCTTTCAATGACCGATTTCGTTGCCCTGGTTTTGTCAACACTTAGAATCTCATTTGTTCGAGCTTTCAGGAATAATTGGCTCGGCGAGAACTTCTCCTGATGCCAGAGAAAAACTGTCAGGGGACCAACGTATTTTGGCAGCATGCTGTGTTGCAGGGCGATCAATTGAAATATTGTAAAATAAAGGGGTGATCAATGAAAATGTTACTTTTATTTCCTTTTGTTTGGGCAATGATCTGTAAAACCCCGAATTTTCAGGGAACAAGCATGAATGTTGTTGCACATAAACCACGGGACGAATTTAGCATAACTCTACATTGAAAATTACGAAAAACAAAAAAACTCTAAAAACCCATTGTTTTTTTCTAGACATGATGAGAAATGCTTCAGTTCAATAGCTTCATTGATGCAGTCTGAATGCGTTTTACGTATGTACATAATCAGCCAAACTAGCTTAAAAACTGAATAAATATACGATGATAGTTTTGGTTGACAGTTTCTAATACTCAGCTGAACCCGAAACGACTATGATACATTTTAACATTTAGACATCGTGTTCTTTGTTATTTCTGCGATTCAAATATGAGGCTACACCGAAGATAATGACTATGCATGGTAGAAGGTAGTGTCCCTTGGCCATACCATCCATTAATTCGGTGGAACTGATGGAATCTTATGTTGCTGTTAACGTCACCTGGTATTCCCAAATAGACACCAATGCGGGCACAGACTAGGCTGACGATAGAACTGGAACCAGTGTATCCATAACAATGGAAGAGTCAGCAGTTAAAGATATTAAAACATTTACGACGCAACCTCCTCACACGGGCCAGAGCTCCATGCGAGTGATAAATTAAAAGACTTGCACGACATCTTGATAAAGATTACAAGGAAGAAACCAATCCCTGCCCAAACGAAACTTTCATTCAATCAATGATCAGTGTCATCTCTGAACGTGTACTCAGCCATGACCTGAGATGAGACAATTCAGATACACATACATAAATAGAATAATTGCACCACTCTTTTCAGAATTGGGTCAGACTAATACGTAGATTAAGTACTTGATTGGGGAGGGGGGTAAGATGGAGGAGTGTGCATACTTGAATCTAAAGAAATCTGCATAAACAAACAGTTGATAAAGTACAACACTATGTGAGCACTCATGTTCAGTACTCAGGAGTAATCACGACAGGCTTCCATAACAGTAAAATTGTATCGTATGTGATTTGTTTACGTGCTTGTAAGATCAATACAATACAAGATAGAGAAATGAACTAGACAAATTTAGAAAATGCTGGCTCCGTGACACCCAACATAGAGAAGTGTGGCGAATCCTTGGGAAGGTCTGTGTCCAACGACAGACGTTAAAAGACTGATGATGAAGATCAATAGAAGTTTCAGAAAATACGGTACCTACAGCCGGATGTTCTTTGAAACTGACGATACGATTGCAGCTACGTTTGAGAGAGGGATTATTTTAAAAAAGTAAAATAAAACTGTCCTAGCCTATGGACTTGATATCCGAACCTGAAGCAGCACCACCCCATAGGACCAAGAGGGATGGGGAAATTGTACAACCAGGTAGCAGCAACGAAGGAATTTGAGATCTTCTGAAAGCCCAACAGTAAAGGAGCAGCGTAGTGTCGTGTTGAATGTCATGAGAGTGGTTATGGGATCCATAGATTGAATTCGATGACTTTCCTTCTCATATTGGTACGGTGATGAGGCAAATAAATACCTCTGGTGATGTCTTCAGGCACAGAAGTCTGATTTGGGCTCTGGGGATCCTTGGTGCCGACAGGAGTAAGATCCTGAGTGTCTACTTTAGGGACTTACCTTAAAAATGTGATTTTGAGTCGTGTGCAGTATCCGGTGCAGATACAGACTCCTAACGATGAAATTGCATTCAGAGAGAAAAACAAGCACCAATGATATGTATGAATATATATATGAGTGTATGGATGTGAGGTAATCTGACAAAATGGTGTTGTAATTTGAGGTACAAGAGGAAAAGAAATGTTGAACCTAATTTTTTTCACGTGGATAGGCTTTCATGCATTTCGTTGGTTCCAACAACTTTTACATACAGAAGTCACAGAAAAACTATGTTGTTTATATGTTTGAGCGTGAGGAATGAAATGATGAAAAACGGTTATTTTGTGGCGTGTTATCGGCTTGTTTATTGGGAGTGAAAGGGGGAGTTTGTATGTGTTATTGAGAAGAGATTGGTCAAAAGAATATATATATATGTGTGGCGGGGTGCATGCTCTAGAAAGTTTTATAGATTTAAACACAAAATATGTGTTGGAAAAAGTTTCAAATTTGTCATTTCAGTGACTCATTTCCCAATATCTGTTGATGTAATCCAAGCAAATTAATGTTTTACACAGACATATCAGGCAACTATGTGAAAATATTTTTTGTTGGGGGTCATCAGTCGTTTACTATGTAACTGTTCCGTTGGTTTAGAAACAAAACAGTTAATTTAACATGGCTCCCCAGCAGGGTTGATCAAACATCACCTCCCTTTTAGCAACGATTTTAATATATAGGTTATGCCTTACTACGTACTTATTTTTGTATATATTGAAACACTGGGCTCACTTACGTAAGTTACCCCAAAAACGTATCCAACGATGAAAGATGAATTAATATGGAGAAAAAAAGGATCATGTCTCTTGTAACTTCTTTTGAGTGTTTACCCATGTGAACATTAAATAGGTTGTGTCGGTTTTTAATCTTGGTTTGAATGCAAACCAACTTATAAAATCATCTTCAAGAATAATAATTACACAGAAAAGCCTCTTTGCAAAAATTGACATTTTGTCTCTACCCTTAGAGTTGATTCTTCAACGTCTTACACATTTCGCTTATATCGATTTTTCCATATATATATATATATATATATATATATATATATATATATATATATATATATATATATACATATATATATAATGATTTTTTCATCTATCTATTTATCTATCTATCTATCCATATATATATATATATATATATATATATATATATATATATATATATATATATATATATATATATATATATACATGGAAATGACAATTGAAAGGTCAAGAGAAAAACTCTAGAGATAGGTGTTAAATTTCAATTTCTTTTATCATTCCAAGGGTGTATTTCGATGCGTTCTGAGGGGGCCAGCCATCTTTCTCAAAAGAAAAAATTTCAGCTGTTCCCGAAAAAAATGCTCTTCATATTTTTGATGCTGAAGAAGAGAATGAGAATATATCTGTGCTGTTAAGTTGCTTGGTAGGAACGGGAGGGTAAGTATTTGTACCTGTGTAGATGAGAATAACACTTGGCTTTAAAAGGAATGGTTCTGTGAGAGGCAGAGCCACGGTTTGTTTGTTTCCAGTCTCTTTGTGTGTTTGGCTTGTCTTAAATAAGAAAAGTGGTGACGAGCTAAAATGGTCATTTTAAAGAAAAAGTGGATTTTGTAATTAGAGGGCTTGCGATCAGAAACCATGCAATGTAGGTTACAAACCCTCTAAATACTTTGATTTTAAAACAGAATAACATAGATATAATGCATTACAACACTAACATACAAGGTATTGGCTAACAACCGACTGTCAATTCGAAAAAAGATACAAGTACACGTATTCTAACACTTCAAGAATAGTAAGAGAAGTATCAACCACCATCAACTAAAAAGATTGAAGGAAACCCTTCACACAAACTTCCATTCTACCCAACGTATACCAACACCAATCCATCAAATGCTGGACATCACCTCTCCATCCTATTATATATAAAAAAAATTAACATCCCTCTCATCAACAACCCACATATAACTCGTCTCCCGCTCCAACAAAACAACCAAAGAACATACAATAATTTTAATTCTCTTCTTCAGTATAAAACATGTAAATAGCAATTTTTTCTGTGAACTACTGAAAATATTTTCCTTTCAAAAAGATGGCCGCCCCTCCGAAATGTATCAAAATACGTGCACAAAATAACTGGAAAAGATTGAGATGTAAAGCCTAATTCTTGAGTTTCTCTTTCTGCCTTCCAAATGTCATTTTTATCTACATTCTATTGGATCACTTCACTTCTAGTATACAAACACACACATATATATGTATTATTAATATCATTATTATTAAAGAAGGGATATATTTTCCAAATGAATAATCACAGCAAAATTGGAGTGCTGCAGAAATCAACAAAGAAGATAACCTTTTCAACATATGGTCACTTCTAACCATTGAGCTAAATAGCCCAACAGAAAGATTATTTTAACTGTTTGTTCTAACTACGCTGTCTAAGCTAAGTGACTCATTCTCCGTGTAACAACTGGGGTCATTTCAAAGATAGTTTCAAATAATATAACGAATTCATAAATATTCTGTTGGATTATATGTACATTTCTCAATATAATTGACCGTGTTGGAAACATCAGGTGCAGACATGGACCGTGAATGAATAAATGAATGAGGAGAGGAGTAACAAAGCTGTTATTTAGGCTTTCACTGAAGTGGCTATCTTGTCAAAGAAAGGTTCAATTCCTTCTGCAGACCCATTTTCCTCTCATTGTTTATTTCATTTACGCTCTCTACATCGAATGACTCACAATACGAATCTGAGATGCAATGTAATGTAATACAATATCCGATGTATGATAGGTTTATTTAGTTAAGTGCTCAATACATTCAACTTTGGACATTGTTGGTGTAGAGTAGAGCTTAAACCCTCAGACCCTTAAGGCTCAGACCCTACCACCAAGAATAATAGACCCCCCACAAAAAGTCCCGAATTGGAATCTAAAATAAACCAAATTATTCACATGAAGAATCCAAAACAGGACAGAAACATAAATGTGTTTGTGTAGCTAATCTTCATTCCAATACATATATATATATATATATATATATATATATATATATATATATATATATATGTATATATATATATATATTGACCATTTTTATAACTAAAGAAAAATTATCGGTATGCAAGTGTAGCACGTGCAATCCTTAAATATTCTGATCGTATAGCTTCATAATATATGCAAGTTGAAACATGATTTATTTGAAAAAAAATACCTACGATATGGAACGGGAATGAATCTCGTTCGTCAAACATTTTATGAACAAACGCCCCATTTTCGATTTTGATGACCAAATATAGCAAGCATCCAGCTCAAGATTCTTTATTAGAACTCATATTCTCAGCAATGAACCCCGTTCAATATTAGAATTCCCTATGAGTAATTCTTCTTTCTTTTTCTCCATTCCCGTGTGAATGTGCCCTTATCCCTGATATATACGTATGGCTTTTACAGTATTGGCAGATATTGCTCAGAGCTTCCAAAGGAAAGTAACGCTCAATATGTTTCGAGATCAGCATGGCTGCAGGCGATGTCCTCAACTGGTAACGGCACTCAGTATTCGTAACGAACACACTCATGCACAATATATATATATATATATATATATATATATATATATATATATATATATATATATATATATATATATATATTAAGCACATATGCAATTTTTTCTCAGTCTGTGCTCACGCTTCTCATTGGTTATTCACCTCCCAATAATGACAAACAATCACGTCATAAAAACTCTAAATGTGTTTGATCATACATTAAAACAGCACCAGAAGAATTGAGATTTTTCAAAAACTTGCGATACTCGAATTATCAAAAACAAAATCATCCCCACCATAGTTTTAAGACTCTCAAGTGCCATACATAAATAATCTTGTCATCTTGATGGGTATATATTGTCGGGTTACGTTGGTTTGGTTGGCTGGCTAATAGTGTAACATACGTATAGGCCGGACCAATGAGGTTCGAGGGCCGAAAATTTCAATATTTGCTCATTATCATTTCTAACGAATCTCCATGAGATCCTCAAAAGAGGAGGAAATCAAGCGAAGAATCACTCTAAGTTGGCAAGCCTTCGGCAGATCAAGCTCAACCTTAAAAAAACCAGATGATCCAAATAATCCTAAAAAGAAGAGTATACGACCAATGCATTCTCCCAATAGTCAATTATGGAGCTGAAACATGAAACCTAGCCAAGAGACAGACCTACAAACTGAAAAGTATGCAACATGCCCATGAGAGAATCCTGCTCAACCTTACATTGAGGGACCACAAGACCACACAGTATGTAAGGAAGAAAACTGGAGTCCTATAACATCATAGGAATATTAAAAAACTCAAATGGCAATGGGCAGGCCATGTTGCAAGAATGATTGACAATTGATTGACATCACGTCTCACAACATGGATCCCCAGAGGTCACATGGGAAATCATGACTGATAGAAGACAAGATGGAAAGATGAACTAGACAAATTCAGGAAATACTGGCTCCACGACGCCTATGATAGAGAAGTGTGGCGAATCATGGGAAAGGTCTATGTCCACTGACGGACGTTAGAAGACTGCTGCTGTTGATTTCTGGACGGAAAATTATTAACCTCCCGAATGGTTTTTAGTTGGGGGTTCAATTTGTAATCTGATTCCATGCCCAATCGATCCTTTAGTTTGTGCCAGCCCCTTTTTTTGAAAATTTCGGTTTTAGTGATCACTGCCCGAACAGAAAAGACTTAACTTAATCACTGATCATCCGTCTCCTATTCTTTTTTAATTGATCACACCCAACACTGCATTCTGCCAAAAAACAGCGGTCACATGATGGTTTCTATTGAGGTACCAACCAGATCTGTAGTCATTTTTCTTCATAACTATTTTCAGAAAAAAATTGAACGTATTTCTTTGGAATCTAGAGATGAATTGAATGATAGAAATTTCTAATTCAAAATATCCGAACCCTGTTCATTTCGGAAGTGACCAGGCTATGCAATATAGAACAGGCACGTCACGTCTCACATTTATTTACATCTAGTAAATTTTAAGCCTACCAATATTGGTAATGTTTGATATATTGGAATCTTTGATTTTAGTGCGATCTTACAATCACCTAATCATGCCGTGTATTTAATCATACGAATTGTCTGACGAAATATCTGACAAGGAGTTCCTTCATCCCGAAACGAAAAGTAATTCCCTTTGTCGTGGAATAGCTGACGAATCCAGCGAGAAATTTCTTTGTTCCAAACCGGCCGACCAAATGTCTATCGAAAATATCTTTTGTCCCAGAACGAATGTCAAGATATCTCACGAGACCTATAATTGCCCCGAGTTTTCTAACTCTGACGGTAAACTTGATAGCGATTTAGGACGATTCTCTGATGAAGATAGTGGAAGCAATAATTTCGCTGGAGCAACTGACGAAATATCCCATCTATATTATATCTCAGTTTTGCATTGATAGTATATAGGTACATTGAAGTCCAGAGAAGTCACATTTTTATTAAACTTTCAAAACGAATTACCGCCTTGGTTGGGCACAGGAAAGAAGAGTAAAAAATGGTTAAGCAATTTTATAAAATATTTTGATTTTTTTTCTCCTCTGATATCTCAGGAGATAGAGTCAGACGTGTGTCCAGAACGTGCATGCGTGAACCTCCCACCAATCTTTTTTTAAAAAACTGGTTTAAAAAATGGCATCGTCTGTTCGGGAATTAAGACCAGATTAGACTTATTTGACCCACAAAGCTTAATCAGATAAGCTGGTATCAGACAAGGACTGTCCGATCATATCTGTAGGGACACGCAATTAATTGATCTTCTGAACTTAAGTCGACATAACTCTTTACATCACAAATAAAACTTACCAAACACACTGAATTCCCGCGTTGTTCCCCCGCATAGAAAAGATAATTGTGTGGTGATTTTCTACTTTCCCATAAAATTTCATTGAAATTTTCAAAGAACATTTTAAGATATTGTGCTGACAGCCATGAACGTGGAAAAATTGGAAATATATCTCAACCAGAAGAAAACTGCTCGGAAAATGCAATCACGTCTTCCTTCGTTCAATACCCACCTGCCATCAAAATTCAACTGGAATCTGTTGATTACCCCATAAAGATATCATCAAGACCGACCGACCGACAGAAAGACGGAGAGACAAAACAACGGAAGGGATGCAATCGAATATATATTCTAAACAAACGTATACCTCAGCCAACAAATTCAGAAGAATAAAGGGGTAAAAAGTCCTTTCTCCGGAAATTGTGCTTGCAATGCAATGTCTTTTCAATAGATACTGCGAACTGAATCTGATAATGGAATCTATCGGACTAAAATAAGCACGTTAAGCTCAATATATGAATCAATCTATCGAAATTAGCATATACACACACAGAGATATACTTAAAGGTACTGAAAGGAATCGAACCTGTATCCAACAGGAAGCCGTTTAAACGCGACGCTGCTCTTACTATCTGAGTTAAGCACCCACCAGGTAAGGCAAACGTCCGGATAACTGGTTTATACGAATTTCTCGTTTTGTTCATTCACTGTCCAGATTTTTCTTTTATGTCTTCCAACGCGGACGATAAGAAATTGATTCATAATCGGACAGGATAATTATAAATGCATTATTTCTATGTGAAATTCATTTGAAACGACATTCCATTTTTTACACAGTGAATGTACCAGTTGGACTAGACAGCGTTAATAGAATGAACAATTGTAAAAACGGGATGTCGGTTCGAATAGAGTTTGAAATAACCAAAAACAATGCATTCATAATTATTCTGTCAGATTATATATTCATTCTTTTATAATTGTTGGCAACGTGAAACATAGAAATCAGATATGGACTGTGGATGATAGGTAATTATATATATATATATATATATATATATATATATATATATATATATATATATATATATATATATATATATATATTACGTTTTCGGCAGATGTCTGTTCGCTCGTCACGCTATTCCTACTTGATACATAAAATTAGGAAACACAATGACAAAAGAGTCAGCCTACACAGTTAAATAAAAGTCACG
Organism: Thysanoteuthis rhombus; assembly: GCA_963457665.1. NCBI lineage: Eukaryota > Metazoa > Mollusca > Cephalopoda > Oegopsida > Thysanoteuthidae > Thysanoteuthis > Thysanoteuthis major. The sequence goes on from OY735207.1 coordinate 60,991,086, forward strand.
GGCAATAACCACATCAAAAATAAGGACATAACTGTCAAAATCGAAGATGCAAAGCTGGGGAAAGTACACCACAACGTCTACCTAAGACAACAAATCTCTATGAAACCCATAAAAGAAGAAGAAATCAAGCGGAGAATCACCCTGGGATGGCAAGCTTTCGGCAAAGCAAGCTCAATTTCCAAAACAATACGATCCCAATGATCTTGAAAAGAACAGTATACAACCAATGTATCCTCCCGATAGACACTTACGGAGCTGAAACATGGAACCTAACTAAGAGACAAACCTGCAAACTGAGAAGCATGCAACGCGTGCATGTGAGAATCATGCTCAACCTCACATGGAGAGATCAAAAGACAGCACGATATGTCAGAAAGAATAGGGGGCCGATACATCTAGAATTCTTTAAAAAACTCAAATGGCAATGGACTGGTCATGTTGCAAGAATGAAAGACAATCGATGGACATCACGACTCACAACATGGATCCTGAGAGACCACATGCGAAACAAAAGCCAACAAAATACATGATGGAGAGATGAACTACACAAGTTCAGGAAATACTGGCTCCGCGACGCCCATGATAGAGGAATGTGGCGGATCCTGGGGAAGGTCTATGTCCAACAACGGACGTTAAGAGACTGATGATGATGATGATGGCGAACGCGACTCGGTCACCTGACGAAGACCGTAGACTGATTACACACAAATGGTTTACCATAACAGGGATAAAATAAATCAGGATTTCAAGCCTGAAGTATTATCAGTAAGTCAAATTGGGTAGTTGGGGGTGAGTAACAAAGTAATTAGATTGCTAGACTAACGGCCTAATTAAAAATTTAAAAAAAACGAACTGTTTCACCGGAAATCATAGATCACTTTGACAAGCAAATTACAGGTAGATTGAAAACGCACACAATAGTCTAAAAAAACAAAATATTTAATAATTTAACATTGTTATCACTAATTTGATATTTGTTACCGTATTCATCTGAGTACACTGTCACTTTGGGTATTATGCAACCATCAATATTTTGTAGCTAAATATTAGTAATATTTTTCATACTTCTACTGCCGAAAATTTTAAAAGACGTGGCATTTTTGTTAGTGTGCAATGATGATACAGCAAAGAAATTGCCCAGTTTTTTGCCGGTATATACATATAGTATTTTGTTTGTTTTCGCGTATTCTTTTATATTTATATGTTCAGTGCGTATCTCATATAATATCATATATATATATATATGACAGAGTAGAAGATATTTTCTGTTGATGCAAAAGTTTCTAGCATTAATTGGTAACATTTTTTATTCATATAAATTTACAACGCCATTACTCAGTCATGTACGTATTTCTTTCGTCTTTTATGGCCTTACGGCATCATTCAACTAAATATTGTATTCCATCATGAAAGGTTAAAACATAGGTTTCCTGCATCCATTCACAAAATGTTTTATTCATATTAATTCATAGAATCATAATTTAGTTATCAAAGTATCTTGACATCTTTAACTTCACGCCACCTCTCAGTTGAATCGTGTATTCAATCATGGCAATAGAGGAAAAAAACAATTCCAGGCTTGACATGATAAATCGTTTGAGGTGGGATTTTTTTATGCATTCAACTTGTTGAAACCACTGATCAAGGAGAATAGAATATGAAGATACAACTATGAACCTGAGAGTGAACGATTTGAAAAAAAAAATAAAATATTTATATATATATATATATATATATATATATATATATATATATATATATATGTGTGTTGAGAGAGAGATAGACGGATGGATTCACATTTCCATCTCCATGACATGATTGTTCGTTGTATCTTCAGGATAGGCGTTGCTATGCAGCATAATCACAGGTCGACCTCCTTACCCCCATCCCAAATCTGTTCTCTTCCTACGCATTATTCAACCGATCTAATCACTGAGTATAGCGTTGCTCAGTGACAGCATGTCTAGTTCCTATTTACCTTGACCCCCACGAGGGGAGGATTTGACATGAGGTTGGTTTAACGTCGAGATACCACACACGCGAACTTCTCAAAAAATCTTTTTAATCCTTTATTGTCGCAAGGACCTGAGAGCGCTTGTCTTTAGATCTCAGAACGAATCCGAAGCCCTTTGGACTTGACTTCACAGAGCAGTACCACGCACCATAGGGTACAACCCTATCGTCTATGGTACCATATTTCTATCTGTCTGGTCTTGATTAGTCTGAACTCTGATCCAGAAACCAGGACTCTGCGTGAAGCATTTTTTTCTTGTAGATACTTCCTTAGATTGTGTGGGTGAAGGCTGTTCCAGGTTTAGCTATGATTGCCTTCGTTTTGGATTCTAGTGATATATCCATTTTCCCTCACCAGTGATTATTTTCTTTCCTAAAAAAGTAACAAGCCTGGCTGCTGCAGGGACAAACTTTACCCTCACTTCTATTCCGACCAGAGATGATTACTATAACCTCTGTTGGTATATATAAAATAAATGACAGACATTTGAAAATATATATTTTTAATATAAAATTATTTATCTTTTTATTTGAATGAAATAAGCCCTTGCGTATCAGTAAGATCATTTTTGTTCTCATGTAAAATTTGTTTGTTCGGCTGTGTCGGTAAGGTGACCGGCTACCAATCAATTGGTCATAATTTAAAATCATGGCAGGAAATGTTTATCTCATAGATGTATTTATTTATTTATTTGAATGAAATAAGCCCTCAAGTAATTGTAATGTAGTTTTACCTAGGTACGTAAGAGTTGCCTGTTTAAGTAAGTCGGTAGAAGAGCTGCCTATGAATCAGTTTGTCGTGATTTCAAATCGGTAATTGTTACTTCCTTAAATTTGGTCTCGATTGTTCATGTTTTTCTTATTGCGGGTAAAAAACAATGTCAACGCCAGACTGGGACTAGGGTTTGCCTAAATTCCCCTAACTGTCTGTAAGCCTATATGGAACTCATTTTTCTGTATAGATTAAAACGCTGTGCACCAGTTGAATGATGGCAAAATGTCAAAAAGACAGCTGAAAAACAACTTTAGAGATACCTTTTAGATTTTTTCAAAATTATGCAAAAACTATTCATAAAAACTTTTGCATCAAGCGAATAGGGGGCTAAAAAAATCAATACACACAGCGATAGACGGATAAATAGATAGGAAGAGAGAGAATGAATTCAACCACCGAAGCCATTAAAAGATGAAAAGATTTATCCTTTTTGGATATGAGGGGGTTAGTGTATTCCAGCGTTCCTTGTCATACATTATTGTCTAGATACTAGGAAATTGGCATCAGTACCCCACTACAAACCTTTTGAATATTTCCTCTGTTTTATCAAAAAACAAGAAGCTTTTTCGACGTTTCAGGGCTTTGCTTTGACAGGTTTATTAATAACGTCTACATTATCGAGAATTAAGTGTATTTTCACTCTTTTTTTAATCTTTTCCCGCGAAAAACGTCAGTGATTTCATAAATAGAATTTATTCCAGAAATATTTTTCTCCGATAGATTTTTTTTACATGACACAAATTTTGAGGCTACGGTTGTTCAATATTGACTGTGATGGCGAGTATTTGTATAGTTTTCTTTAAGACCAGACGCATTGAGTACCCATTACTTATCGTTTACAAGACGTTACTCTACAGTTATAAGTATAATTGTGTGTAAATTTCCATAACATCTGTATTTCACTTTCAAGATGTGTCAAAAATTTTACATTAAATTTAGATCCCTCATTGATTCAAGTCAGTAAGTTACTGATACCGACCCCATGAATCCGTACTACACTGGGTTCTATCCCGTGCATTTCAGCTCCCACGAGCATTTGGGTAGCAATTCGTATACAGTTATAAACGAGTTTTATTGTTCATCTAGCTACCGAATTGTTTCCCCTATATTTACAAATATTCACCCCTATTTTATTCTTGGTATGAATAAAATGGAATATATAGATAGAATGACACACACATACATATACAGAGGGATAAGATAAAGATAGATGGATAGATAGATTGATAGATAGATAGATAGATGGATGGATAGATAGATCGATAGATATGTACATATTCACACTTATGATAACCACGCACACGTATTTTTAAATGTAATCTCTATTGTAATTCAAATCAAGAATACACTGCACAATTCCATGAATTATTCATACATCCCTGTGTATAGTTTGAATACATGAGCGTTGCAGATAGGCATTTTTCATAATTTCTATCGAATTTTGCAGGCTATGGTTGACAATGAGATTACGTGCGCCATATTTAATGCGACGTCCAACTAATGTGAGGTATTGCCAGGCCATTGGCAGCACTTTGCACGCAATTTCTATAGAAAGCTCATTAGTGATACAAAAATATTGGTCCAAGGTCATCAAAGAGGCGGACATAATGATTTCTCACAAATGAAATATTCAAATATTTGATAATACGTTCCTTAGATGCTGCTGTGGCCAATATGTTGATCAATCTTGTCAAGCACTAAACAAACTTCATTTATTCACCGTAACAAGAAGACGGAGAACAATTCTCACCAGATTTAGGGGAGCAAAGATTGACATTCCTCTAACGTAATTCAAAATCATAATCAAATGATTTGTAATCGTATCTATTACTGAGCTAAATCGACAACTCATACATACCTAACAAAACTATTGCTAGAAATACGCTCATGCTTATTTCATTCTAATAAATACATCTTTGAAGTTAAGACTGCCCTACCATAATTTGTAATTATTGTCAAGTGAGTGGTAGCCAGCACTCATTTTGACTGAACCAAAATTCATCTCACAAGGGTTTATTTTATTCTGATAAATAAATACATCTACACAAAAAAATATTTTCGATTTATTGTATATACGATACAAAAACGGCGGTAATCCTCTTTAGGCTGGATGGAAGTTGGATAAACGAGTGAATCAAGACACTGCATTGCTTGTTGCCGGCAACCCGGCCACTGAAGATCCTAATGGGGATGAGGTTAGTGAGTCTTTAGCTCGTGTTATTAAACGTGAGGTTTGACGGGATTCCCAGTTGCTTACCATACCTACTGTTTCCAGTGGGTCACCCATCGCGATACTGACCAGGCTCGATGTTGCCTAATTTCGATGATCGCACGACAACCAGTGTTTCAGACGTGATTAAGCCATTAATCTGCTGATGGCAATGATTCTCTGTCGAGCTGCCGTTGGTTCAAACATGGTTATCTTGAGATTTGAAAACAGTAGATTCATGAATGAATTATGAAGAGCTCTATTGAGAAAACCCGGTTGGTCAACTGTTTGTAAGTTTCCCTAATACCCATGGATCCGGTCATGATTCTATAGCTGTTGCATTAAGAAAAATATCTATGTATTTCACTTGCAATTGATACGGATATCCCCTGTTTTTTCATATTAACTTTATGCCACTTTTTTGCTTCTAAGAGAGAAGGTGAAAGGTGAAAAATAGCGTTTGTTTAGCAGTGATCTGTTATAGAGGCAGTGCTCAACATCTTCATCTCTTGTCTACACCCCAGGCTCCTGCATATCCCACCATTTTAACCTCTGATAATTAAGCCAAACATACCATCATCACTATTTTGTGGTCTGGGAACGTTCAAAGATTACCTCATGCGAACTACAAGCGATTTCTTCTTTACTCTCTGCCATTTAGCTTACAGGATATTTTTTTATAAAAACAGTTTACTTCAGAATAGTGTGGGAAACTTGTAACTTCTAAAGTTACAATTTCGACGTTTCTCGATTTTATCTCCTCAACCTGTATGTGGTCCCTGGCAATTTTTATAATTATATTAGACATATAAATTCGTTAATAGTTGAATCAAGTCAATCAAATAATCTCATGACCCAGTCGATCGTCAGGAGCAGTAAACTGGGGTTTTCATGACATTTAAGGGGTAATGGAATTCTCATAGAATGTTCATTACCCTTTCAAGTAAGATTAAACTAGTTGTTCAGGGTCATTAGGTACCATCAACAGATAGTAATTCTTGAGCCAACCTTCAGAGAAAGGTGGATTCATGTATTTCGCAAGAGTGTTAGTTGGATGTTAAACAAACTACCTCAGCCGTAATTCGAACTTGGTTGCCGATTTTTTTCTCCCCTTCATGTTAACTGTTTGGCCAAGTTCGTCGATAAATATGCTTTAGTTTACTGTGTTTACGCTTTATCTGGCATATAAAGATATATAAATCATTTTACATTTCTAACTTGGATTCACGATGGCGTGTTCAGGGATCCTACTTGTGTAATGGTAATCTTCCCCAGACCGAAATGATATGTAGCTACTAAAGCGTAATGCAACCACTGAACAGTATTCGATAAGCATCGTCTGGATTTCGAAGACCAAGACATAAATATGCTCCACAAGTTGCTCGGACAAGTATTTTCAAAAGTCCATTAAGAAGCAAAAATCTAAGATCAGGTACCATATTGCGAACTAACCATACTGTACGTCAAATTAAAGGTAATTTTATATAAAATCAGAAAACTAAGCTTGTCTGGTCACATATCTGTGGAATTGTGGATAATCCAGGGGGAACTGCGTAACATTCTCCTAATTCATATAAGTGTTTCGAACACTGTTTCTCTCTTTCAACTGATACCATTCACTTCAATTTGGCAAAATAAAATTTTGTCATGTACAATGATTCAAGTAGGGTCAGAACAGAACTTTTATATCACGAAATTCCAAAAGAGTAAGATCAAGAAAAAGTCTAGCAAAATGTGATAATTCAGCGTTGATATTGAAACTCCCACCCCAGCTTTTCTAAATGTCCGAAAAATTCGATCTTAATGAAATACTTGATGCTTTTTTATCAATGATTTTATCTGGCAAGTTAAAATTCGCTGTATGGTCATTTTCCAGTATCCTGAGAGGAGGATAGAAAAAAGTTTTCTATTCAAGATTGTTGGCAGAATTTTCCACTCTCACTCTAGAATCCTACCGCACACATTGGATTTTGACACTCAGACATGGTTTTCAGATATCTTTTACGGCACAAGATCAAATGTTTTTGGTGTTCAGGCTAAATCTGTATGGTTTTTGGACCAAATCTTTATGGGACGGAATAGAACAACTTTAGTATCAAAATAATCAAATACTACATCAGATCAGGAAAATTATTAGTAGGGAAAAATGGACTAAACTATTAACTATCCTTTTGGGTACATATAGCTATAGTTTTTTTTCATAGCCCACAGCCAATCCCCCCACAAAATGTCACTGAAATTCATTGGAAATATATAGCTACGATGTGCGAGGGATGGATTCCTGGATATATCGGAAAATGTTGACAGTTTTCCCTTCCATTGCCACTTTCAACAAAATATTATTGAAATTCATTCAGAAGCTTTAGAGATAACACAAGGACCGAAAGTTTGGGTCCAGTTCCAGATTGAAATTGTATAGCGAAGTAAACCTCCTCACTAAAACATAAGGTAATGCGTGAAAACTACCACAATTTATTTTCTTCAAGTTAGAGCATCCGAAAGATTCGGTGCTGAACAGATTTTCCGTACAATTCACGGGGTGAATGCCCTTGTTCGATTGTTACACAATGGAGACCCATATTTAATTTGCATACATTTATGTCGTATAATATCATTCGTCGATAAATGCTACAGCCAGTGGCATTTTGTATTCGGCTGATTTATCGACTTCGAGAAGGCTTTTGACTCAGTGGAACTCCCCACGGTTATTGATGCTATCACTCTACAAGCTGTAGACCCCGTATATGTCAGAGTATCGCAACAATATACCGTCACAGCAACTCCTTTATCAGGATACATAAATATTCAGAAGCCTTTCAGAGGCTCCCAAAAGGGGTAAGGCAAGGTGATACCTGTTCACCTAAACTCTTTGCAGCCTGCCTCAAGATGATCTTCCGAAACCTAGACAGAGGGAAAAAAAGGAATCATAATAGGCAGCGGATACCTAAGTAATCTTAAATATGCAGACGGCATCGTCATTTTTGCAAAGAACCTTCATGACCTCCAACTAATGCTTGATGAACACGATAAAAAAAGCAAGAATATTGGTCTCCACTTGAACTTCAGCAAAAAAAATATTATGTACAACAAACATGTTGAACACAAACGCGCAGCGATCAAAATCAAAAACGCTGAGATTAAGAAAGTAGATCGGTTCAACTACCTCAGACGAAGAATCTCCATTAAACATCGAAAGAAGAAAGAAAAATAAAGCAAAGAATCACTCTAAAATGGCAAACTTTCGGTAGAGCAAATTCAACCTTCAAAAACATGAAAATCCCATTAGTCTTAAAATGAAAGATACACAACAAATGCATCCCCCCGATAATCACTTATGGGGCTGGAACACAGAACCTAACTGATTGACTCCCAAACTGGAAACTATGCAATGTGCACATGGAAGAATTATGCTCAAGAACACATGGAAAGATCACAAGACATCATAATACACTAGGAATGAAACAAGGCTCCGAGACATTATAGAACCATTACAAAACTCAAATATTAGTGGGTCAGGCTGCAAAAAATTCAGACAACCCTGGACATCGTGATTTACATGGATTCCCACGGATGCAAAACTGCGATAAGAAGAATATAAGATAGTGAGGCGCACTAGACAGGTTCAAAGAGTATTAGCTCTGCGACATCCATGATAAAGAGATCTGGTGATTCGTGGGAATGTCTTTGACCAATGCCGGACGATAAAAGAATGATGAAAACGGGATCGTTGTCCTTCGTAAATTTTCCTTCAGTACCTAATCTTTATCTTTAATTGGTATCAGAGAGTTTTGTTGAGTCTCAGATTTGCCTAATTTTGGCCTCGAAAGTACCAAATTGTAACCCCGCACCCCGTTCCACAGACATGAGTCGTGATACCCTTGCTCAGGCGATGAGAGAAGAAAGAACATTGAAATCGAAATTGAAAGACAACCGGACGCGACGTACACCTATGAAAGGTTGTAGGAACAGTTCTTGGATATTGGTGAGTAATCATGCTCTGTCCACACAACCTTTTCAACCTTCAATTCATCTTGAGGTTTCTTTTGATTCGTGTCAAACTAAGCTGAACTTGGTAAATATTATCTATTCTAGTCCGTCCATGTATATATATATATATATATATATATATATATATATATATATATATATATATATATGATATGAACTATAGAGAGTGAGACAGACTCGGGAGTAAAGTGTATGGAAGTTAGGTTTATCTATCTGTAAATGTTTTTACTAATGGTCTAGACATGTTTCGGGAGGTATTCCCATCTTCAGTAGTGTGTGCTGTGTGTGTATATATACAGTTCATATCTATCCATCGATCTATAAGTGTCCGTCCAACAAAACTGTCATTTGAGGTTTCTTCAGTTTTTACGTGATCAAGACTGGCAGCACTGTCAATCGGTTTATCCATGTGTCATGGGTACAGGGCGCACTTACGGATGCAGAGGGCTCAAATTTTCAACATCTACTCATTTTCAGATCTGGTCTAATTCACAATGTGAGTTTTATCCTTAATTGGTCCCCTAGTTTGTGTTCAACAGCATTCATGCTTGCTATTTGGAAATTCTTACTCTGCTGTTATCAGAAAAAAACAAAAAACGAGGGAAGTGACAAATTCATTGATCACACTTTTTAATCATCAACAACACAACATGCAGCCGAAAAACGCTCATCACGAAACGGCTCCAATTGAATGACCAACAAGACTTACATAACTATATATCTATTTGAGCGCGAGTCTTTTTTTCACATGAGGTGTAAGATAGTAGTAATCTATATCATATTATCGTTGGTGTGTTAAAACCGCTTCTTCTTCTTCTTGTATTTAGTATGATTTTCTGCAGTCTACATTTGTGCGAAGCGATTTGCTTGCTCGAAAACATGTTGAAAGAGTTAATTCCATTGCCATTAACTTATATTGTGAAAATATTTTTTCTCCCCGACAAAAGACAACAAAGTGGAAAGGGAAAAGGCTATATATTCAGACATGAATGTTCACTTTCTTTTTAGCAAATATTCCGTAAGGAATGACACCGAATGGTTGGAATCGGAAAAAAGTTTTCAAGCACTAGAGGAGTAAAATTATGTCTTTTCAGGTTTTCAGAAACTAAAATATATGTCCCTCATTATTTTTTTATCGGAGTTTTATACATGAGGATTGAGTTTTATTTTCTGATTGTGATGTTCACCGTTTACACACACGCACGCGCGCGCACGCACACACACACACATATATATATATGCATATATATATATATATATATATATATATATATATATATATATATATATATGTGTGTGTAAGCGATATGAAAATTTCGGAAGACCATGTTTATACAAACGATATTTTTTCAGTTAATTTCAATGTTTTGCCAATGCATTCTGGCTTCAAAGTATAACAGAGATATAAAAGATGGCGTGTTTTTATAGGATCCTGTCTTGTGGCAATGTAGATTAATAAGTAAGCTAAGTGGATTTTCGGTGTATAAAGAACTCTGGACAGGCCTCAGTTGTATGTGTGGTCAGCAGGGAGGTATCAGATAACGTCCTGGTGTAGAAGCAAGCATATCTAACTCGCACATACTCATTAACACCTAATACTTATTCCCTTCCCGTCAGATTCATCCCCATAATCCACTTCAATCTAACGAGCACTGATTTTGACCTCTCGTTGGCAGCGACTCCCTTCTAAATTGAGAACGTTTTAGCACAACTGTTCTGTTCTTAAATCCCTGCAACAGTTACATAGTAAACATTTGCCAACAATGAATATTCACACATAATACCATAATATTCTAGACTATGTATGTATCGTTTGATTTTTTGTTTGTAAAACGTGATAATATTGCTCGATTGATTTTCTAATGGAATATTCATACCTTAAAGTAGTTGACGTCATTGTTTGTCAAACTTTCACAATTGATTCATCTACGCATTGTCCACGATTTTGTTTATATAAGTTGTTTTTTATTTTTTGTTGCATAAAATTTGTTGGTCAAGCGTAATCTAACTAGGGAAACTGCAAATATGAATTCCATGGAGAATTCTAATGTAACATATATATATATATATATATATATATATATATATATATATATATATATATGCATGTATTTGAATAAATACATTCCTTGTTAATGGCTGGGCAACTACAAAGACTTTTGCTTGTTATTTTTCACAAAGCATATGAATAGTTGATGCTTATTGATGGTAGAGAGTATGACTTGAGTGCCTTGCATTCACATTTCTGATACATATTTTTTACATACCTAGAATCACACACACGCTTGACACATTTACACAGACGTACACCAACAGGTTATCCGACAGAATGTTGATGAAAGTAACGATTGGAAGGTGAAGAGAAAAATTGAGTGAAAAGCAGATGTTACATCTCATAAATTTTTATCATCTGGTGGGCAATTTTGATGCATTTCCCTGGTTGCCAGCCATCTTTCTTAGGAGAAACTTGCATCTTTGAGGTTGATGAAATAAAAGAGGAATTTTTTTGTGTGGTAGGCTGTGTAGAAAGGGTGGGAGTGGAGATGTTTGTATTTGTCCATGTGAGGATCAAGTTTGATCCTAATTAAGAAGGGTTTTTGAGAGGATGGTCAGGGGGTGTTTGTATCTGTGTCTGTGAGGGTCAAGCTGGTGTTAGATAAGTATGGGGATGATTGTCACTTTCATCGATATACATGTATTTATTCGTCCCCGTCAAGGTTGACGATTGGAGCTATAACTTTTGGCACTTATCTACTAGGAAATCGAATTGGAGATTGGATTCTCCAACCTGCACACATTTTGTTGAGATATCTTACGATATGAGAGTGCACTGGGAGAAATGGATTCATGCCTTTCAAAAGAGCATTAGCATGAAGTAAACATAAACTCCAGCTTGAGTGAGTTACGTATACCCTCAACCAGAATCCGTACACGGTTTTTCGACTCCGTGTTCCATGACGATAATCGTTACATCTACATCTACGCACACACACTTTCTCTCTCTTTCTCTTTTTCTCTCTCATATGCCCCCTCTCTCTGTCTCTCTCTCTCTCTCTCTGTCTCTGTGTCTCTCACTTTTGCCTGCATGCTTTTTCTCTGTCCCACACGCATGCGCAGATCTGTCTTTCCAGTTCTATGGAGTGAAATCTCTAGAATGTTATGGGCTGTCAATTAACAGCAATGGCACGCCAGAACCAGCGCTGTGTGCTGCAGAGCAAAGAATCCCTGTCAGGCTCCACGGATAGGCTTCCGTGTGACATTGGCTCGTCGCATGCTATTTCAAACGCCATTAACAGATCAGAACCAGTCATCAATCGGTAGGCGGTCGATATTCCCCGTTCTAATATGCCGGTTTCCCGCGCAAATGAAACTATTTCCTAGTCTCAGCTTCCCGCACCCGAACCCCACCTGCCGATTTTTGCTCTCTTTCTTCCATACAACAAGCTTGTCACTGTAGACGACTCCATTAGCACGACTTTACGAGGAATGGAATTATTAAGAAGACTTCTTTTCCTTCCAACCTTTCTCTTCATATTTCTCTTTTTTCCCTCCTCCTCCTTCTTGCTATTCCCACCCCTTTTCTTTTTTCTTCATTTCATCCACCTATTTTGTTGTTGTTGTAGTTCTCCTTCTCCTTCTTCTTCATCATAATATTCATAATCATCATCTTCTTCTTCTTCTTGTTTTTCTTCTTCTCGTTTTCTTCTTCTTCAATTCCCTCCTTATACTTGTTTCTTTTTCCTCCTTCTTCGTATCTCCTCCTCCTTGCTCTTCCCCCCTTTCCTTCATTTCATCCTCCCATTTCCCTCCCTCTTCTTCTCCAAGTATATATATTCCACTTTCATTTATTTTACCTGTTTGTTTTCCCTCCTTTTTCCTTTTCTCTCTTTCATCTACTCTCTCGATTCTTCCTTCTTTGCTTTGAATTCTATCTCTCTCCCTTTGTTCATTATTGATTTTCATTCTCTCTTTCCCATTATTATTATTCCATTTTCGTCCCTTTCTGTTTTTCATTCAATCACATTTTTTTTCCTCTTCTTTCGTTGCTCTCCTTCCTTCACCTTCACAACCTCCTTCACTTTCATCTTCTCCATCATCCACTTTGCCCTCCTCTTCTCAACATTGGTATTTGTTCTTAATCAACTTCATTCATTTTTATCTTATTTTGCTTTATCTTTTGTTCTCTTTTCTTCTTCTCATTCTTCTTGTGGCTTTTTCCTTCCACCAAGTCTCTTCCTTTTTTTTTCCTTCTTGCTTTCTCCCCTACTGGTTCTTACTGTCTCTCTACTCCCACTTCCAGTTCATTTCCATCCTCTCTCTTTCTCATCCCCCTCTGTCTCTTTCTCTGTATCGTGCCACTCACCACCTCTTTTTTCTTCTTATTCCTCCAACGCCCTCGATGAGAAAAACTCTCATCAAAATTAGGGTTTGAACCGATTCGTGTGATCTTCATCCCCAACTGTGATTTGAAATCGTGACGAATAGATTGGTTCTCATGTCAAAGGCTTATTCCATTCTAATTAATAAATACATCTATGAAAGTACAATTTTCCAACCATGATTTGAAATCCAACTCACTTACTGACTGAGCAAAAAGGACAAATCTTAGATATTTACTGAATTCATCTCACAGATGCGTAAAAGCTCATTTCATTCTAATAGATGAATACATTCATACTAAAAGAGTTTTTTTTAATGCTGCAGTTATCAACTTCTGTTGTTTGTTTGTTTTTTTTTATGAAAATCGACAACTGGAGTCTGATACAACGGACGCACATTAAAACCACATAATATCTAATTCGAAACTGAACAAAAATACCTGATACGGAATCCAAAGACTTCACACGACCTGGGTTGAGAAACACTGCTCTGAAGTATCAGAAAAATGAACTCGTGAAGAAGTTCCGTTTAGCATAAAACTGGTAGGCATAAAAAATTATTTCCTGGATCAAAGACAGCTGAAAGTTATCCCTGTATAAATTAAAGGTAATTGCTTCTTCGTTGTACGCTAGTTCAGCGCACAAAAGATTTCATAGTAACGCTCTACATTCAAATAATGTACGAGGGAGACCTGTAAATATATTTATGATAAAGAATAATGTTATAATGAAGTTTAGAATGGAAAACGTCGAATGGTTATTATAATATCTCGAATTTTATTTGGATTTAGCATTGTCAACCATTCGTTTTTTTATTATTATTTCTTTCATCTTAATTTCAGTTACTCCCCATTGCGAATGCCCAGATCGTCACTTTAAGGCTGAAAGATGGTGATTTTAAAAGTAAAAGAACGATTCGGAACTCTGAAAGACCAATTACTGTCCTTTAAGCAAACTCGGAGAGGAAGACGCAGTTAGTAACCTTGATCGACACGGAAGAGTTATTTACGGCTATCCCCAGAGATTAAGCGGCAATTTTACGGTATGTTTGCTCTCGTCTACTGACGACAATACGTGTAGCATAATCAGAAAAGTAATAAGCTCGCTTGGCAAGACTGTCCCCGATGCTGACCCGGTTCCGGCAGAATATGCTGCTTCCTAGAATTTATTCAGCTGCAAGAAGTCATTCCACCTGTCAAAATAAATCCTCATTGATAGAAAGCACCAGGAGACATTTGGAATTATACAAAAGGCGAAGCATAAGGGTGCAATGTCAAACAAAGGGAATGTTCCATATACAATTATATATATATATATATATATATATATATATATATATATATATATATATATATATATATACATATATATATATATGTGTGTGTGTGTGTGTGTGTGTATGTATATATATGGGAATATGATACTCGATTATTCTATTAAGCTGACAATGAGGAAAATTGTTGTATTCAAATCAAATTTATTCACGCGCGCACACACACACACACACACACACACACACACACATATATATATATATATATATATATATATATATATATATATATATGTAAAAATAAATAATTAATAATTACTATTTTAGTCAATGCTCTTTTCTTTAGGCTTGAGTACTCTTTGGGCACCTGTCCATTAAAAACTTCTGTGCAATGCCTTTCCAACTCTGGAATGTGGCACTTCAGTGGATAGGG
Organism: Thysanoteuthis rhombus; assembly: GCA_963457665.1. Classification (NCBI taxonomy): domain Eukaryota; kingdom Metazoa; phylum Mollusca; class Cephalopoda; order Oegopsida; family Thysanoteuthidae; genus Thysanoteuthis; species Thysanoteuthis major. The sequence goes on from OY735207.1 coordinate 61,006,176, forward strand.
AATTGTGCGTATACAAATATATCGCTTAATTCGGTCCCATTGACCATCTAGTTCTGCGCCGAGTCTAAAGTGAAAATTTCGATCCTACATGGCAATACTGGAAGGGATATTAGATGGTCTATAACCACACTGAAGAGTTGTAATACAACGAACAGCTGTCTGTGGATGAAATAATCATATATATATATATATATATATATATATATATATATATATATATATATGTATATAATAGACAATGAGGGACGTAGTAGTATTTAAATCAAATTCATTTGGCAAACAGGTTTTGTCTTTTAGCTTTATCAAATTTGTAACTTTAAATTAAACAATATTGAAAAGTTCATTCATACAGGTTAAATACTGTATTCATACCACCTTGTATTTTTCGAATATATGGATCTATTTGTTGCTTTCCGGTTTCTTCGTAATTTTCAAAATAGTTAGTGCTCAGACCGTACGAAATTGCGTAGCATTATTTACTTGAAAAACGAAGATTTCAATACTTCTTCATTTGAAATTATTACTTGGAGAAAGCCATAAAATGAAACATGTTTGTCTAATAAATTTGATTTAAATACGAATACTTCCATCATTATCCAATACACACCCACACCCACACATACACGCACATACACACAGACACACACACACACACACATATATATATATATATATATATGTGTGTGTGTGTGTGTGTGTCTGTGTCTGTGTGTATGTACACATGGAAGACTCATAAATAGGAATGAATACATAAAATGGATTTATTTCATCACTTAAATCATCATTCTCTGACCAGTTTTGACCATAAAGCCATTTTTCTAAGCGTGAGAGTGAATGAATGAGGGTTGATAGTATCAATTCTGATTAGTAGTTTTTCTTTGCCCATCTGGTTTTCCTATGTTCTGCTCTGGTTTTTCATCTGTCCAAGAGGCTATATTCCATAGTTATCTGTTGGGTTGGTCTGCTTTATTACACTGTTGTCAGCGGGGTGAGGAGAGGTTGTTGTTGAGTGAGGGGAATATGGTATGGTGCTAGACTCTATATCTTGTGAAGCTACAGGGGTAGTATTTGCAAGGAGAATTTAGTAGAATCAATTTCCTTTATACTTGTGGATTGTTCGAAGTTATCAATAATTGATTAAAATTTGAGGATATGCATTGGATTTTTATAAATCAATGTTTAACATTGATTATAATAGTTAATGTTTGATTGTTCAAACGGGTAGTTACAGCAGCGAGGATGTATGTATAAAGTGTGTATATAAGTAAACGTGGTAAGTTAGATGGTTTTTTTGAGTAGTATGATATTATGCGCTCAGGATGCTTCAATTTGTTATTGAGACCATTGGGGAAAATTGTTTTTAATCTGGAAATGTATCCATCTTTAAACGATTCGAGGGGGCATGTGGTGTTTTTAGTCGTGTTTTTCTTTTTTGTTTTTCAATTCTTTCTATGAGAGGAAATCTAACGTCTCGGGTGAAGTCATGGTCTGCTAATCTGAATTGTTGTTCTTCAGGTAGTAGTCTGTTAAGGTTTATCGATTTTATTCGGTATCTATAATGGCTAAATCTATGATCGAAAAGCCATTTCGATTTCCCAATGTTTTGTTTCGAGCGACATGTGTATTCTAAGAGGTATATTACGTTTTTACTTTTGTGATTGGATTCGTGGTAAATTGTATAGGTTTTTTTAGTTATACTGTTTTCAGCTTATACTTGGCCACAGTAATTTGTACGGAAAGACCTGAACCATACCACATCAAAACCAGTATTTATCTAAACTGAACGATCCAGGATATTCATATAAATAACACCGAGTCTACAGCTACACTGAAGAATCGTAATATGACGAGAAAGTTGTTTGTGAATGACATTGATAAGGCTTTCCCTTCAAGGGAGGTGTTGGGAACTCTTCCATCGGTCACCCATCTAAAAAAAGCAATTATGCAACGCTCTTCTGACTCTTGAATAGAGCACTCTCGTAGTTGGTAAATTATGAATGTGAGCGTAAAAAAATGCATCGTTCAATTCGGTCCTACTGTCCATCCATTTCTTCGTAGAGGTGGGTAAGAATACCGGACTGTAGGTCTGGAGTGGAGATTTTAATCCCACCTGGCGGCACTGGAGTGAATATCGAGTCTATAGCCACACTGAACAGTTGCAATACGACGGAACATTTATCTGTTGATGACGCTATCAACTTTAAACCTCTTTACAAAAAGAGACTGAAGCAGGAATCGAACCTACCACAGATAGGAGAGCTGCTTCAACGTAGTGTGGCTCTTAACATTGAGCTAAACAGCCAAATAACTGTTTTTACTCCGAATTAGCACCTTGTTTATTCTCATTCTATATCTGCTCTTTTCTTTGATTGTTTATTCTATTTACGTTGTCTAGGCCAACTGATACCTCAACCATGTAATAACAGAAGGTAATTTCAAATAAAAGTTTCCATATAATGTTACGCAATTCAAAATCATTCTGTCAGATTATATACCCATTACTTTAAATATATACGTGTATGTATGTGTATGTGTGCGTGTGTGTGTATTAGATTCCTGTAAAATGAGACACAATATGAATGGAGCAATTTGACTCAATTATGCATTTTCCATGATTATTCAAAACAACATTTAAATATATTAAATACGTATATTTTGGTATTATTATCATTATTGATTTTGAATAGTTTTTACCGTTATCAGATTCGGAGTTGCTTGTTTTTATCACAGCACTGACTCTTAAAGTAATTCTATAGCAATAAATAAACTGAAATTTGAAAAATAAAACTAGTCGAAATTATTAATGAAAATATTGTGTTACAATACCTCGTCCGATAATAAGGATAGATTCAGCATTCCAAGGGGAATTATGAATCATCACCACTTGTATATGCTGTGCTGAGGATGATCAATTAAAAAGTTGGAAAAGAAGATAAACAAAAAATTAGCCACTTCTCTCGCCTTTTGTTGTGTGGTGATCACTGGGGGTTGATTAAAAAGATTCCTACTCATTGTGCGTGTGCAAAATTTCATTTTTTTCTCCCTACGAACGGCAAGAGCTTGGCGAAGTCCAGATAGATAGATAGATAGATAGATAGATAGATAGATAGATAGATATAGACGTCACAACATGTAAATTACCGAAAGCCAGCAACAGTGATTAAACTGGTCTGTTATTAGTGATTATCAAAAAAATAAATAACGTATTTTTCAGTTTCAAAGTATGTTTAGTTGGGTAATATTTTATACACATTTTTTCCGTGGTGATGGGCTGGACATGTTGCAAGAATGTCATACAATCACTGGACATTATGCCTCACAATTGGGATCCCTAGATATCAGATGTGAGGCTGTGGATGACAGAAATTTAGATGGCGTGACGAACTACATAAATTCAGGAAGTATTTACTCCACGATGTTCATGATAGAGAGATCTGGTGAACTTTGGGGAAAGTGTATGTCAAACAACGGACGCTAACAAACTGATGATGATGATGATGATGGTGGTGGTGGTGGTGGTGGTGGTGGTGGTGATTGATGAACCTAAAATAAACTATTTTCCCGTTTATTTCAAATAAAAACTATGAGAAATCAAGTTAATTTTTATGTGAATATTCTCTAAAAGATTTAACTGATTTTATAATACATATATGATGGCATTCAGTGCAACTGTTATCTATAATGCATGTTGACATTGCGTCAATGAATGTCATAATCCATCTACATGGCTTATCACTTCTCAGTTAGCCACATTATACTCTTAATGTGTTTAGAATTTTGCATCGACTAAAGCATCATCATAATCATCAGCCTTTTAGCAACTATCTTTAAACATAGACCTTCCCATAAACTCACAAGATCTCTCTATCGCGTGCATCGCGTCGCCAATAATTGTTACACCATCTTGTTCTCTGCTGGGTCACAATTTTGTATATCATCTCTGAGGATCCATATTAAGAGTCGTGAGGTCCAGCAGTTGTCTGATATTCTTGCAACGTGGCCAGCCCATTGTCATTTGAGTTTTCTAATGGATTCTGTGATATAATATACTTTGCATTCATGTTATCCCTCCATGTGACGCCATGAATGATTTTTACCAGTGCATGTTACATGCTTTTCAGTCTGTTGTACGAAATAACATCTTTTAATTATTTCAGTTACTTCTTTTAACATTACTGATTTGTATATTTTACATCTGAGTTCAGACCAATTCTCAATTTGGATATCTTACACTTGAATTTAGATCCATTACTTAAATAAAAAAATCGATAATACATTGTTAAAAATATATATTAGGTTCCCTGCGAAACCGCCCGATCCAGACAACTTCAAACTCTACACCGCACTGCCTGGTAAACTGACGGATAAATCCAGAGAATCTCAACATTGTTCAATGGCCAGTTGTAAAGTAATCGCAGGGTGTACACATGCACACATTTTTTTTTTCAATTATTGTTAGATTGATGTATCGATTGTCCAGTGATCATTTTAACTTGATTCTATTAATTTCTATATGAAGGCATGGCTAGTTTTGAACCTAGCACTGACCTCTTTCCTCTTTCAAAACTTGCCTCAAATAAACAAATGTCCCAAATAACCGGTGACTACTCTTTGTATATACGTAACCGTTCCACAGGCAGTCATCCAGTACGTGCATCTTGATTTTTTTTTCAATAATCAAAAGAAATTCATTTTCTATACATCACAGGAAATAATGAGAAATTTGAGAGAAAATAGTGATCAATTTTTCGGTCGCACGATTTTATCAATAACAAATCGGCGGATCAACTTTTGTTCTTCACAACTAAAATGAGCGGGAAACATGGTAATCGGAACACCCAATCAGAAACCATTTTGGTTTGTTTACGCTCGTCCAATTAATTAGCTTTGAATTTTTTGCATAACAAATGTACTTGATTTGTTTTGTCATTTTTATATAAAATTTGGCATGAGTGAATAGGTTCCCGATTAGCCAGTGATCGAATTATTCGGAATCTGGAGTCAGCCTGCTTGTCTGTCTGTCTGTCTGTCTGTCTGTCTGTCTCTCTCTCTCTCTCTATCTATCTCTCTCTCTATCTATCTATCTATCTATCTATCTATCTATCTATATATATATATATATATATATATATATATATATATATATATATATATACTTGAAGATTCTCTTGCCTTTTTTGGAAAAAAAATCAAAGGATCATTTATCATAAATTACGCCAAATAAAAAAAAGAAGATACTCCCAAAGGTAAAGGCTATCATAATTTTTCAGTCGAACGATCGAATCAACATCAAATCGGAAGATAAACATTTGTTCTTGATTTGGTAACTGGGGGAAATATTGATAATTCCTGATGTACGAGTTTTATATCAGATCAGAAATGCACTGATTACGTTAGAAATAGTCAACCAAAACTGTCATCAACACTATCTACATCGATTTCTTCCGTTTTCAAGTTGGTCTGGATGGCACGCTGGCTGGTTAGCTGGCTGGCTATCTATGTATGTGTGTATAGCGCACACAGACTGCACCAATTGGGTTAGAGAACTGTAGTTTCAAACATTTACTTCTAATTGAAAAAAAAATCTCTCTTTTGACTCAAAAAGAGGGGGTTCAATGTGTAATGCAAGTTTATGCTTAATTAATCTTTGGGTTTGAGTTCAGCGGCATCCACGCTTATTTTTGGAAAATTTGGACTTTCTTGTGATCACTGCCATACGAAAGTTGAAGGAAATAACTTATTAATTAATAACCTCTTTTTCTATATTAAATCACCCCCAATATGGAATTCTGACAAAAGATGTTCATCATGTGACGGTCTCTATCAAGTGGCAAAGCATATGTTGTTTTTTATTTTATTTTTGATTATGGTAATGTTCACTGTAATTGGCCATCTTCCTTTTTTTTTGTTTTCGACGCAATGGCTCACACCCAAATTAGCTTTTTTTTATAACTTTCTTTTAATTATTCTATGCATTATTTTTACAATTATCCCCATCTCTCTATAGCTTTGAGGAGGTTCGTTAACATTCAAAGAATTTTTGGACGATTTTTCGGTCGAGTGATCTTTCGGTCGGACAAGTGCAGAGTTCAACCGGATGTGGATTCCAAAACTCAACAGGGGTAAGGTATGGAAATCAAGCCCTGACAAGGAAAGAAGAAAAAAATCGACGTTCACTCGAATCCTACTTTGTGACGTGGCTATCATTCGAATAGTTCATTTGTCATCATCATTGGAAGACTCTGTTCACCACCATCACTTTGGGATATTACACCGGAGAAGGCCGTTAAAGAGATCGGCTGAAACGTCGTGTTATGTGGATTCCAAAACTCAACAGGGGTAAGGTATGGAAATCAAGCCCTGACTAGGAAAGAAGAAAAAAATCGACGTTCACCCGAATCCTACTTTGTGACGTGGCTATCATTCGAATAGTTTCTTTGTCATCATCATTGGAAGACTCTGTTCACCACCATCACTTTGGGATATTACACCGGAGAAGGCCGTTAAAGAGATCGGCTGAAACGTCGTGTTAACAACACAACCTATAATAAGGTGTTCAATCATCCACCAAAAAATCTTTGAATCTTCATCTTTATCTTGCTTCTCATAACGATTGATAAACAATAACTACTGTCTCGTCGCTAATGTCTCTTGGCATAATGCCGTGTTGGGGATGATTAATCAAATTCAAAATAATGGAAAAGGAGTGATCAATAAATAATTTACTGCAATTACCTTTTGTTGGCAATGGATCTCTAAGAAACACTGATTTTCTGAAAAAACAAGCGTGGAGCAAAAATAGGGATCGATTTAGCATAAATTAACATTCCAAATTGATCCCTAACTGAAAGCCGACTTTGAGGGAAGTATTAAAAAACAGAAATGTTTTTTTTTCCACATAATGTATAGTATGTGTTTCAATTTTCAGTCTTTTAGCTCAAATGATCCAACCTGTACACATGATACGTTCATAGCTAGCTAACTGGATCGGCTTAAAAACTGGAGAGACTTATGTTGGCAGTTCTGGAGGCAGTTTTCGTTGATGGTTTCTAATAAGATGACTGAAGAATATTTTAGACAAGCGAATCCGAATATACAATCAATCTACCAACTATTAAAAAGGTGAAGCGAACGATTCTCTAAGTCTACACTTCACATCAAACCTTATTCAATTTCTATCATTGTTTAAATTTGAAACGGTCATCTGGTCAATGAACAATTCCTGATCATGTTAAAAGCCTTATAACAAGAATATTGATCCTGGCAATGTACTTTCGTACTTTATTTTGACCCCGTTCGATCAATAAGTGTACTTCTAACGGCCGACTCCATAGTTTCCATGACAAGCTTAAAAGTGATAGCAACATTGATAGTACTTCGAGAAGACAAAGCACTGGAAGGAGAAAAAAATGTCCATTTCACACCGTTAAGAAAATTCAACCAGTTGAGACAAAATTAAAACCGTCTGTTTATGTATAATGAAGCATTACTCGATCTGAGAGCTCAATTTCGTAATTCATCGATCCAATGCATTGCACAAAGTCATCTCTGAAGATTTACGATTCTGCGTTTATAAAAACGAAATGATACGACGAAAAAAGATGGATTGATTGATTTTTTTCTTTGGACATATGGAATCCATCATATCCACACAGCCATCATTATTCTCTCCACTGGAGATCAAGAAATAGCAAGTCTCCTCAATACCCCAAGACTCTTCTAAGAACTATGGTTGAATAATATGGGTAGTTCCGGTTAACCCTCGGATTCTGAGTCCTTCCGAGCTTTTTTTGTCTAGGTTCTTGTCTGTTGTTCTCAGGACTCTGTCCACAATATGCACGACTATTATCTTTATATTTCACAGTGTCGTCAGCTAACTACACAGGTCCAAATATTTAGCCATCGTTTCACGTTCTTTCAGCCTCACCCTGTGTTCTGCCGGGACAGCAAAATTAAACAAAGATTTTATCTGATACATTCTTTGTTTATTCTTGTTTACTAACATTAGATTTGGTCTTCTGGCCTGGGCCGAGTGATATATTTGAATCCCAGATATTTTTTGTGTATCATTCTCCGAGACAGATTCTTGTCTGTGCATGTGCCATTGGTTTGTATGGTCGAATTCCAATCGTTTTCTCAGCTCCCAGGGTATCACCCTTCCCACTCAGTCACGCCTCTTCTTGCTCTCCCGACGGGCTAGATTTGCTACACTCGCTTACTTTCTGATTTATTGCCTCTTTTCCAATCCCCACACAATCTACACTTGTCGTCCCGACGTGTTTTGTCTATCGCAGCCTCTAGATAGTTATCCCTTATGGCGTTGCTATAACGAGCTATTCAGTTTCTCTCTTCATGTTCCCTTTCAGTCACGTTGTCCATATATTCGGATCAGCAAGTTCTTTGGCTTGCCTTCTGAAATTCCCATGTGGTGGTTTTTAGTCCCACTTTTAGAGTCTATTTTTTGCATTTACTAGTTCCCTAGTCTCCCGGTTAGTTCTATTGTTGTCTTTGTTTGCTATAATTAATGTTTCCTCGCATTACTTAGTATAATCTTCCAGTCCCTTCATTGTAAAGCCAACACATTCCTTGATGTGGGTAAGCCTTCTTCCTTCTTCGTTTCTTTTATTCTTCGGTGCAAAGCTTCATGCATTTCCATTAGTCTTAGGGTTCTATAGTCGAGGTTTCTGTTTTGTCCAACTTGGAAAGGGTCCTGCGTATCTCTCAATGGAAGCTCCTTATGTACTCCTTTCATCAAATTTCTGCTGCAGAGTTTGGTTTCCAATAGTATTTTTGTCTTTTTAGAGTATAATTTTCCTATATTTTTCTTTCATTTTGTTATGCTTGATTGCGTCTACTTCTGAGGTTGTTTCGGTGTTTAGAGTTTTCTTCTCTGATTGTTTTCTGCTTTGGTAGTTCAATCCCTTCTCTTGTTTCTTTTTTTCCCCTTTGTGAATTATCAGCCAAACCCCAATATCTCGATTGAATACCTGGATTGTTTGTATTAGGATTTCCAACATCATCACCATCATCAGCATTTTTATATCTGTTTGTCTTGTGGATGTGAAGTGATCCGACAGAATGTTCATATACAACACGCCTTTACGAAAAGTAAAAGACGTCTCACCACCATCAACCAAAAAGATTGAATAAAAACAACACAGCTGCCTCCACCCTACCCGACAAATACCAACACTTATCCATCAAATGCTAGACCAGACTTCGCCATCCTATAATTAAAAAAAATAACAAAACCGCTGAGAATTGACTATTTTAGCCCCTCACCGCCTATTTTAACATTAGGCAAGCCAAATACCCACAGAATAGGAAACAAACTACTCCTAACCCTGCTTCTCACAGACCCATCTCATTTGAAACCAAATGTTACTCTCATGTACATACATACAAACATTTCCGCTCCCACTCCTACTCAACATTCAAACAACGTAGAAATATTTCCATTCTCTTCTTCAGCATCAAATATGTAAACAGAATATTTTTCTGTGAACTGCTGAATTTTTTTCATCTGAAAAAGACGGCTGGCCCCGTCGAAATTTATCGAAATATACCCATGGAATTATGAAAAAAAAATTAGATGTAATACCTATCTCTTGAGTTCCCTACGCTTTTCAATTGTTATTTTCATCTACATATCTATATCTAACTCTTTGCTGTCTTTCAGCTCCACCCTAATTTCAAAGTAACAAAGACTTTTATGCATTTAATTATCTTCGACAGATTCTGCTCTGTGCATGCATCATTGGTATTATGGTCGAAATGTAGTAACTTGAAAAGTTCCCAATGAATCACGCAACCCAATCAGTCATGCTTGTTCTTGTATTCATTCTGGTCTAATTAGTAGCACTCACTTTCTATGTGGTTGAGTATAATAGCTTTATTTAGGCGTAGTCTGCATATTTCACTGTGCAATGTTCGAAAACTTTTCTATTCTTGGGTAAGAAAGATTATTTTCTGGTCGAATCTGTTTTTAAAAAAGTTGAGAAAATGTCAATCATTCCCTTCAAACTTTGCTTTCGAGACCAGTGATAATTGGAAACTACTCATTCGTAATCGGACGACGGGCTACTCAGTACATATTTGATCGCATAAAGAGAGGAGAAATATCACCCTCAAGCCACTAAAGCAAAGTTTGGATGGAATGATAGCAGTTTTTTCACACATAGGCAACCACTACTCAGCAAGACAAATTAGCGTTGCATTATGTTATTATTATATATTTATGCAGGTAGTAAGTTGTTACAGTAATGGGAAAACAAGACGATACTCAAGTTTGTATTTTAGCGACAACTTCATTTCCACCTGGTACACATTGGAAAGATTTTGGTGTTATATATTACTGTCCTTTACTCACCGACTTCCCAACTTAGATCTAATAATGTTCTGCATGAATAGATTAAATGTTTCAAGCGTCAGGAGAATTTCGATAGTGAAACAACGAATTAGGCAGTTTTGACCAAATATTTTTAGCAAGATTTGTCATTAAATCATCATGGCGATCATTGTAAATTGGGGATAATAGGATTGTTGATAGACTGCTGTCAGGAAGTGAGGCAAGTGTGACTGACAGGATATGATTGATATACGTATAATGTGAATGCACTTTTAATGATTCTACTATAGTAATGCATTGAAAATGATTATAAATCGAAATCTATTGAAAATTATAGGTGAGATTTTCATTATGCTAGCGTTACAGAGGTTTCTGCTATAGGAATTCACTGAAAAGAACTTTACGATAGAAATAGTCGAGCCATGTCGGTACAATAATCTTTTAAATGTCGAACACAATATCCAATAATTTGGTTTATTTCTTTATTTGTTTCGGCATTATTATGGTTGTAACTCGTGTTTCATTCTGATTTATTTATTTATCAAGAGAGTACGATAGAGAAAGAGAACAAAAGAGAAATAATCGTTAATGGCGGAGCCATTTTGACATATTGATCTCCATGTAATTTGAAAAAAAAAAAAATAATGAACAATAAACTCTTTCCCGGTGCGTGAAAAGAAATCAGAGGATCTGTGTAATTCGATTCCTTCGCGCATTAATATGCACTAAGTCGACAGTCATGTTCTGCGCATGCGCAGTGACTTAATACATTGACCATTTTCAGACATTTTCAGTTTGGTCGAATCAAAAGGTCAACTGATGCAGAAAAAGGTGATTTGACCGTCTTACAAGTAAAACACCAGAGCAAAAAAAAAAAAAAATGGGGAAAAAAACCGAGGTGGCAAAAATGGAACAAAAATGTCTTTTACTGAAAATAGTAGCAAGACGAACAGCAGAATCTGATCAAAAACTGCGACATTGAACACACGTTTTCGAAAGCATTTCTCTACGTTTGTTTCTGTAATAAAACTATTTGTTTCTTATTTAATTTTCAAACTGATCTCCAGTGAAACATCTGAAACAAAAATTATAATTGCATCCAAAATAAAACGAAAAATATCGTCCCAAAATTTGGTATTCATTGGTAAATGAAAAAGTTACAAATGTACACGCACATACATCATAGAGTGCTCGATGAGGCTCGGAGAGGGCAGAAACATGAACTAGTTTGTGTACCGAATCCGTATTCTACTATACATACACACACACACACACATATATATATATATATATATATATATATATATATATATATGGAGTTATAAATACTCAATAGTCTGCTTTTTCCTTTCTTTCACCTTCCCTATCTGTTCTTTCTTTCTCCGATTTGAAAAAAGAAAAAAACGAAACAAAAAAAAAAATGCTGTTCATTTCTCTTTAACTATTTTCTCTATGGATCACTAAATTCCTTACAAACGCAGTAAACCGAATTGAAAATTGGTTTCAACATGAACAAGACAATGAACAAAAATTTCTTTTACTGAATGAGGAAAAAAAAAAGAACAGTGATGTCTGTCAACCTTTCTCGCAACCTATAAATGAAAGAACATCCTGTTTTTTTCGCATTTAATTTCTTGACATCCGAATCATCCATCTCTTGTTAATTTTCTCTCTCTTTCCTTCAATATTATTTCTTCCTTTCAACACTTCTTTCTTATTTCCTTTCTTTCATCAAACTCCCGTACAAAGTCTTGAGTCGTTTCTGTTTTCTCACTGTGTTAATCCTCACCAAAATTCACAGGTGTAAACAAATATGTCGAAATTTCTTTACCCTACCGTGATTTGAACTCGTAGCCAATTGATTACCAACAGGTTGTCTTACAGACTGAACTGAATTAACAAGTCTTGGATGGCTCTGATCATGACTCGTAATAAGAGATCATGACACTTCACATCGAAGGCTCTCTCGTACGCTTTGTATTCGCTGTCTTCCTTACCGCCTCATAATGCTGGCAATCAACTTCACCTTTTTCCGATGAAATGGCCCAGGAATTAGAGTTTTCTTTCAGTTTATGTTCTCAATTAGATTTTTTCTTCTAATAAAATTGAAATCTCCACTGACAGGCCTACTCACTGTGGCGTACTGACGTTATCCAGTCAGTCGAATCGGAAACTGTTGTCGATTTCGATTGTATCGAACTGTGTTGCATTTTCGGTGGTGACACTACTCTTTGCAGGGTCGAGTCTGCTGTCGATGGCGTGTGTGTGTGTGTGTGTCAGAAGTCTGGAGGTACTTACAAAGACTATACGTGTACTACTAGAAATGCGTTGTTGTCGCTGAAAAGTCTTCAAAACGTTACTTCTAATGGTATAGGTGTATATTGTACAACTGACAACGAAAATCTTTGTCAATAGATGGTGCGTCCTTTTACATACTTACTAAACTAAAATTGTAAATACGACGTATAAATGGTATAGCAAGATTGTGAAACTTGTGATTTCCTGAAATCTCTTGGGGTTTCGTAAAATCCCTTAACAGTTCAGTAAATTCATGAAATCCCAAGTTTCACAATCAGTTAATGGTTAACAAGCTTGTAAGGCTGAACTTCACTACTGTAATGCATTTGACTGTCATCTATGAACTACTACTGTGGCCTTGTGTCAAACTAGACTATATATATACATACATACATACATACATATATATATATATACATATATATATATATGTATATATATATATATATATATATATATACATATATATATATATATTTATATACATATATATATATATATATATATATATATATATATATATATATATATATATATAAACGCTGTATAAAAATTCATTTGATGTTTACTATGTTTAGCTTTCGCTATTTATCGTCTGCTTTTCTGTCCGAGAAAGTCCCCCCGCTCCGCATGTACGAGTCGATCATGGGCTGCTATTATGGCCGACGGCATGATTTATAAAGACCAGCTCGCACGCCAATTCTTGATCTTTCTTTGTTTCTTCCAAGTCCTTTCTTTTCTTATCGTTTCTCGATATTTTTCCCTCCCCAAGACAGTCATCTCTTCCATGAATACGATGTCTGTCCAAAAGGTACCAGCGATTTGATATTAAAGAAAAAAAACTGACCACCTCAGGTAATGGCGATACAGTCTTTTAAATAAATCCTCCTTTGGACCTGACACACATTTTCCAGCGCCCCTTCAAATTTTCGAAACAGTCTGCAAAGCACTCTTTCGGGAGCGCGATGAGCTGCCTCGGCCTGTTCCCCTTAATCTCGTCCATTGGCCTTTTCCAAAAACATTGACATTGCTAGGATGTTATCCGATGTTTTGCCAAAAATACTTTACGAGTCGTGAAGAGTGATTCTGTTGATCATTATGAATGTGACATTTACACAGTACCTGGGCTCATATAATGTTGTCCAACTGTAGACTAAGAAACCCTCAGGAAAGCGTAAAACAATCTACATAGAAGCCACGTAACCGGTCCTCAAATTATTCACAATGGGTGGTTAGTTTGCGGACAGACCTTGTATGATTCCATTTTCTTCTGAGCCGTATTCTGAAATGTTTTACCCCCCCCCCCCCATTTCTTCCAATTCTTCAAATCCTCGTTTCTTTCTTCGTTTTATGTTTTTCTCTCTTCTGTCTCCTACCCCTCACCCCGGTTGCGCATCTGATTTTAACAAAAAGAGTTTTATTACCTGACGTCAAAATGTCAAGAGTTGACGATTCTAATAAATAAATTTATATCAAAAGTCTGGTAAGAAATTGCTTGACTCAATAAACGATGCCAGACTGAGTCTTGTCGTTTTTAATGGAACTGAAGTCTTCAATAAATCGAAGATCCTGGACGGTATGAGAAAAAACGGAATCGTAATGGGAAGATATTGGCAATGATTGACTTGGTACGAAAGGACAACAACGTGTACTTCCGGTGCAATAAATAAAACTTGGAACACATTCGTTAATGTTGAATTATATCATACTTACACCTGTTCTAACTAGAGTATCCGTCTTGATTGTTATAGTCACAACATCATCACACGGTGTGGCTATAACAACCAAGATGAGGACAATATTATTCAGTTACTCATTTCAAGAATTCCAACAGGAATGATCGATAATTTCGTTTCTCAAAGAACGTAATTAATGATTTAACTGGAAAATACAAAAGATAATTAGTCGTTCAGAAACAACTGCCTATTTCAGTGCTCCTCCAAAGTTATGCAGAAAGATTCCAAAGTACTGCTTGATAAGGGTTTTTTTTTTAATAAGATTCAATAAAAATGTATCTTATAAAAATATCGTATTCACTATTGTCAAAATATGTTGGCATAAAAAATGATAATCACAGCAGACTGGAGGCAGCACCAGATATGCAAACATAATTATCCAATGTTAAACCAAATTTTATGAGGATGCTGGGATCTGAGAGCAACATTCCTTGTATTAATCGGTTCCCGTTGTTTTTTTGATTAAATGTTTCATTTATCATATCTTTTTTTTGTAGATAATTTCTCCAATGGCGTTACATGCTTTTTATCTTGAACATGTTGAGTGCTATGGATTCACAAAAACGTATAATTAGTTTAGCAGCTGTGAAAAGCGATGGACATTTGGAACTTTTTCTGCACAATATACTAAGGTGGCCCCGAGCGTAGAAAACAGAGAATTAATGAAAAACAGAATTCGGATTAGACACTATCATCAGCCGATAATACCGTCCATTCAAAGTTTTATTTTCTTTCATTAATTCTTTTTTTCTTATTTGTTCACTGTTTGGAACACTGAGAGAGCAAAGGTGTAAAATTGTACATATCAATTATATAGTCGATTGCTTTTTACAGACTCTAAAATATTTTTGCATTTTAGTTTTGCATCCTTAGCTCACAGTGCACCCAAAATACAAAGCACCGTACGCCAATAATCCCCCCCCGACTATAACATTGGTTCATTGGTTCATCTAACGCCATATTTATATTAAGGTTGCAGGGTTTATCCGTGAGATGTAGATATGGAAGTTTGAATAAGTTTGGGAATCACTGGTCTGTTTAGAACAAGACAGCATTTAGAAACCAATTACTGCACTTGCTCTAGCGGCACAATTTAATGACAGGCGCATTCTAACTGTATTCTGTGTTATATATATATATATATATATATATATATATATATTGTAGGAGATTATAAACTTTCCAAAGTAAATTAGAAAGTAAATAATTAGCTTGCTGTCTTATCTCATTTTCATACCGATTTTTTTTAATGTGCATGCAATATCTTTAGTCCACCCGTTGTAATAGCTAATCTAGCATATATGTTATAACGGCTTTGATAGTGTCGCAATAACGGGATTGTATTGTAATAACTAAGTTTGTGTGTGTGTGTGTGTGTGTGTGTGTGTGTGTGTGTGTGTGTGTGTTTATGAGTCACTGCATGTTTGTGTTTGTGTGTGTGTTTTTGTGTGTGTTTGTGTGTGTGTGTGTGTGTGTGTGTTTATTTTTGCTTCATTAGGCTATGGGTCGATTGAAGACGTCCGTTTATTACAGCCAAATCTTGAAAAATCAAAACAAATAATTACAGTCATTTCCTTCCTTTGTTCAACGGGATAGGCAAACCATTTAATTTGGTCTGCGTGAACAAACCAGTGTCAATTTGATTAGTTTGCTAGTCAGGGTCACTCAGGCCGTATCTGCCGGATATCCGTTGTGAGTAGCTTTTTAGAGTATAGATACAACTATATGTTTCATTTAGTGTATGCATAATTCCAACACCTGAAGTCACTGACAATTTGGAACAAAACGTTACTTCAAGTAAGAAAGAAACAAAAGCAATCCATCAGTTCGACTAGATATCGATACTGATTTTGTTCATAGACAGTCACTTGAGAAACAACATCAGGATACGCTATATGCTTTTGTTTGAGAACATTAAAGATTGACACAGCTGTTAATAACAATATAGTATGTATATTACAAAAGAAATCAGAAGTTTATTGGTATCATTGTATGATTACACAAGGTCATTTCAGCAATAAGAAATGAAAAGAAAAATTTTAATATTGTGACAATCAGAAATATGATAGAGCAGAAATGAATTATACAATGAATTCATATTCTCCTGACAGTCTTATCTCCCAGTGGCCAGCTGTTAATTCTCATTCTAGCTTACCTTGTTATTATGAAATATATTTTAAACTTATAAGTGAAAGATGCCTGTTTATGTGTTTGTCTATCACGTTATAAAAAGTACCTGAATGTGTTTACAACATAACTATAATGTCGAAGTGGAACTTTCTGGCCATATACATATCTTATTTTACATGTTTATATGTTTACATATCATTTCCAAGGGATTTAGCGTGAGTGTTAATATATTTATAATGTAAGTATAATGCAAAACTGGACCTTCAACTTCTACTCAATATATATATATATATATATATATATATATATATATATATATATATATATATATATATATATATATATAATCGAGAAAGCTCTACAGCTCTGAACAATATTATATGGAAAAAAATTAGAAGCCTGTTTCAGGACAGATTCCGAAAAACATAGACAAAAAACAGCACACAATAGGAACAGGACAAAGATTTGAAAGGGTTCAAACGAGACAGAAGCAGAGACGTTTGGGGTAGAAAGCCCACCCAGTCTCTTGATTCACCGTGTTCTTTGTTAGGAAAGTCACCCAGTCAGCAATTTTCAAGCTGTCCGCTGATTGGTTAGATGTAAAAACTTTCCGTAAAGGAAACTGATCAACCCCGCAACCGGTTATCGCTTAAACTAATGGTTCTTCCCCTTAGTTCGATGTGCAATCATGTTTTGGTAAAAAGAGAGTAGAGCATATGAATCTTTATTCAGCTTTAAATATACTAAGGTTCAACTGATCAGAAGTGTAAATAGATATTTCATAGAGGAGCTTTTTACAGAAGAGCTCACCCAAAGGGAAATTATCACAGATATATTATACCGACAAAGGGAAGTAACTCTAATCACTTATTACTATGGGTCTTTCAACATCATACACCCTGACTGAGGTATGACCACGGATCTATATTTTGTCAGGGGTAGGACATAGAACGTCCGTTGGATCCACCCAATTTCCCAATCATGGGCGTCGCAGAGCCAGTATGTTAAAAATTTGTTTAGTTCATCTTTCCATCTTGTATTTTGTCGGTCTCTATTCCAAATGTGGTCTCGGGGGATCCATGCTGCGAGTGGTGATATTCATCGGTTGTTTACCATTCTTGCAACATGACCAGCTCATTGCCATATGATGTCTCGGACTCCCGTTTTCTACCTTATATACTGTGCTGTCTTGTGATCTCTCCATGTGTGTTGAGCATGATTCTCTCATGTACGCGTTGCATGTTTCTCAGTTTGCCGTTCAGTCTCTTGGTTAGGTTCCATGTTTCAGCTCCATAAGTGACTATCGGGAGAACACCCCCTTTCTAAATAGGTTTTTAGTGGGGGGAAGTTGCAATGTAATTTTATGCAAAATTGATCACTTAGTTTGCATCCATACTTGTTTGTGAAATTTCAGACTTTTTTTCAGCTCCATAAGTGACTATCGGGAGAATGTACTAGTTATATACTCCTTTTTTTAA
This sequence comes from Thysanoteuthis rhombus, assembly GCA_963457665.1. NCBI lineage: Eukaryota > Metazoa > Mollusca > Cephalopoda > Oegopsida > Thysanoteuthidae > Thysanoteuthis > Thysanoteuthis major. Next base: position 61,024,166 of record OY735207.1, read on the forward strand.
GGATTATTAGGATTGTTTTGTTTTTTGAAATTGAGCTTACTTTGCCTAAGGATTACCATCCAAGGGCGATTCCCTGCTTGATTTCTTCTTTTGTGGTTTTCATACAGATTTGTTGTCTTAGGAAGATATAGTGGTCTACTTTCCACAGTTTTGCATCTTCAATTTTGACTGTCATGTCTTTATTCTCAATGTGGTTGTTGCGTATGACTTTTGTTTTACTGAAGTTCTTGTTCACTCGGTTAAATTGAGAGAAATGTGAGGAGGAAGAGTTCAGTTTTCAGAAAAAAAAAGAAATTAAATCTTGGAGTGCTGTTGCTGCAATCGAATCTACAACAATAGTCATGGGAGACAATGAGAGGTTATTGTACGTAACTTTTTTTCCAGTCTTTAGTCAGACTACAGTACAGTGTCTTTATCATGATTTTGGTGCATTATTTGAAAAAAATAAAACAAAACTCTTAAAAGAAATTCAGAAGAAATCCATCGGTGATAAGCTTAAAATAATTCACTTGAATTTACTTGAAATGGGTATTTTTGACAAGTGAATACGTTATTAAGCCAATTTCAGTTTAGTTTCGAAGGGATCAAACTAATACGGGAATTGGTAGCTAAATTTGGTATGACTGGTATCATAAAAAAGGTTACTTTTTAAAATATTGATATTCTCTGATGTGACCGTATTTTCTCTAGGTCTGTTAAAAGAGTTTGCTGTTCTTGCTAAATAATTTTTTCCAACACTGATGGATATCTAGGAGCGCTGGAACACACGATTACAAGAACTAACCCATAAAAAAGCTCCCCCCCCCCAAACACTACGATAGATAGAACCTTCCACCGTTTTTGATGGCTTCAGTTGTGCAATTGTGGAATCATCTTATTACTGACAAAATACAACACGTGATAAGGGCAGATAACTCTTGGTCCCCTAAAAACAAGGACTATTAAGATATGGAAACATTTTGAATTCTGATGGTGACAAACAAAAGTTCATTGGAGTTGATTATTAAAAGAAAAAAACTGTATGATATGGGTTATACGTCCTTATTTGCTGAATTGGGGCCAAGATTCGTTTGATATACGGTTTTTCCATAATATTTGATGATACGTTTATGGTTTTAAAAAAAAATTGTATTTTGTAAATCAATATGCGTTGCCACATTTTGTAGTGCGAGGCACGTTTTCATGATTTGCAACCGTACACGGGTGCAGTACAGAGAGGGATAATTAACGTCAGAATTTCACTCTATGTATGTTATTCTAAGTTCTACCACGTTTTCATCCGTGGTCCAGGATGTTTAGATTAAGAATATGGAACGAGGTGTAAGTAGAATTTTTAGTGATTTCCGAATAACATTGAGTCATCTCCGCTGTCCAATATGAGAAAGTTGAAACTAAAACCAGAAATCATGGAATTTATTGCCACCAGCGACCAGCAGTAATTTTTTTGGCTTTTCTTTTTGGTTTCTCATTACATTTGATATAAAATCGACCTGTTATAACGGCAAATTCGTTATAACGATAAACCCAGGAGTGAGGGTGCCATAATAACGGCTGTCTACTGTACGTAACTATTTTCAACCTTTTGTCAGACCACAGAGATTTTTTTCCCACTTTGTTCTCTTTCCATTGGTAGAGAGAATCGGTAGACACAAAAAAGGGGAAAGGAAAACCGGAAAGACGAAACGAAGACGAATGGATCAATAAATAAATGAAGATATGACTTCGAGGTAAAAGGTTACGAATAATCAATGGAAATTGCATCGCATAATTTGTGAAAACAAACACAGACAGCGAGAAAAATACCAGCGCTTGTGTGTTGAAAAAATATCCTCTGACGGAGACAATGGAATGAAGAAAAAAACTCTTTGCAAGTGCTTTTATCATAATTATAACGAAAATAACTTTTCCCAACCTTTCTACCTACATAATTTGAAGACACTAATGCAAATTGAACATTATTTGTATATATATATATATACATATATATATATATATATATATATATATATATATATATATATATATATATATATATATATAGTGTGAGTGTGTTAGTGTAGCAAATCCTTCATTTCATCATATTTTAAGCACTACTCTACTCTAAACTAAATGTTTAATGTAGAATGCGTCGTGCACTTCATGGAATAAACCCATCACACATTGGATATTGTATTACTGATTAGTACTTCGGTATATATATATATATATATATATATATATATATATATATATATATATATATTTATTTATTTCAGAAACATTTTTACTCACTGTATGTATATGTATATATGTGTAGGGGGAAGAATATTTTCCGACAAGATAAAATGTACTGACAATATTGGAAAAATTAATTATAATCCCTTACATACTTCATATATATCAATAACGTCATGCAGCGATATCACAGCAAGAGATTCGTTTCAAGTTTTCAATGACAACAAGGAACACAAATCAATTTAAAATATTCAAGTATGAAAAAAATCGTAAACATCGTAACGCGTTCCGGAAGTGAAGCATAAAAGTAAGTATAATAATTTATTTTCCAATATTATCATCAAATTATATGTATGTACGGATAATGTTACATGTAAGTTTGTCATACCATTTTACCTTTCAAAACAATCTGCAAAATCCTCTCCCGGGACCACTATCTGTTGCTTGTTCTTTCTTGAGGGCGAAAAGCTCGAAGTCACAGTGAGCATAATCTCAACTGACGGACACGTGGTAGGCAATGTTTTGCCACAAACTCCAGGTATGAACAGTGTGAGTAATTGTGAATACATCGATCATAGATTACATTGGCTCACTAAATGGCATCTGCCTGCTGACTGAATAAGCCATCGGGAGAGTGTATATCCATGAATTTCTATCATAGATCACGAAGTCATATTGAAGCTGCAAAACCTGTTCTTTAGTTATTCAAAATGGATGGAGACTTTACAAAAGGTCTCACTCTCTCTTTCTCTCTCTGTCTCTCTCTCTCTCTCTCTCTCTCTTTCTCTCTCTCTATATATAGTTATACTAATATGCTCAAGGTTATTAACAATATGCATACTCTAACCGCTTTTAAGCACACATGGGTATATACATGAATATGAATAGACAAACACACTGGATTCCAAAAACAACCTTCCTTATTTATGCATACGTAGAATATTATATATATATGTGTGTGTGTGTGTGAGAGAGAGGGAGACAGACAGACGGACAGAGTTTGCGTCTGAAGCTATTAAAAAACTCAAATGGCAATGGGCAGGCCATGTTGCAAGAATGAAAGACAACTGATGGACAACACATCTCACGACATGGATCCTCAGAGATCGCATGCAAAGCTGAGGCCGACAGAATGCAAGATGGAGAGATGCACTGGACAAAGTCGGGAAATACTGACTCCGCGACGCCCATGATAGAGAATTGTGACGAATCCTGGGGAAGGTCTATGTCCAATGATGGACGTTAAAAGACTGATGATGATGATGATGATGATGATGTCATTCTTACTTTCTCTCTCTCTCACTCTCCACACACACACATACACACACACACACACACACACAAATATATATATATATATATATATATATATATATATATATATATATGTATATATATATATATATATATATATATATATATATATATATATATATATATAAGATTAAGGAGAGAAAACAGCACGTGATTCATGGCAGATCCATTTTTCAAGTTTTTCAAGAGTGGTGAATGATATAGAGATTTATGTTTAGACACCGTATTCGGAATTAACCCATATATATATATATATATATATATATATATATATATATATATATATATATATATATATATATATGTTTGTGTATGTGTGGGTGTGGGTGTGTGTTCATGTATGCTTTTAGTGTTCATCTCTTTATATTCACCGTCCATTAGACCGTAATCTTTTGTGATTCACCATTCAGTCATCTCCATCCATTGTGACCGTTCCATCCACCAGCACCAAAGCCACTAAACACAACTACTGCCACTCCCGTCCACTCATGCAGCCATCTCGGATGACGGTGCCTAAATACATATTTAATGCACCATTTTTCGCTTTTAGGCGCAAGAGAAATATATAATAAATTGAGTGCTGGCCGTTATATCTCAGATGTGCGCAATGTGCTAAAGTAGATGCCTTTTCGACTCCGTGAATGCTGTGACCAAACAAAGTAAAAAAAAATCAAATAAATAACTAAAAAGAATCGAATGAAATAGATTCAATAAGCAGAAGCGAAGTTGACTTCTTTGTGAAGATGATCTTGCCACTCAAAGTTTGCAAATGAAAATAAATCATAGTTAACTGTAACAATCTCCGATGGGTGTCTGCGTATGCAAACGTAACAAACACAGGGGTATCAACTCACCATAGCCCCACATATTGTTCGAACAACCAGCCAAACGATCTACTAAATCTTCACTCTTTGCTCGTCTGTATTTGTGTGTGTGTGTGTGTGGGGGGGGCTCTGGACGTTCTTTGTCACATTTTGGAGGCAACAACCTTGAAAGTACACCACTGGGCAATATCTAGAAACATTTTTCTTGTTATATAAAAAAAGGGAGGCTCATATTCTCTTTAGATTATGTTGGTTCTGGTATACGCCTCCGTTGCGTTAATTCATTTATGCAAGGTATGGATATTTCTATTTCACTAAACTTTGCCTGAACTGACACAGAGACGCAACAGTGGATAATCCAAGTATGACCATATGATATAAACAATGGTCAATGTTCTTTTTTAGGGCTATCACCTAGTTTCAATTCGACACAGGACTACAATTTTAGGTCGAACCTACAATGTCATGCTTGACTTGTTTGCTCATCATTCTCTCGATTATATTGTTGCTTTGGGTTAGACTTATTCAAAAGGTTACTAGATATGTGTTAGAGTCCTTGTAGTAATAGCAGGACTACCTTTTTTGCCAGTCAGTCAGGACGATGTGTGTGTGTTGGGGGGGGGGGCTTTGAATCTTTTTTATATACATTCATTTAGCAAATTCGTTTCATGACTTCAAAATGGGACAGACACTGCATGCAATCTCAAGTATGTATTTGGTCTGGGCACTGTCAGCGAACGTACAGCTCAACATTGGTTTCAATGAGATACGAGAGCTTTGGAAATGGGGAGGGCTATGATTATCCTTATGTGATTGACAATATCTAATCGAGGGTCATAACAGAGAAAGATCCACACAAAACAACTCGAGAGGTTGCAAAGGAACTTAACGTTGACCATTCAACCGTTGGTCGACATTTGCACCAGATTAGAAAATGAAAAAATCCGCCGAATATATATATATATATATATATATATATATATATATATATATATATATATATAGAGAGAGAGAGAGAGAGAGAGAGAGAGAGAGATAGATAGATGGATAGATATGAAACACTTACATGGTAAACGACTGATGATCCAAACATGAGAAAAATTCACCCAGTGAATCAAAATACCACATTATGTATAGACAGGGAAAAACACTGAAGAAAATTACATAAATTGTATTAGCAGATATTGGGAACGAGTTAACTGGAGAAAAACAAAAAATCTTTTTGAAAATTTTTCAAATATTCCGTTTCCAAAGCCATAAAGCTTTCTAGTCTCTCTCTCTCTCTCTCTCTCTCTCTCTCTCTCTCTCTATATATATATATATATATATATATATATATATATATATATATATATATGCAATGCTCTTCCAACATGTAATGAAGTACTCTAGTAGATAGGGATTATATGCAAAAAATGAATATATCGCTCAGATTCAACCTTACTGACCGTCCTGTTCCGTGGAGCAGTGGGGGGATACCAGCCTCTGGGTCTGAAGCTAAGGTTCTGAATGGCATAATGGATAGTCTATAGCCACACTGAAGAGTTGTTATACAACAAACAGCTGTCTTTGGATGACACAATATATATATATATATATATATATATATATATATATATATATATATATGCTAAGATGGAACAATAAGTCTATAGCTTTGTTATCAAATATAATGTTCGATTTATGTAAATAATATTAATCGGTAAGTTTGGTGCATTGTCGAGGGAGGAGATTATATGAAAAAATGAATACTCGTAGAATAACTTTCCATAATTTTAGGCTGCAAACTTATGGATATGATTACACGCATACATATATACATATAATATATATATGAAAAAATATTTTTAAATACATACATAGATTGATAAAAAGATATAGGATATACATATACGGATGGATACATAATTGCCTTGCCTGATCGGCGTGCTAAGTGTTGTCCAGTGGCAAACTACCGATTTTATTCCATACCAAGATAAAATTGATCAGCCACAAGGCTACACCAAGAGGGTGCATGTGAAAATCAATAACCTTTCAAACATAAGATGGACCAACATGATTACTTATATATATATATATATATATATATATATATATATATATATATATATATATATACAGAACTACACTTTCGCACACCCGGCCACAATTTTGCCACAGACGCTAGTTTTACGATCGTGAAGGAATAGAAAAAATACACCAATCGACAAAGTTCCAGAAAAACATGAGGATTTGTGGATCAACAAACTCAAAACTCTGTATCCTAATGGATTGAACACTAAACTTAATAACCCTAATCACACAGATTTCTAAATCATACGACTCCTACAAACAATACCATCACACCAACATCTACCTCCCCCCCAGATACATTCAATACTGAGAACTTCAAAGTCACTCACACCCATAGGGAAAATCCACCTTAGCCAGTTATACCACTTGTCCAAATCATAGCCAACATATTTTTGATAACTTGTAGGGTTAAAACCTATGTAGCTCCTTGACCTCACCACCCCTCCATTTACACTATCCCTAACATACCCCAAAAATCTAACTCCACATTACTTCCCTCATACCCTGACACATTTTGCACTCTTCAAGACCAACTACTGCTGCTTAACCATAGACTTCATCACTAGCTGGACCCTCTCTTTCACACAGCAGGATGCCTCCAGCAGCCTTTATAAACATTTTACCCTCAAGGAAAAGCTCCTGATAGTGGACTCTGGTTCCACATGAAACCTTTAACCTCTAAAAACACATACTCATATAGCACACACCACTGAAGATGGGAATACATCCCAAAATATGCCTGGACCATAAATAACAAAAATATCTACTGATAAATAAACTTTACCTCAAAACACTTTACTCCCGAGTGTGTCTCACTCTTTACAGTCCATGTATATATATATATATATATATATATATATATATATATATATATATATATATATATATATATTATATATATATGTATGTGTGTGTGTGTGTATATATATATATATATGTGTGTGTGTGTGTGTGTGCGTGTGTGTGTGTGTGTGTTTTGGCATGGTTGATCCTGTGTGTTTTTATCAATTATTTATGCGCGAAATATGTATAGTTTTTCTTTTGTTTTCATGACTTATAACCCTAATCTCGATTTGAAGTTTCGACTCCAGTTCTAAACTAGTTTCCGATTTCGTTTGCTGATGAGAGAATTGCTAGCCTTATCAATTGCAATCACACTTCCTCGATCTAACGTTGGATGTATTCCTTGAAATTGCATGACATTAGAAACGCAACGATATGGAAATTTCCTGAATGTAACAATATGGACATTTTCTGAGATGATATACCAAAATTTAATTTCACAATCTTAATCATTAAAAAAGTTACTTGATATGAGTTCTTTTGGGAGGGGGCATAATTTAAAAATCTCTACTATCGTAAATGCAGATACCTAATTATTTAAGTGCGGTTCACGTTACAGGGTCTTGAAAAAGATAATTTGATATTCTCGTTTAGATACCTGCTTTATATTTTTTCAAGATTTTATTGCTTTAGATAGACAATCAGAAAGAGCTTTTGCATCTCATCCAGATTTCCTTTGTGTATACATGAAAGCTGCACACATAACGACATATTCCTGTCTTTTAGTGGGAAATGTGCTGTGTGTACGAGAATAAATATATTTGATGTGAAATAATACTTATTCTTAACAAATAAGCATAAATACAACCATGGAAATTATTTCTTATATGCGTATATATATGTATACATACATATATATGTAAATACATATATACGTGTGTGTGTGTGTGTGTGTGTGTGTATGTGTATATATATATATATATATATATATATATATATATATATATATATATATATACGTATATATATATATATATATATATATATATACACACACATATGCATGTGTGTGTTATTAGGAAATGGATACATGATCCAATAGAATGATTATAAATTGCTTTAGATTATTCTAAAACTTTTTTCGAAATGATATCCCGTGAATCATTAGGCCTAGATGACATAAATAGAATAAACCATAAAAGAATATGATATATATTGCCCGTAGTAGTCCCATTATTTTAATTGGTTATTCACTCTCTCTTCCTCTCCCTCTTTCTGTATATATATTCATGTGTGTGTGTGTGTGTGTGTGTGTGTGTGTGTATATATACATATGTGTGTATATACATATAAACATACACACACATATATATATATATATATATACATATATATATATATATATATATATACATATATATACGTATATATATCTATCTATCTATATGAATATATACATATATATATATATATATATATATATATATATATAGTGAGAGAGAGAGGGGGAGGAATTGGATATCTATGTATATACATATATTTATATTTTTATGGCTCTGTAGTTTACAGTTTTTTAACAGTCGAATCCGTATTTAATATTTGATCCTGATTTGCTGCCTTAAAATTATTCCTTTTCTGAAAAAAGTTATTGAAGAGTACGTACACAAAACAATAAAGTGCTGATTGAACTTGAGAGACATTTCTAAGATTCCCCTAGAATCGTGCAGAATATGACTGGGAGCTTTACCATCAATCTTCATTGTTCATTTACATTGGATTTTTTCCCTTGATTATCAAGTGCAGTGACTGAGATAGTTGATAATTACACGACAGTGACATTGATCGGTGTACGACCCTAGGTAAAAACTGTGTTTACCGATGCTAATTTTCCAGAAATACCTCGAAAGATTTGTGTAAGAGCCTTCTTAACCAAAATACACCAACATTTAGCGTTGTGTTGTGTTGTGTTTGCTTAGCTCATCATGAATTTCTATTTACGCAGCTATTCCGATGTTTCTCCTGAGATTCTGCAAATGTTCCATGTCCTAGCTGTTCACTGATAGCATTTTTCTTGTCATGAAACCTAGTCATTTGTAGAAGGTGTTATTTCCACCATGACAATCATATTGTAAATCGATATATCGCTCGAACGGACAAGAAGCTCGAATCACCCTACTGCATCGTACAGATATGAATTATAGCCCCAAGGACCGAGGATGCCAATGATAAACAGCATCTTCACATTCGACAAAGCACAGGACGAACTCCAGGGAATTGCTGAGTTCTGTAGTTGTATCTGTGTTAACAGATTTAATGGGAACAATTGAGTTTATTCTGTAGAAAACTTCGAATGGAGTAAACATTGTCTTCAACAATAGGGTACCACTCACAAAAGCATAAATATTTGTATCTTTCTCAATATATATATATATATATATATATATATATATATATATATATATATATATATATAATTATATATGTGTGTGTGTGTGTGTGTGTGAGAGAGTGTGTCTGTGTGCTTTATTGTGTCTATGTGCGTATGTTTATGATAAGAACATATAACATGATGAATATAACAAATAACATATATGTATACACATTCACATGTATATATATATATTTGTGTGTATATACATATATACACACACACACATATATATATATATACATACATACATACATACATACATATATATATATACATACATACATACATACATACATGCATACATACATACATACGTATACATATATATATACATATGTATATCTTTCTATATATAAGGAGAGAAAAGGTGAGAGAGGGAGTAAACCAACTGTGATCAGCATGTGTATTGCAAAAGTATCCTCGTTTCGTTTGGTAATCACAGCATGTATCTGAACTGAATTTTGCAAATGTTCCATGGGAAGCTTTTTTATCAAAGGTAAAAAGAGATTGGTTTATTTCCGAGGAAAAAAAACGTCTTGTATTTCAGGGAAGATTAGATTATTACCTGTTTTTTATTCGATATTCCAAATTGACCTATCGCTACGAAGACTGTAAAAAACAAGTTACACGTCGATAACGTTACACTTTGGTACCTTCAACTGTAAACTGAAATCAGAAACTTTTTTGCTATAGAAAAGCCTCTGGTTACTCATATATTGCTTACTGGTTCATTTCCGTGCAGAACGTCATCGATACAGAGAAAAAAAGGTTGTCGTAAGTAAAAATAAAAGGTGCAAAAGATCAATTCTTACATATCTATGTTTATACTATAATAATGAACGGTAGGATTTTTCTGTTTCTCGGTCATTAATGATATATTCTTCCATTTGAAATGAAAATTTTGCTAATAAAATATCTCCAGTCTGCCATTTAAAACGACGTATTCTTCAGTGAAATCAATTCAGTGGAATCTTCATAAAAACATTTATCTAATAGAAATTCAAATATATTCGTGATCTTTTTCATTGTGATCGAAAGGAAAACATCACATATTTTGATTTGTTTATCTAATCATGTAGATCTATATCATTAATATTGAGCACAATATTTTCACAGTCTCTCTCTCCCCCCCTCTCTCTCTCTCTCTCTCTCTCTCTCTCTATATATATATATATATATATATATATATGTATATGTGTGTGTGTGTGTGTGTGTGTGTATATATATATCAAACGATTTGAAAACGGAAGGTAAAATCTTCAAACAGTGTTTTGACGATTGAACTCTTTCTTGTTGGTTGTATTGTTAACACGACGCTTCGACCAATTCATTCTATTCCTTCTTCAAGTGTAATATTTGAATTTGATGATGGTGAATAGTATTTGTCAACGATGGTCGTAAACAGAATATTCTTATTGTTGCCATTCTACAACGTAGGATTCGGTTAATGTCGATTTCTCTTTCTTTATTCGTTTGGCCTGGATTTCCATACCTCGTCTCCGTTGATCAGTGGAAGCCACATCGAGTTGAATTCTGCACTTGTCTGACATACATTCTGTGGATATGTAAGTGTGAGCTGCCCCCTATATGTTTCTTCTGTTTCGAACAGCGTTCCCTGTCCATGATGTGGACTTCTTCCAAAAGAGGGAAGCAATCACTCTTTACTCTCCAAATATAGCCACCCAGATCGATAGATCTTGCATTTGATTATGGCTTCTTTATGCAAGTCAAGTTTAACTCTGAGAGGCCTGAGAGGTCCCCAGTATAGACTTTTCCACTTGTACATTGAGAAGTTCAGTCGTTCAAAAAACTATTCGAATGCCATTGAAGCTATAGAAAAGGTAAAACCTTTTTAATGCTATTCATATCTATTGTTTTCTTCTGTTGTTATAATCTAATGACAATAGTTTTCGTAATTTATTGACGATACTAAAACAAAAACTGCTACCAGCACTACTAAATTTATTCGCAAACGAATTGTTATAACCTTCGACTCTTAGCCAGCATGTCTTAGATGCTCCAATGTATCAGCTTTCTGGCTGGCTTTTACTTTATTGAATATATCTCTCGAAGGAAAGGAAGAAAGAACCAAAACCAATTCTCCATCAAAGACAGTAAAAGCAAAGTGTTTTCTCAAACAGGGATGGATAGATGAGTTTAGAAATGTTAGCCATAAAATCCTTCAGCTGGACTTTGAAACTCTTCCTTGGCCATAATCTGTAGGTCCCATAAGCTCCCTTGTTTCGACCATCGGTTGCACACCCTTCAAACTAACACTCCCTCTCCTTAGTAAGTGTGCCCCACCCAAGCACAGTCTACTACCCAAACCATGTACGTTATTGATGTCCAACGAACATCCTCAAAACAACTGCACCCCCTACTGAAAAAACACTCTAGAAGAATTGAATCTCTTTTGCTGGACCATGAAAACGATGAAGAACGCAGACGAGGGAGAAGGACTGCAGAACCGCTCTGGTGTAGTTGATCACCTGCTATAGTTGCCCGTGAACTACCGAAATTTGATATCGACATCGCTGCAATCATTGAAGTCCGCTTTCTAGCCCAATGGAAGCTGAAAGAACGTGAAGCAGGTTACAACCCATACTGATCAGGCAAACGGAAAACTGAGAAATACTTATCTGGCGTAGGATTCACATTGGAAAAAAAAACAACAATTACCTTAAACTAACCATCTAACCAATCAGCGACTAACCGTATTATCACACTGCAGATCCATTTGATAAGGCAACAGGATATATGCTCCTATCCTGTAGGCAAACCCTGGAGAAAAACTTAAACTCTACTCCGTTCTATGCAACCGTCTCTTAACTGCCTTTATTGTGTTAACAGGGACCCCAGTCTTTAGGAGAGGCGTGCTAGGAATGTACAGACTTGGGAAGGGCAACGGCAATGGTCGCTGTATCCTCCTCAGATTTTACGTGGAACGAGCCACTTCATCATAAATACGATAATCCAACAAACAGACGGACTAAAAGCAATATGGATACAGCTTTGCTCGATACAATAGCATCTCAATGATTACACCCTGGTGCATCAAAGGGACTTAAAGATAATAAAAAACACATTTCCATGGAGGGGAGGAAATTTAGTTCGAGATCGTGATTAAGGTACTTATTATAGACCCAGGGGACTAAATAAGAATTTAATCAAATCAAATGAATAATAAATGAAAATGATAATAATTTTTTTTCTTAATAATAAAGAAAATAACAAAGGATGAAAATCGAATGAAATAAATGTACTAATCAATTGAAAAGGATATATTACTCCTCGACGGGGAGAAAGAGGGTTTAAAACCTTAGCTGTTATCTACACACGCATCTGTTATAAGGATAATTCTCATAAGAGGCCTAAAAATCTCTCCAGCTAACCAAAGCGTCTGCAAAATCAACAATGCTTCTCTGGCCTGCGTTCCAGTATATATATATATATATATATATATTCACTGATTCATTACATATCTGAAGGGGCATCAGCTGGAAACAAGAGCATAGCAATCTTAGTGCTATCAAAATATCACCTAGTTAAGATACTATAATTTTTTTTGTGCGCGTGTGTGTGTGCATTTGGGTTTGTGTTTGTGTATGTGTGTGTATGTGCACGCGTGAGAGTGAGGTCCAGAAACATAAAAGATAGCAAAAAACCACATCTGCCCCAGTGGTGTGTCTCCAACATGCACGACAATCCACGCAGGCAGCCGTACTGTCGTGTTACCCCACTGAAGACACCGGAGTCAGATAAAACTTGTCTGTAAATTAGAATCGCAAAAGCCACCATTCGTTGTAAAATTCCAAAGTATGAATTATCATACGACACCCTACAGAACTAAAAACTAGGTCTTCATGTCTACAAATTTGTCTTTTATCTCTTGGAAACCTTATTTTCCACGTACTTCTGTATTTTAACATATCTCTTATGCTTCCACACCTAAAAGATGAAAAACAGATGAATAAAATAAATGAAAAAAATAATAGTACTCCACGATGAGGGAGCAGAACGGTTCGAAACCTAAGCTGTTATCTGCACAGGCAACCGTAATTAGGATACTTCTCTTAGAGAGTTAACAGACCTCTCCAGCCAGCTCAGGCGTCTGCAAAACCAGCGTTGCCTTTCGGGTCTGGTCTTCGATATATATATATATATATATATATATATATATATATATATATGTATATATATATATATATATATATATATATATATATATATATATATGCATCATATAGCCATATTGTTAGGGTACGTCTTAGGAGGGACAACAATCCTCTGGAGTGGGCACTGGTATTTGCCAAAAAATACTGCTGCGTCACTCGAACCTCCGCTTCAAAGTGTGTGTCCGCGTATTTATTTATATGTATATATGCATATGTGTATGTGTGTGTGTGTGGATATATCTATGTTGGCAATTGTGTCTTTATATGTATATATATATATATATATATATATATATATATATATATATATATATATGTATAAATATATATATATATATATATGTGTGTGTGTGTGTGTGTGTGTGTGCGTATGTATGTGTGTGTATATATATGTGTGTGTGTGTATATATATAGGAAATATAGGTCCATAAATTTTCTTTGTTGCTGAATTTTTCTTCCTCCCAGAAATATATCGTATTTCTCTGAAGTAAGATACTGTCTTCAAAAATCAATCACTGGGATAAAGTACTGGGGGAAAACAAAAAACGAACGAAAAACACGAGGAGTTGGGGGTTATCATCTGCTTCAATTAGGCGAGGGAGGCTTGGAGGTTTTAGACTTGATTTGATACTTGATAAGTGGACATTTTTGTTTTATCCCCATAGGTGTGGCTCAGACCTAGGCATCCTTGCAGGCTGCTATACTTTTGGATCACTCCCCCGAGGGGAGAGCAAGCCTCAACAATCAGTGCACATCTGCTCTGGTCGGATCTTTGCTTAAATACAGCCGTGATGTGGATCAATGGAGTGAGTTTTGGTCGAGCTGTGAGGTCTTTGTAACTGACATAGCTATAGTCAGTAAATGATCGTAGTACCTGCCTTGGGGCAACTATGAGCGAGTAGCTCTCTCAATTTATTATCTCAAAGAGTAATTTCAATCGTTGCTGTAGAGGAGCAATGTAGTGGCCTTGAACTAGACTAGGCCGGGGTTAGTAAATAAACTTCGTTGTTTTTTTAACAATCTCCTGATCTGATGGATTAGATACATATCAGTCGGACACAATGAAATGAGAAATGGTTACTGATGAGCAATAGAATACAGAAGAGTCTGTCTTAACGACGAATGGTCAAAGTATATGATGGGTATTGAGAGACTGCATGATAGAAGTTATGATATAGCGCCATAAAATGAATAAAACACTAAGGCTGAATGATTGATGCGATGTCTGCGTCGGACTTGGTTACTTATTAAAATGCATCTATTCATGAATGCTTCGACTTATTGGGGCTAGATTCATAATATGTAATAGTTATATATCAATTCACATAGCCATAGATTCATGTATGCAGTACATATCATAAGTATTTGAACAAACATTCGTTTTATTTCCAATAGCTTGTGGTTAAGAGTTTAAAATAGGAACATTACGTAAGAAAAGATAAATTTCTGGCAATAAACATAACAAAGCATGGATTTAGCTCTGTTTTGTGGATCCGAGGGTTAAGTATATAAAATGGGTAATGTTTTTTTCAAATGGTTCATTAAGACTATAAATTGAGTTTCACCTGAGAAATATTTTCGATTGAATTCAAGTGGAAGAGAATGTGAAATCTATAATGAACAATCAGAAAAATCTGTACTCATTCTAAGATGGCCTCAAGCGCTGTATTGAATAAAGATGTACTTGATATGCACGTTTGTATATCAATTATTGTTCTCTTTATATATATATATATATATATATATATATATATATATATATATATATATATTGTCATTATTGAGGGGTGGGGAAAATGCTGGATGCTGGGGATAGAACATGCGTAAATAAGCGTACATGGAACATTCAGTTGACTGAATCTCATTCCAATGATGCAATCGTCTATTCATCTGATACCTCTGTCCCCCATATATACTGCTTTTGAGGTCACGTGAGGGCCAGGGCTGATGGTATATGTGAAACGTTCCAGGTAGAAATGTTACGATTAAACACGTTTGTTTTTTGATAATTAATCGTTGTGGTGTTTGCGTTTATTTAATTTATGAGGTTGAGTTTCAAAAACAGGTTTTATCAAACAAATAATTTGTTTGTTTCAGATTGTGAACCAATTTTTAAACATTTTGGGGTTCGATTTGTTATTATTTAGTATTGCTCAGGTGAATCTGGCCGATCAGATCTTACTTTTGAAGACTTGTGTGAGTAACATGAGCTACAGAGTCCACAGTCACAGTTTTAGAGTCTAGTGCTAGTTATGGAGCCCATCATTTCCACCCTAGTCCGCTTATTCAGGGAAAGAGATTTCAACCTTATGAAGCATTCTTATTTGCAAACCACGATGATAACCATACGATGGACCTCACAGTGCATCTCTACAACACGATGGACCTTGACAAACAACACCTAGAAGTGGTTCAATCATTAAA
The DNA here is from genome assembly GCA_963457665.1 of Thysanoteuthis rhombus. Lineage (NCBI taxonomy): Eukaryota > Metazoa > Mollusca > Cephalopoda > Oegopsida > Thysanoteuthidae > Thysanoteuthis > Thysanoteuthis major. The sequence continues at coordinate 61,040,404 of OY735207.1, forward strand.
GGTGATGGAAAAGTGGATCGACAGAAGAACTGGTAGAACCACCCCAGTGGATGGTGGTAGCGAGTCATCCCGTACCTGGATGCCAAGCTGTGCCAAGTTTAAAAGATGGAAGCAATCGCCATAGACATCATGAGCAGACAGAATACCAAGAGATTTTTCTTTAAAAAAAGGGAAAGCGCCCTTTATAGTGTTGCAGGCAAGTCGGCCAACCAACTGGTACTACACACAAAGAGAAAGAAAAAAAACATACCCAGATCTTGGCACAGATCATCAGCTGAGCAACAATAGTTCCATTATTTATGAAGGGGCTACAGAATAAAGAAGATTGTCGATTCTTTCTTTAAGCAAGTATTAAAGCAAGCTGGAGGCAGTTCAGAAGGAGAAGGTGCCAAGGGATGACTGTTGTTATCATGGCTCTCCACTTCATATCACTATAGACATTGTGAACGACTGAGACCCAGTCGTCTCCTGCATCTCTCAGTGACGATTACAAGCTGCACTTATATCAGTTGGATTGTATTTTTCAAGCACGAGTGAACATTTAAAGTAGAGATTCAAGAAGCGACGTAGTCATCATAGAAGATTCGGCACTGATCAATGCTCAACCTGAAAACGCTTGATGACTGCTAGACATCATTCAGAAGATTGAACCCCACGATGCCTTGTACAAAAGATTGGACATAGCGTTTGATGTGTGCAAGAGGCTAAGCTAGGAATCTGTGACCAGGTCCATGATTGAAGAAAAAGAGTGACAGGAAACAGTCAGACGCCCAACAACTAGAGAAACTTGGGAAAACTTTCAAAAATGACAGCAACAACACTTGGCTTTTTGCCCCCCCTGCAGAGATAAAACAGAGACGGTCACAGAAGTGGGGGGTGCCATTTGCAACAAAAGAGGTCTTTGGATGCTGTGTCCCCATGCTCTCTCAGAATAGGAATACAGAAACAGATAGAAAGTACCTCACCAGCAAAGCTAATAACACATGCGTCTCTGTTATATATGAACTGACATCCTCATAGGACCTTGGTCTTGCAAACACGTTAATTGCCTTAAGCCGAAGAGGCATTGCACAATGAATTCTAGTCCATTAGGTTGTTTCTGCAATAGGGTCTGAGGAAACCAGCGAAATAACATATTTTCATGTATTCATTGAATGCAACGGTGTCTGTATGCCACAGTAAAGAGAAACATACTGCATGGCAGCCTTGTTAAAACTTCATTAATCGCATCTAACATCAGTAATTCATATTGTCCTACAACGGTCGGAGAGACTCGTTGGTCTCGTGTGTAGAAAATCAAGTGAAACGGTGTGGATGATCTCTTTATCCGTGAGCAGAGGCTGAACAAATCAATCCCACTAATACTGTCAGCATGCTCTCGGCCAGACATTAGCAGTCCTGCTGATCGGGAGCAGGGTGTACAGAAAGAAAAAACATATAAGCTGTGAACAAATATGTTGGCCACCATTACATACTTCAAATTGCAACTAGCTGTTGGGAGCTGACCAAATGGTCTTGTAAAAAAAATTGCGACCGAAGATTCAAATGCATACACTTCGGTGCAGCTGCATATGTGAAAAGTAACGATTCTAACGGAACGCTCACATATGCACAATACACGTATATTGGCTTTACATTTAGATTACTAATTTCCTATTATATCATTGCCATCATTACACTAGATTTAAAAAGATTCTATCATGAAATCATAAAAATTGACACTAAAATCATTCGAATCGTCAAACTAAACACATTTAGATGAGAAAAATCAAGTTAGGGGTCCAATTTGGTAGCCATCTTGAAACATGTCCATCATCGTGGATTTCCTGGTGGTCAGTCGGGTAGATCCTATCAAAAATGTCTGGATAACAAACACACCAAATTTTATGCTTATATCATAACGCACACGATTTTCCAATTATCAGTTCGATTGCAAACCTGCTAAATGCATTGATTTTAAAACAGGATCACATAGACACAATACATTACATCACCTACATACAAGCCCAGGGTTCATTCCAGGAATAGTACAAGCACACACATACCACTCCTTTAAGAGAAAGAAAAAGAAGTCTCACCAAACATCAACCAAAAAGCTAAAAAAGAGAGCAAAACCCTACATTCACCCTACCCCACATATATTAACACTTACCCATTAAATGCTAGACACCAGTTCTTAAATCTGGAAGAAAACCCAAATTCCCTGAGAACTAACCATTTTATTTCTGATCCCCTCCTCTGAACCCTTTTTCTTATCCAAGATAAGCCCAACCCCTCAGAGACAGAAAATAAACACCATCTGGCCCCTCCCTTCACATACCCTTTTTATTTAAGACCAATTTGACTCTCAACTACGTATACATGCAAAAACTTCCCCTCTCATCCCTGTTATACAACCAAACAACGCAAAAATATCCATATTTCTTTCCTCAAACATGTAAACAGCAAAACTTTCTCTTGTCTGCTGCAAGTTTTCATCTAAAAAAGATGATAGGTATCCGTCGAAATGCATCTGAACATTCCCACGTGATAATAAGAATAATTTGAGATGTAACACCTGCTTTCCCTTAAATTTTTCTCTTCGCCTTTCTATTGTCACTTCCATCAACAATTCTGGGGGTGTAAATGCGCACAAGAGCTCCATTGTGGTTTTAAATATTTTCCATCTTTTCTTAGCTCTTATCACCAATGATAAAATCATGATGCTTGAACAATGAACACTCCTACATATATACACACACATATAATCCAACAGAAATAACTATGCATTGTATTATGTATAGAATTAAATTAATTAGAGAAAATGGGGTGCAGCAAGAATCGAACATGCGACCCATAGGTAGCTGCTTTAACATAGTGTCACATTGTGCAAAACTGCTCGCCAGTTGGGCAAACATCCAAATAACTATTATCCGTCAAGATTCTCACATTGTTTATTCACTGTCCATATTTGCTCTATTTCTCAACGCAGACAACCCTATTATTAGGAAACGGATTTATAGTCCATCAGAAATAATTATAAATGCATTAAATTACTTCGAAACTATATTTGAAGTGATACACCGTTAATATATATATATATGTGGTTACATACATACACACGTACATACATACATACATATATATATATATATATATATATATATATATATATATATATATATATGTATGTATAGATAGATAGATAGATAGATAGATAGATAGATAGATACTCAGTTTGAATAAAATTTTACCGAAATAAAACTCTTGAATACAGAGGGGTATATCTTATTATATTTTATATGTATATAACGGTGTAAGACGAGCTTGTTGATAACAGTAAAATATGTTAACAGTAAAGACTACTGGGATACAATCTCTTGCCATTCCTGTTTTGCTGATGGTCATGGTGTATAAATTTGGGCAGTTTGGTGATGTTCAATTTAGCAAGTCAAGTCGTAACTATTGGCAAACAAAATGAGACATCCTGCATGTATGTATGTATGCAAACATATACATATACATTCAAATGCACACACCCATGATTACGTATATATATATATATGTATATAAATTACTCTATCAACTCAGTACATTGTCAAATAGTTTCTCTTGCATCAAAATCTATTCTCCTACTCTCAAAAAATATTGCAAACAAGAGAAACGCAAAATGAAACTTTCCCTCATGCATACGTCTACTCCATTTTTCACGCCTATCAGGGGCATTCCAAATCATCGACTTATACATGATTCTATACGCTGAAGCTATGGTAAAAAATTCATTAGGTCTGGTAAGTCATTTAATAGAAGCCGTCTCATCATCAACGTCTCCCGGCAGTGTTGGGGCGATCAGTCAAGACATTGGAAGAAAAAAATGAAAGTGGATTATTCACTTGGGGAGTGATCATCAAAAAAGTCCGAATTTCGAAAAAAAAAACATGTATGCAGCTGGACACAAAGTAATAATCAGTTCGACATGAACTTACATCTCAAATTGAACCCCCACTAAAGGGTAGGAGGTTAGAAATATGAATACATAGCCATTCAGCCAGCTATTCAGTAGAACCCATTTGAAAACTGAAGAACCCTATCTTGATAGTTTCAGTGACAGTTTTTGTTGACGGTTTCTGATAATCCAGAAGTTAACCACAATTTTTCATTCCTGTCACTTCATCGTTTCAAAAGGACACCAATTCATCTGCAGGAATGAAATTGATATTAGATATCCCCTTGTTTCGAATGATTTTCTGGCACGTCAGTTCCAAATTCTTCAAGACGATCAACACCGAGGCATCACGCTACCCCGAATTGAGCAGCATTACGAAATCTCAGGTGGCTTCAGAAATCCGATCCATGAAAATTGGTTTTTATGCAAATGAGCCCAGTTGCACATTTCCTGTAACAGTACAGAGGTTTACGTGGTATTATTGGAAAGTTCTCAGACTAAGCCAAGAGAGAAAAAAAGCACAAGTACTTTGGCCGACCTTCACTCCGAAAGAGTCCCCTTGGGAACGTACAAACCGGCCCGAACGTCTCTTCCACACCTCAAGGGGACTCAGAAGTCCTCTCCTTAAATGCCGTTCAATATTGCCAGCGATTTCGTTAGAATCCCATCTGCAGTCCAAAGGCAGCGCCCTTTCAGTTTCGATTTCATTTTTGGGAACATGGCGAAATCATAGGTGGATAGTTTACGCAAGTACAAAGGGCGTAGTACGAAAAAGATTATTCGTCAAAAAGTGAGAAATCACTATCTCTCTTTTCCTCTCTCTCTCTTTCTCTCTCTCTCCCTCTCTCTCTCTCTCTCTATATATATATATATATATATATATATATATATATATATATATATAATAAGTATAACATGCACATAAAGCTGTTGCATGGTAACATTTCGTGCCTAACGCACCCATCAGCAACTTTTGCTTTAAAGCTCTGAAGAAACCCGGGACAACGGATGAAATGTTTTGAAGGAAAAAAAAAGAGATGTACCCAAGCATTTTCCTTTTCAACATTGCCAACTTTTCCACGAAGTAGAATAAGAAATATTCACAACGAATTCTATACATTTTTGTAATTACTCTTTTCTAAGAGGATTAAATATTTTATGTAAAGTCAATATAACAATTTTTCGTAGACATTTAGTCTATTACAATGGATGGCCGTTTTTGTTTTCATTATTTCACAGTAGATAACCAGAAATATATCGTACGCTCAAAAATCTTGGCTGACCATCGTAATTGACTAAATTTCCATAAAACCTATATGCATATATATATATATATAAACATAAATATATATATATATATATATATATATATATATATATATATATATATAAACATAAAGTTTTTTTCCAATGCATGCTAACAATATACTATAGATAACAGTTTGCTTAATCAATGAATAGCTAAATAAACTTCAAAGACTGTTCTAGGATTTCCCTAGCATTTCGGAAGAAATGCTGTTGACAACTCTTGTACCAACGAATATATATATATATATATATATATATATATATATATATATATATATATATATATATATACTTTTAAATGCAAATGATAACATGACTGAGAAGCAAAAAAAATTGAGATTGAATATTGTAATTTTTGGAGTATCGGTGGGCGTTAGTGAATTTGGTACTTCTCCCAAAATATGACTTTCAGCAAAATAGTTTGAAAACTACAGACAGCATTTTTTCAATGTAAGAAGAAAATGTAAATTTTCCGGATTCGGACTGTGTGTGTGTTTAAATTGTCAGAAAATCAATTTTCCATCTGAATATATCAAATTCAGAGGATTTGGTATATTTTCAGAAGATATCCGAGTTAAGGTCAGATATCTGCGTGTGAACCAAAATGCTGTAGATTCCCGTCAATACAACACCACGTGACTCTGTCGTTAGAACGGGTGGATTTTATAGTGTTTCAATGATGAAAAAACGAGAAAAAAACCCGACAATAACTCTTCTTTTTCACCCTTTCATAGTCTGACACTTCATATCAATTTAGCCAGCAGTATTTAAGGGTTTACTAATCTTAGGTAAAATACCCCAAGAGTCAACTCCCAATGGAGTTCAAAGGATGGGGGCAAAGTCCTAGTTTCTGTGCATTTCAGCTTAATAGTCTGGTCGAAACCGGGACTTCATTCCCTCCATTTTTCTTATAGCAACTCCATTGGTAGGACGCAAGTCCATCGAAGGAATACCCCTGCCTTAATCCTACAGTGTGACTAATTTGCTGCTAAGTGCAGAGGAGTCGAACCTGGGATCCTCCACGCGTGAGAGAGACATGACACTATACAAGGGTGATTTACCGATTTCTAGTTTAGTCTTACTGCAAACTAATTTCCGACAAAAGTGTAGGGAAAGTATTAAGATTTGCCGTTAGAACGGATGCCGTATCAATGGTAGTTCGTTGAATACCTCGAAAAGTAACTAAACAGATGTTGAGATATACAAAAGTACTTTTTTTTATCATTCGGATTAAATCCAGGGCATGTTCTAATATGATGTCGAGTTCTGGCACCACAATGTCGAGCACTTATCAACCAGATGTCACTGGCAATTTCTTCTGAATGGAGAGCTCGATCCTCATGGGCCTTGGGCTCGATTCACATACATTTATTAAATCTACTTATATTCTGTTCCTCTGTCCGTAACAATCGACTCTTCCACTTGAAACAATTGAATCTTTCCTCTGAAATGTGTTCAGTGGTTTTTCGGCGGGGGGTGCTAGATAAAATCATCTCGTAAAAAATTCAACTATATACTTGATTTTTTTCTTCATGAAGATCAATAAAATATTTATCTATTTTGATGAGCAGGCTTGGGCACTGGCGTACGTTCTACTGGCGCGAACGGTCGATATTCGGGTTTAGGTATAAATCGGGATGCTGAATGCTGGTTTTTAAGGACTGCACATGAATCAACCTTGACTGGAAAACTGGCAAAATCATTTTATCTTGCATTCCAATATGTTGTTTTGTGTTGAAATAAAGTTAAGTAGCGTCCTGTCCTATGCTAATATTTTCATGGGTAAATTCAAAGAAAGCGACGTATACCCGGAGATGTACAATGATCGCATTTTTCATAGTAGATATACAGATAACATTTTTTTCATATGCACGGGAAATACATCCAAACTAGAGAATTTCTTTGCACACAATTCAATTGAGTTTGATTTTGTGACATCCACTGAATCCATAGTCTTCCTAGACCCCTGCATATACAAAGATAGTCATAGAAAACCCCCAAACTACCCTCTACAATAAACTCATAGACACTCACAATTACCTCCACTCTAAATGAGCCCAACCCAAACATCTAAAATGAAACCTACCATTCTCACAAGCCCTTAGAATAAGAAGAATTTGCAGTACGGATAGTGAAATCAACAGACAACCATAAACTATTACAACATTTCACTAAACTAGGATACACGCTGGATGATACAAACAACCGAATAAAAAAGGCAATCATGACACCCAGAGATGAAACCCTTCTTCTCTCTAACAATAATAAACCTGATTGCAAACCACTTATAACCACCTTCAACAAGACACTCCCACTCTTAACATACATTATCAATATGATATGAAACATCGTCACCCTTAAAACCGGTCTCAGACAAATACTCACAGATCCGTGTGTCATCGCTTACTGCAGACCTCAAAACATCAAAGACATGATTAGCAGCATCAATATAATACATAATAGAGTCTCGCTCATCAATATCACTAGAACCACTAAATTCTGTACACCATGCGACAAAAGAAATTTTCTGTTGCAACCACCTTAAGTGCACTAAGGCCTTTACTAGCTCTACCACTAAAGAGAGTTTCTACATATACCATAGCTCTAACTGTCGTTGCAAAGACATTATATACGTCTTAAAATATATAGTTGCAATTTACAATACATAGGTAAGTCCATGTGGCAATTCAGCATTAGACATAACTACTATAGGCACAGAATTAAATCACCAAACCATCCCAGTCCACTTCCCGTGGAACTACACTTTCGCACACCCGGACAGAATTTTGCCAAAGATGCTAGCTTTACAATCATTAGGAAAAAATACTCCCTCTGACATAACTCAAATTCTAGGAAGACATGAAGATATGCAGATCAACAATATCAAAATTTTCTCCCCTAATGGACTTGACACCAAAATTAACAACCCCAATCACATAAATCTCTAAATCATAACACTTCCACAAATTATAACTTCACATTCACAGTCTACCCTCTATCTTGCATATCTAATATTGGAAACTTCACAGTCACTCAGACAAATTACAACTAAAGCCTTTGTAGGACATTCCACTAGTACAAATCACAACCAACATACTTTCAATGACCTATAATGTTCATACATATAAAGTTCCTTAACCTCATCACCCTTACTATCTATACTATCCCTAACCAACCCACACAATCCGACACTAAACTGCTTCCCTTCTACCCTGACACCCTATGTTCTCTCCAAGACCTACTACTGCTGCTAACATCACAAACTTCATCAGACTGAACAAAGACCCACATGTTGGGATGACCCTAGCAGATGGGATCCGATTTTTTGCTCACAAAGCAAAGCTCTTGATGGTGGAATTATTTTTCTTAGTAAACTTATAACAATTAGATGGTACACACACGCACACACACACACACACACACACACACAGAGCAACTGCTACTAAAGATGAGAATCCCACTCAAAAAATATTTAGACCATCAATGAAAACATTTAGGGCTGAAAAACTTAATTTCTATACATTTTTCATTCTTGAGTCCGTCTAACTTAATATAGTTCAAATCATATATATATATATATATATATATATATATATATATATATATATATATCAGATGTATTTCATTCTTCACTTGAATATCAGCGTCAAGTATTCATGGTTTCATCTTGAATCTATATAAAGGTTCTATTCTACCAAAACAAGTATGAGTAAAATTCTTGATATCAATGACTTCTAGTTTGATATATTTCTCACCGAAGCTGGTTGTAGCAATCTAGTAGTTCCTTCTACTTCAGAATATCAGGGGATCCTAGGAATTTATAACAGATAAAGAGAAATATATTACTAAGTTACAAAACCGGGTAGAAATTGCATCCGGCAGGATATGACAAGAATATTTTTAGCCATATGATCATCCCTTCATTTACAACGTTTAATCGTATTGTGACTGATATCTTGGGTGCCCAGGGTTAAGTGTAAACGAAAGTAAGAAGTAAAGAAAAGTCACCCCGGTTGGAGATTATTCTCTATTTAATAATATTAAGTTGCATTCATGATTGTATTGTTCATCTCACAGAAAAGATTTCTTTTGGCCTGTTTCAAGGAGACTTCCAAAAGAGATGAGTTTCCACGGTGATGGGGTGATATGTGTAATAAATATACCATCCATGGCTTATTGTCCTTGTGTATGAAGTCCTTAGGATTAGGGAGTTGCCACTGTGGGCCTCCTTTCGTGTTTTTAGTCTATGGTGAATGGTAGTATATAAATACATTCATACATACACATAAAGATTACCATACATCCACACACACACACACACGCGCGCGCACGCGCGCGCGCGCACACACACACACATATCAAAGAGCTCACACGTGCAAATATACACATACGTTATTCACATGAAAACACACATACATATACAAATACTGGATTCTATTTATAAAAAAGTGGTTGATCAGAGTGAACAAATAATGAAAATAATAATGTTTAATTTTTCAAATAATTACAATAGAAAAGAAAATAGTGTGAGTGCGTAGATACAGATAAGCATACGTACATTCATGTATATGTATGTATCCATATATATCAAAATATAAGTATATAGCTGGCAAGTCCCTAGGAGCCTCCACCGTTGTCATCATGTCAAACTTATGCACTGCTGTACATTCATACAAGATTCATATAAACATACATACATATGTACATACATGCAAACACACTTTTCATTCTAGCTTTTCTTTTACTTCTTCCTTATATCTTACATCTATTGGACCCTTCTTAGGAATACTAGTACCTTATATATGTATGTAATTTAATTATATAAGTTGCTCAATACAACCTGGCCTGTTGTTTCAATGCAATTGCTTTTTAACAAGTGTACAGATTTTCACTATTTTCAATCACACTGGATTTGGGATTCTAATTAATCATTTATCATGTTTTCATTCCTTTGCATGTTCTATTCTCTGATTGTACAAAATCTGTAATTATTGAATCATAGTTACATTTAATGATCCTTTTCTAAAACATTGAGCAATATGTATTTCCAACAAATACACAAAAACAAACTAGGTATATATATATATATATATATATATATATATATATATATATATATATTACAATGACATATACCCAGTGAATGTCAACGTTTCGGGCCTATTGCAGTCATCGACAATCAGCAATAAGTAGTTTCCAGTGGATTGACGGTTGCTGGCAAATGCGATCGGCACGAAGTTTCAACATTCATGGTGTGTAATTCTTATCTCTTCAACATATCAATACCTCTACTTGCTGTGTTAAATACTGAGCAGTGTGATTAGATATCTACAACGGATAAAACTCTTTCATTAGTTTCATGTTTGCATTTTTACAAATTGAGAATATATATATATATATATATATATATATATATATATATATATATATATATATATGTATATATATATATATATATATATATATATATATATATTCTTATAAGGGAGTGTAATTTCCTTTGTTCTCTTGAATCTTCCACTCAGGAGGGGAAATGTTACAAATAAAAACACCTTGTACTTACCATTTCAAACATTGCACACTTCCCGGCAAGTGAATCCACAATCTTTTCTATAAAAAAAAGACCTCAATACAAACATATCCGCCACTTTTTCTACTCGAGGAATATAGAGTAGATCATATGTTAAGAAAAACTACGTCGAGGTGCACAAGCATTTATAGATGGTTATTTGGTTTTTATATGTGCATGGTATATATAGATCTAAAACTGTTATTTTGATTATATATGTGTTTTATATTGATATGTATATAAGGGCATATATATATATATATATATATATATATATATGAAGTTGTGAGCAGTACATTTTATAGAGATAAAAACTATTGTTTACATAAAAACTTTCTTTCTATGTTTCTTGCTTATGATTGCAATCTTTCCAATATATACATATTTTTCTCTCCTTCTCTCTTTCTCTCTCTCTCTCTCTCTATGTATATGTATATATATGTATATATATATATATATACATATATATTCATATATTTCTTGCCTTTGATAGCAATCTTTTGCAATGTATATATTTCTTGCCTTTGATTACAATCTTTTTGCTATGTATATAATAGACTTTTACCCCTCAATATCTAAAGGAATATTCGACAAAGCCATAGAATTTGTGAAAACCTATAATAACAGCGGCAATAACGAAATAGAAATAATCAAACACTGTAGGCAGACGGTACTGTTCAATAACCAAGAACAATGGACTAAAAATAACCTTTACAGATTCGATGTTTCAATGGGAAGTCTGGATTCAGCTGAGATATCGAACTTGATAGTTTCATTTATTTTATACAACTTCATTAAAAAATCAAATTCTAAAAATATAGGGCTTTGCCGAGACACTGGTTTGGTAGTTGTCGAAAATAGCAGCAGGTGAGAATGCGGAGAAATCTTTTAAAAATTAGTACCAACTCAGGAAATTGTACATTTTTTAGATGTTACTTTCAACCTAAATGATAACATCTTCAGAATTCTGGACTTATTTAGGTTAACACGAGATCTGACTACCCAAATACAGTCATGGAAAGATCGCTAAATTCATCAAAATTACGTTAATATACATTTCTCCTAACAAAACAATGTTAACAATGCTAGCAACAAATATACTAAAGCTCTAAATGATAGCGGCTTTACTGAGAACAACTTTAAAAACAAAGAAACGGTAAAAAACTGATAGAGTAACAACAATGCCACAACAAAATGGGGAGAGGTGGTAAAATTACTTAGTATACATCACCATTGAATTTACATGTCAAACTCAATATATGTGGGATATTCCTCAAATTAATTGACGAAAACTTCCCTTCAAGCAACCCATAGAGTAAAATAATAATAAAGACTAACTGAAACTAAGCTAGAGCTGTTTGGACAGCTTTCAAAAAAATCATAAAAACTTAGCAGCAAATTATTGAAGAATTTTACTAGTGAAGGATATGAATGGTATGAGGATATTTTTCAATGATATACCCTGCTGGCAGCACTGCAGCTGCAGCAAAGGAAGGAATAGAATACGTAAAACTCATGTTGGGATTCAAAACCGAACCCTTTTTTTTTTCTTCTCCAGCCAACCGATCGTCTTTGTTTGAAGAACAAACAAAATCCTCACTTACATGGAGAAAAGAGGTGGGAAAGAGATTGATCGGATCTACTACTGCCAACGACCAGGGGAAGGTGACCCGTAGACCGTCAGACCCTTTTTCAAGTTTGGTTCGCTACTCTCGTTAACAGCTCTATTACTCTGGTCTAATTCTCTGATACACTCGTTCACTACGTTAATGACCGACCATTGGTCTCCTTTTTATAGGCCAGTGTCCCTTTCGAATCGCTATCTATCTTACTAGATTAACTTACCTTCTTCTCTTACCTGATACTGAAACTAATTCATCATCTATCCTTTTCTCTTCTATTTTCCACCTGCTTTCTTTTGTTTCTCAAGCCACTAGACTTACTGTCTGCATTTCTTACTTTCACTGTAAGGATCTTTCTACAGCTTGAACCCTTTTTCGCTTTCTTTCTCCAAATATTTTAATTAAATGGCTGTGACGGTCCATCTATCTGCGGGGGTTCCAAGCTTTATCTTGTCAATAAATTTACTTGAGATTCTTCTATCGTCTTTTTGGTTTCTGAGAAGGGTTACCCTGTATCTTATCTTATGTTTGTTCAAGTATGTAAGTATGCTTTACATATACACACGCAAAAAGTATCTTTAACAAAAAATGTGTTTTTAAAAATAAAATTGAATATTTCATCAAAGTGTCCCCATTAGCCCTCATATTGAAACACCAGTGAAGAAAAGGAAAATAAACCTGACTGCAATTATACAAATAGCAATAGGTGCCCTCTGCAAAACAAATGTCTAATATCTAATACTGTATATCAAACAGAAATATCAACCCTAGAGAAACAAAATATTCCATGGGGAAATCAGAAACACCCTTTAAATTGATATTAGCCATACGTCACCCTCTTCAGATGAAAAATACAAATACAATACGTCGCTATTCACACATAAGTTGGAGCTCAAAAATAACTATCTCACACCCAAAGTAAAGTGGAAAATATTAAAACAAACACACACACATGCCAGAATATCGCACTTTCAAGATACCCTATGCTACTCTATGCTACATTTTTTCAGGATTAAAATTTCGAAATCCTCACTTTCACAAAGACGGACTTACTAAATAAAAAAAATGAAGTAGCTGACAAGTGTCAGCATCACTCAAAATTTCTTTTAAAAATCCTAATTTAACATCTTGTGTGTAGGTATACTACAATCAATCACCAAAGTTAACTTATTATTGTATTCCAGCCATTAAAAGAAGAATTTTATCCTCTAAAACAAATCAAAACATTTATTCATGACTATCTTGGATTTACAGAAACCAACTCACTAAGAATGTAAAGAGAATCAAACGTAAACAATTAGTATCATGTAGAAATGAACCCCAAAACTACTAGGCAGAAAACAATTATATGATAAATTTCCTGTCACTAAAGTCCTTCCACTTATCTGATGGATCGCCAACTCGACAGATAAAAATGTCGGAAACACTTGAAATACAAACAGCATAATTTGAAATAACCAGCCACGCGCTTAGGGATTAAAACCCTCTCCTGCTGGTGATAGATGGAAAACCGAATATAAAAAAAAAAGAAAGAAAGAAGAATTATTTGTAAAAAATTATAAAAAATTACCAACAGATAGGTTAACTAGTATGATATCAAACAATTTTAAAACCCACGGACCGATAACATGTCGGAGAGAATAGTACAAAAAAACTAAAATTAAAAAATGAATCTAAAAAATCCAACGAAACTAACAGAATTAAAAACTTAGGATATTAAGAATTTAGGAAAAAAATAAGATACTACAAACAAGGAAAACTAATGTATAAATGAGGAAGGGGGTTTTGCACCCAGGGGGAAAAACACGCACCTCCCAATAAGGCTATAATTAGGGAATCGATTAAGTCGAATCATTTGCGTAAAAAAAATGGCAGAAACATTAACGAATTTGTTTAGCGAATCCATTATTTCACCGTATTCAAAGTTCCACTCTAAATAAATATTTTTGTAACAAGCATTTTTCTGAAATAAACCCATCGCACATTGTATATTGAAATACACAGTGGTACTTTGATATATATATATATATATATATATATATATATATATATATATATATATATATATATATATATATATATATATATATCGCACATTGTATATTGAAATACACAGTGGTACTTTGATATATATATATATATATATATATATATATATATATATATATATATATATATATATATATATATATATATATATATATATATATATATATATATATATATAGTCTCATAGAAGAATTCGTACATGTTTTGTTTGTTAATAGCCTCTGCAGTTATTCCTTGTAATCTAATTAAATCCCTCTACAAGAAAACAAATGGAAGGATTTGATTAAATTTCAGGTAAGAAATATATGCATTTAGAAGGAAATGTTACGACTGAACAACGGTTAGCAGAACTATTCCACTGACAATTACCATGGCAGTGAGTTCAATACCTACTGAATGCCTCTCACTTGTGATCTTATGTAAACGCCATACTAGTTTGAACTTACTAAAAAGTTTTCCATATACTCATTGATAATCTACATGTAAAACTATGTTTGTTGGTAATATATATATATATATACATATATATATATATATATATATATATATATATATATATATATATATATATGTGTGTGTGTGTGTGTGTGTGTGTATAAAGAATTCTTGTGGTTTGAAATATAGTGTCTGAGTTTTTGCGTATCAAAAAAAAATTGTGGTATGGCCTAATGTAGTGAGTGTACGTGGTTATTCATGGGCATAAGGATCACATATTTGATTTGATTTGAATAAACTTGTCGTTAGGGAACATTTCCCCATGTTTCAGTTGAATTCCCAATATCTCCTTTCTCGGGACGAGGTCAGCAGCCCGGAAATATGGTATGTTTATGGAAACAAGCTGATGAAACGATTCTGACAGAATGTTTTTTATTTGTTATTATCTATCAATCTATCTATCTATTCAGCTACCTAGCTAGCTAGCAAAGTAGCTCGCTATCAATCTCAGACAGTCCATATCTAGCTAGCTAGCTACTAATCGATACAGAGGAATACGAGCAGACTTGAATAGTCAGACAGATAGCTTGTTAGTATGTTGGCAATGAACAAATTGAGAGAGACATTAATGAACTGACTACCGAGCAGACGAGGAGATCGTTAGTCTGATAGCTTTGTTCGTTCCCATTCGCTTCACGTTTTTACTTACTTGACCACGGCGGCAACCAGAGATCAGATCAAACGATTCGTTCACCCTCCACAGCGCCTTTTCTTTTCTCCATTATCCTAATTCCGCATTCTCTTCCGACCGTTCTACAATGGCGGTCAGTTGCTTGCTCTGCCAAATAAACTTGCAGACAACTTTTTAGCGACAGGATCGATTTTTGGCACAAAGTTTGAAAAAAAAAATGGCGAAAGGGTATTTCGGGAAGTGAATCTAAATTTACAACCGATTACGACACAATGAAATGTTGAATGCCCGGATGCAAATTTTATGAAGTTGATCCTGAGCAATCGAATGGAAAACTTTTAATCACACATATTCTTTCTTTGTCTGGCTCTGTCAGATCATTATCAATACTATTATCATTGGTAGCAATAGTAGTATTATTGAGTGACCGTAGCCATCAAAGATGGTGAAAGGTTATATCCTTTTTCATATGTGCGTGTGTTCATGTGTTTGTTAATGGTTTTATTCATGTTTTTATCTGTTCCATCGCTCTTGGCCATGCCGTTTCGTCTAAAGATTTGAAAATTTGGTACCATAATTCCATTAGACACGTTTTTTATAGGGGGTATTTTGACGAGTTTATTTATAACGTTCGGATTCTAAGGAATCTCGATTTTTCTAGATGATTTTTAAAACTTCCAATCTTTTATGTTTTCCTTGGGATCCTGGAGAATCTGCATATTCCAAGATTTTATTTTACTCTATTTCAGATGTTTCCAATGGATTTTCAAGAATCTAGAAGTTTCGAAACGTTTTCGTTATATTTTAGATATCTTCCATTGAGAAACGCTAGTGATGTCATTAATAGAGTTTATTCTGACCACATTAATCCTTCGATGGCATTCATTTTACATAATTTAGAATTTTGACGCGAGGGTTGTTCAATTATTGACTATGATGACGAATTACTATTATTATTATTATTTGGAATCTCACACCAGTTGCCTGGTGGTAACCGCTAGAGTTTGAGTGACAGCAAGTCTCCTCAAGTCTCCAGCCCTCCTCTCCTAGTACTCATAGGTCGCAGTAATTCTGCGATTTACAGTTTCACACCGGTTGCCCAGTGGTTATCGCTGAAGGCTGAGTGACAATAAGTCTCCTCAGGTCTTCAGCTAACGTCTCCTCTCTCTTTCGCATATCATGACAGAGCTACAATTCGTTGCAGTACTTATATCTCTAGCACCTTCCTCAGTATCCGTGCAGTTCCAAGTAGTGCTGTGGTCTGTGCAGTCTCTATCCTTTCCCTAATCCCGATCTCCTTCAGTCTCACCCTCAGCGTTTTGGGGACAGTTCATAGTGCGCCCACTATGACCGGTACTACCCTGGTTTTCATGTTCCACATCTTCCTTAACTCTCTTGCTAGGTCCTGGTATTTTTCCCTTTTTTCACCCTCCTTCTTTTTTACTCTATGGTCTGCAGGTACAGCAACGTCTACTATTTGGCAGGCCTTCCTTTTTTTGTCTACTATTACTAAGTCCGGTCTTCTTGCCTGGATGAGGTGGTCAGTTTGGATGTCAAAGTCCCACAGTAGTTTGTGGTTGTCATTCTCCAAAACTGCCTCTGGCTTATGCTGATACCACTTTTCCACATGGTTGAATCCCATTTGTTTGCTTAGTTCCCAGTGTATCATCGTTGCTACTCTATCGTGTCTATGCTTATACTCCTTCTGGGCGAGTTGACTACATTCACTAGTTATTTGGTTTACTGTCTCATCTCTTTCACCGCACATGTGGCATTTGCTGTTTGTCTGTGTTCTGTCGATTTTTGTTTTTATGTAGTTTGTCCTTATGCTTTTGTTTTGGGCTGCCATGATGAGGGATTCTGTTTCTCTCTTAAGGTTCCCTTTTCGTAACCACGTCCATGATTTCTCATCTGCTACATCTTGTATCCGTCTTTTAAACTCGCCATACAATTTTTTTCTCTTCCCATCTTTCTTTTCTTGTTTGCTGTACTGTACCATTGTTTTCTACTTTATTGTTTGTTGCACTCTCTCTCGCACTCATTATTATTATTATTATTATTATTATTATTATTATTATTATTATTATTATTATTATTATTATTATTATTATTATTATTATTATTATTATTATCTGCAATTTCGCACCTGTTGCCTGGTGGTTACCGCTGGAAGTTGAGTGTCAGCAAGTCTCTTCAAGTCTCCAGCCCTCCTCACCGCATTCTCATAGACCACAGCAATATTGTGGTTTGCAGTTCCCCACCAGTTGCCCGGTGGTTATCGCTGGAGGCTGAGTGACAGTAAGTCTTCTCAGGTCTCCAGCCCACATATAATCTCTCCCTTGCCCATCACACGAGTGCTGTGGTTCACATCTCTGCTACCACTTTCCTTCCTCCTCTGTCAGGCCACTGTTAACATTAAGGGTTGTAGACCTTATATTTCTAGTACTTTCCTTAGTATCTGTGCAGTTCCTAAAGGTGCTGTGGTCTGTACAGCCTCAATCCTCCTTTTTATCCTGAGCTCCTCCAATCTTACCCTCAGTGTCTTTGTGACCGTTCCAAGTGCGCCTATTATCACTGGTACTACTCTGACTTTAATGTTCCGTATCTTCTTCGGCTCTCTTGCCAGATCTTGGTATTTTCCAATTTTTCGCTCTCCTTCCTCCTCACTTAACAGGTTTTCCTCTTCTTGTTTACGGTTACCAGGTCCGGTTTTTGCCTGAATGAGGTGGTCTGTTTGGATGTCAAAGTCCCAAAGTAATTTGTGGCTTTCATCCCTTAGGGCTGTCTCCGGTTTGTGATCGTAACATTTATCCGTATGGTTAAATCCCAGTGTATCACTGTTTCTACTCTATCGTGTCTATGTTTATACGCCTTTTGTACTAGTTGACTACATCTACTAGTTATGTGGTTTATAGCATCATTATTATTATTATTATTATTATTATTATTATTATTATTATTATCATTAGGAATCTCACACCAGTTGCCTGGTGGTAACCGCTGGAGTTTGAGTGACAGCAAGTCTCCTCAAGTCTCCAGCCCTCCTCTCCTCGTACTCATAGATCGCAGTAATTTTGCGACTTACAGTTTCACACCGGTTGCCCAGTGGTTATCGCTGAAGGCTGAGTGACAATAAGTCTCCTCAGGTCTTCAGCTAACGTCTCCTCTCTCTTTCGCATATCATGACAGAGCTACGATTCGTTGCAGTCCTTATATCTCTAGCACCTTCCTCAGTATCCGTCCAGTGCCCAGCAGTGCTGTGGTCTGTACGGTCTCTATCCTCCCCCTAATCCCGATCTCCTCCAGTCTCTCCCTCAGCGTTTTGGGGACAGTTCCTAGTGCTCCCACTATGACCGGTACTACCCTGGTTTTCATGTTCCACATTTTCTTTAACTCCCTTGCTAGGTCCTGGTATTTTTCCCTTTTCTCACCCTCCTTCTTTTTTACTCTATGGTCTGCAGGTACAGCAACGTCTATTATTTGGCAGGCCCTCCTTTTTTTGTCTACTATTACTAAGTCCGGCCTTCTTGCCTGGATGAGGTGGTCAGTTTGGATGTCGAAGTCCCACAGTAGTTTGTGGTTGTCATTCTCCAAAACTGCCTCTGGCTTGTGCTGATACCACTTTTCCCCATGGTTGAATCCCATTTGTTTACTTAGTTCCCAGTGTATCATCGTTGCTACTCTATCGTGTCTATGCTTATACTCCTTCTGGGCGAGTTGGCTACATTCACTAGTTATGTGGTTTACTGTCTCATCTCTTTCACCGCACATGCGGCATTTGCTGTTTGTCTGTGTTCTATCGATTTTTGCTTTTATGTAGTTTGTCCTTATGCTTTTGTTTTGGGCTGCCATGATGAGCGATTCTGTTTCTCTCTTAAGGTTTCCCTTTCGTAACCACGTCCATGATTTCTCGTCTGCTATATCTTTTATCTGTCTTTTAAACTCGCCGTACAATTTTTTCCCTTCCCACTTTTCTTTTCTAGTTTGCTGTACTGTTCCATTGTTTTCTACTTTATTGTTTGTCGCACTATCCCTCGCGCTCTTTATGATTTCTTCATTATTTGTTTGCACATATCTATCTAGGACTACCTTAGCTCTCTGGACACAATCTTCTATGCTGATGAGCCCCCTACCACCTTCTTTTCTCTTAACGTATAGCCTATCTGTATCATCCCTAGGATGTAATGCTTTATGCATCGTCATAAGTTTCCTTGTTCGCCTATCCATTGATTGGAGCTCTTCCTTTGTCCATCCTAGGAATGGTCCTGTATACCTAACTACTGACACAGCCCAGGTGTTCATTCCTTTTATTAGATTTCTGCTATTTAATTTGGTTTCTAATATTTTCCTTATCCTTCTGAGGTATTCTCTCTTAATTTTCTCCTTCATCTCTTCCCGTTTTATCGTGTCACATTCAAGGACACCTAGGTACTTGTATCAGTCTTGTGCAGTTAATGCCCTAATCTTGCTGTTGTCCGGAAGTTCAATTCCCTCAGTCATTGAAAGCCTTCCTTTATGCATCACCATGATTGCGCATTTTTCTATCCCAAACTCCATTCCTATGTCCTCACTATATTCCCTTACTTCGTTGAACAGAGTCTCAAGCTCTCCCCTGTTTTTTGCAAACAATTTAATATCGTCCATGTACATTAAGTGGTTGACCTTTCCTTTTGTTTTAGAGAAGTGGTATCCTTTGCTGTTTCTCAGGATTCTGTTAAGCGGTATCATTGTTAGAACAAATAATAGTGGGGACAACGAGTCTCCTTGGAAGATTCCCCTTTTTATCCCTACCTCGGCTAGTTTGTCCCCTGCGGCTGTCAAATCTACTTTCCAGTCTTTCATTGAATTACCAATAAATTTAACCACCGGTTCGCTAATTTTGAACATTCTAAGGCATTCGAGTATCCAGCTATGTGGAATCATATCGTATGCCTTTTTGTAATCTATCCATCCCATTGCGATATTCTTTCTCCTTTTCCTTACTTCTTTTAAGATCATCTGGTCTATGTAGAGTAAATCGTTTGCCCCTTTGGTTCCTATCCTACACCCTTTCTGTTCTTCTGGTAGTAGCCCCCTTCTATCCATTGACATGTATATTCTCTCTGCTATTTGCCCAGTCAGGATTTTCCACATAAGTGGTAGGCAAGTGATTGGTCTATAGTTGCTTGCTATGTTCCCCTTCCCCAGGTCTTTTTGGATGAGGGTGGTTCTGCCTTTAGTCATCCATTCTGGTGCTTTGCCTTCATTTAGACAATTTTGGAGTAGGTGGGTGAGTCTGCCGTGTAACGTGGTGAACTTTTTGAACCAATACCCATGGATCCCGTCGGGACCCGGTGCTTTCCAGTTGGCTACTTTCCTAAGAGTATGTTTCAATGTGGTTTCATTCAGTACTATTGGTTCTCCCTTGTCTATATTTTCTAGTTCTTTTCTCATGTTTCCTAACCATTGCGGTGTTACATTGTGTCTTTTTGGGTGCCCCCATATGCTATTCCAATAGTTCTTGGCCTCTGTGGCATCTGGTTTTATGTCCTGCCTTCTTTCCCCATTTAAATCTTGGTAAAACTTTTTCTCATTGTTTTGGAATGTGCGGTTTTGTGTGTATTGGGCCGATCTTAGTCTGTATCTTTTTAGTCTTGCCTCTTTAGCTAGTCTTTTCTGGTGTAACTCTTCAACTACAGTTGCGATGCCTTTTTGCGCTACCTTATATTTGTTATAAAGTCTTACTCGTGGTCTGTCTGTGTGTGGTGTATTTCTAAGCAGTACTTCGTCTCTCTGTAGTTGGGAGATCTGCCTTTGTAACCTTCTCTCCCAGTTGGGTTTCCCTTCCCTATTAGTACCCAGGTTCCTATCTTGTGTTGTGAAGCTTTGTGCTACCATTTTCGCCCCTGCATAAATTAGGTTGTTGAGTTCTAGGAGGGTGTCTGTTTCTATGTGCTGTAAGAGGCAGTTGACCTGTTCGGTCACTTCTCCGACTTTCTTTCTATCTTTGTCTCTTAGGGAGGGGAGTGTTGTTTTCTCTCCTCGCAAGATCTCTTTCAAAGCTTGTATTTTGCTTTTCTCTTCTTCCGTTGGTGCCTCGGCATCACCCTCTGGTGCGTAGCTTACTGTGGGGGTCTCATGGGGGATTATTCTAGTTTTGTTATTGGTACTAGTTGTGCTGGGGGGGCATTTTTCAGATGTGTCACCTGAATCTCTCTCTACATTAATGCGAATCTCTAGTAGTTCAGTCTCAGACAACCATTTCTTCTTTTGAATTTGCTTTACTTGGTCAGCAAGGCGTTGGTTCGATACTTCCACAGCAGATTTTTCCCTCCATATTTGGAGCATACGCTCCCTATAAGATCGCACTGAAGGCTTGCTTTTGTAGTAACAGTACATAACTAGTCTATTCTCTTCCCTTGTCCATCTCTTTCTCTTGTTCTTTATAGCAGTCGCCCCATGAGGACTGCGCTTCCCCTGGATATCGCTAGTGGTATACGAGTTTGGGCCAACAGTAGCTGTGTGACGACTGTGTCCCTCCTGAAGGCCATTAAGGGTACACGAGCCGAGATTTTGGCCAGCAGTCACAGGATGACGACCGGGTCCCTCCTGGTGGCTAACAAGGGAACACCTGCCGGTTACGACACACAGGTCTTGGATCTGTGCCCCGTTTTTTGCGGTAAAATGGTTTGGTTGTACTGTCATGATTGGGGTTTTTGGTTCTTTGGAGGTAGTACCAGACCTTGGTGGGTTGGTTAAGACCGATGTGAGTCGGAAATAGCCCAAGAGCCCCACCGGCCCTTTTGGTTCTTTTAAGGTAGTGCCATACCTTGGTGGGTTCATTGAGACCTATGTGCACAGTGGTAATCAAAGAGCCCCACCAGCTCCTACCACCCAGGGTATGGCCTCACAAGGGCAAGCCATTCAGGCTTGCAGAGATATCTATCTAGTGATATGACATTTGCCTGATTGTTGAACTAAAGAAATAACACTAAGCCTTTTTCTTGGGGAGGGGGGGTTGCGTACATAAAAGATCATATGTCTCCCTTAAATGTCATAAGTCTTGACTTATAAGTTTCGATATTCGTTGTTTTTTTTTCTTCTTCTTCTTCCAATGCCCGCTGGGTACATAGATGGCCAAGCGACCACCGCCAATTTATACTATACTAATCTCGGGGGCGGGGGGGGGGAGGAGGTTGCAAGTGGAGAAGTTCATTCACACACACACACACATATATATGTATACTCGCCCCTCGCTTTTCTATACTTCTATGGGACAACTCCTTTTGAAATATAAATTATAAATATAATAATTTTAAATTTAATTTTAATTCCACTTACCCACGTGCAGGTCTAAGAAAAAACAACTTTTTTCGACTTGGCAGTGGTCTTCTCATTGCAAGAGAAAATTCATCAGACTCACAAAGAAAACCATCTCAGAGGTACAAAGATACCATCAAAATATCAAGAATAATCAACCAAAGTAGAATATCATTAGAATGTTCGAAGATAATCAGAGTTCATCTCAAAGCCAACCGTTAAGTATCATTAGAATCTAAAGAAAACTTCTTTAACTAAGCCCAGAACAAAATCATCCAGGGCAGCCTGTAGTCAAAATAGCATTGTTATTATTAATATCATTATTATTATTATTATTGTTAATGATAAGACATTCAATCACAGAGTAAATTTTAAAATCTAGCCTGAGTTAGTTAGGTCTTCAAAGTAAGTCACCAGAATTCATCCTGAAAAAGGAGGCCTTTTGTCAAAATGTGGTAGACTGTCTTCGATATTCGTTGTTTTTTTCCTTCTTCTTCTTCTTCTTCTTCTTCTTCCAATGCCCGCTGGGTACATAGATGGCCAAGCGACCACCGCCAATTTATACTATACTAATCTCGGGGGCGGGGGGGGGGGAGGAGGTTGCAAGTGGAGAAGTTCATTCACACACACACACACATATATATGTATACTCGCCCCTCGCTTTTCTATACTTCTATGGGACAACTCCTTTTGAAATATAAATTATAAATATAATAATTTTAAATTTAATTTTAATTCCACTTACCCACGTGCAGGTCTAAGAAAAAACAACTTTTTTCGACTTGGCAGTGGTCTTCTCATTGCAAGAGAAAATTCATCAGACTCACAAAGAAAACCATCTCAGAGGTACAAAGATACCATCAAAATATCAAGAATAATCAACCAAAGTAGAATATCATTAGAATGTTCGAAGATAATCAGAGTTCATCTCAAAGCCAACCGTTAAGTATCATTAGAATCTAAAGAAAACTTCTTTAACTAAGCCCAGAACAAAATCATCCAGGGCAGCCTGTAGTCAAAATAGCATTGTTATTATTAATATCATTATTATTATTATTATTGTTAATGATAAGACATTCAATCACAGAGTAAATTTTAAAATCTAGCCTGAGTTAGTTAGGTCTTCAAAGTAAGTCACCAGAATTCATCCTGAAAAAGGAGGCCTTTTGTCAAAATGTGGTAGACTGTCTTCGATATTCGTTGTTTTTTTCCTTCTTCTTCTTCTTCTTCTTCTTCCAATGCCCGCTGGGTACATAGATGGCCAAGCGACCACCGCCAATTTATACTATACTAATCTCGGGGGCGGGGGGGGAGGAGGTTGCAAGTGGAAAAGTTCATTCACACACACACACACACATATATATGTATACTCGCCCCTCGCTTTTCTATACTTCTATGGGACAACTCCTTTTGAAATATAAATTATAAATATAATAATTTTAAATTTAATTTTAATTCCACTTACCCACGTGCAGGTCTAAGAAAAAACAACTTTTTTCGACTTGGCAGTGGTCTTCTCATTGCAAGAGAAAATTCATCAGACTCACAAAGAAAACCATCTCAGAGGTACAAAGATACCATCAAAATATCAAGAATAATCAACCAAAGTAGAATATCATTAGAATGTTCGAAGATAATCAGAGTTCATCTCAAAGCCAACCGTTAAGTATCATTAGAATCTAAAGAAAACTTCTTTAACTAAGCCCAGAACAAAATCATCCAGGGCAGCCTGTAGTCAAAATAGCATTGTTATTATTAATATCATTATTATTATTATTATTGTTAATGATAAGACATTCAATCACAGAGTAAATTTTAAAATCTAGCCTGAGTTAGTTAGGTCTTCAAAGTAAGTCACCAGAATTCATCCTGAAAAAGGAGGCCTTTTGTCAAAATGTGGTAGACTGTCTTCGATATTCGTTGTTTTTTTCCTTCTTCTTCTTCTTCTTCTTCTTCCAATGCCCGCTGGGTACATAGATGGCCAAGCGACCACCGCCAATTTATACTATACTAATCTCGGGGGCGGGGGGGGAGGAGGTTGCAAGTGGAAAAGTTCATTCACACACACACACACATATATGTATACTCGCCCCTCGCTTTTCTATACTTCTATGGGACAACTCCTTTTGAAATATAAATTATAAATATAATAATTTTAAATTTAATTTTAATTCCACTTACCCACGTGCAGGTCTAAGAAAAAACAACTTTTTTCGACTTGGCAGTGGTCTTCTCATTGCAAGAGAAAATTCATCAGACTCACAAAGAAAACCATCTCAGAGGTACAAAGATACCATCAAAATATCAAGAATAATCAACCAAAGTAGAATATCATTAGAATGTTCGAAGATAATCAGAGTTCATCTCAAAGCCAACCGTTAAGTATCATTAGAATCTAAAGAAAACTTCTTTAACTAAGCCCAGAACAAAATCATCCAGGGCAGCCTGTAGTCAAAATAGCATTGTTATTATTAATATCATTATTATTATTATTATTGTTAATGATAAGACATTCAATCACAGAGTAAATTTTAAAATCTAGCCTGAGTTAGTTAGGTCTTCAAAGTAAGTCACCAGAATTCATCCTGAAAAAGGAGGCCTTTTGTCAAAATGTGGTAGACTGTCTTCGATATTCGTTGTTTTTTTCCTTCTTCTTCTTCTTCTTCCAATGCCCGCTGGGTACATAGATGGCCAAGCGACCACCGCCAATTTATACTATACTAATCTCGGGGGCGGGGGGGGAGGAGGTTGCAAGTGGAAAAGTTCATTCACACACACACACACATATATATGTATACTCGCCCCTCGCTTTTCTATACTTCTATGGGACAACTCCTTTTGAAATATAAATTATAAATATAATAATTTTAAATTTAATTTTAATTCCACTTACCCACGTGCAGGTCTAAGAAAAAACAACTTTTTTCGACTTGGCAGTGGTCTTCTCATTGCAAGAGAAAATTCATCAGACTCACAAAGAAAACCATCTCAGAGGTACAAAGATACCATCAAAATATCAAGAATAATCAACCAAAGTAGAATATCATTAGAATGTTCGAAGATAATCAGAGTTCATCTCAAAGCCAACCGTTAAGTATCATTAGAATCTAAAGAAAACTTCTTTAACTAAGCCCAGAACAAAATCATCCAGGGCAGCCTGTAGTCAAAATAGCATTGTTATTATTAATATCATTATTATTATTATTATTGTTAATGATAAGACATTCAATCACAGAGTAAATTTTAAAATCTAGCCTGAGTTAGTTAGGTCTTCAAAGTAAGTCACCAGAATTCATCCTGAAAAAGGAGGCCTTTTGTCAAAATGTGGTAGACTGTCTTCGATATTCGTTGTTTTTTTCCTTCTTCTTCTTCTTCTTCCAATGCCCGCTGGGTACATAGATGGCCAAGCGACCACCGCCAATTTATACTATACTAATCTCGGGGGCGGGGGGGGGGAGGAGGTTGCAAGTGGAAAAGTTCATTCACACACACACACACATATATATGTATACTCGCCCCTCGCTTTTCTATACTTCTATGGGACAACTCCTTTTGAAATATAAATTATAAATATAATTATTATTATTATTATTATTGTTGTTGTTGTTGTTGTTGTTGTTGTTGTTGTGTCTAGTAGTCGCCATAGTTGGAATCAAGCTTGGTTCAGAAACGGGTTGGGCGTCCGACCAGCACGCCGGTCCCCTTAAGAAAAGTTTACAATTGATACGGAAACAATTAATCAATATCCAATGAACAAGACTTGTATCGTTCAGAATGTTGACACACATTGCCCAAAATGCCTTGTCATATGGGAAGACGTTCGCTTTGATTTTTTTGCGAAGATAGTCTTTGAAGACAGTTGCTTTCGTTATTAAATTTCTCACATCACCTTCAGTAACTTCATCAAGTCAGTTCTCGTTGATTATTGAAGGTCTGAGCCGAAATCTTCAGTATCTGCAGAGTTTGTCTCCAACAATCTATAGCCATATACAATTCTTCCCCAATAATTCACATCTATTGTCGTGGATTACGGGACATTCATCCAAAATATCACCCAAAACCTTGTTTAACAGCTAAAATTTAATCGTAAAATTCCTTAATTGATTATTATGAACAAAAATCAACTATATGTGTTGCCATATAAATGCTAGTTGCCGTTAAACAATTTTAGAAAGAGATCTAAATTGAATGTAAAATGTTCATCTGACTCTGATTTGTAATATTCGTAGTATTGGGAACATTTTTTCTAAATCTAATTTCATTTTTAGAATAGGATGTCGAAGATTTAAAAAGAGACCACATCCCAAAAAAAGCCATTACTATATCGAAAACGCATTTCAGATTCTTTATCAGTTTCCCTCCAAAACTGTTCAGTGGCAACTAGCATTTATTCATATGGCAACAAGAGTAATGAAATTCAGTTTATTTTAATGAATCGAGGAATTTGACGATTAATTTACTGCTGGTATTAAACTGTTAAACTAGGTTGGGGGTGAATTTGTACCCATCATTAGTTTATAGCTGGTATTCAAATTGTCAAATTGTCAAAGTAGGTTGGGAATGAACTTGTGGCGATAATAATTCATAGTTGGTAATAATATTGTTCAACTAGGCTGAGGATGAACTTGCAGCTCTAATTAATTTATAGCTAGTATTATTACTGTCAGACGAAGTTGGGGATGAACTTGTGGAGATGAATTCTCAATAGCTCTGGATTGTTGTGGATGAATGTTCCATAACAATAAACAGAAATTTACAATTAATTTTGAAAATAAATTCAATTGAAACTAAGCACCCCCAATACCATCAAACAACAAAAACTGAACAATCTTTTTTGGCCAAGACAATATTATAATTTTATTGAGGTACCCAGTGTAAAGTGATGGGTTTCAAGGTAGTTTCTCTTGGTCATTTACTCTAGCAGTGACTTCGATATCAACAGAGTGCCACATTAGTGTGAATGTGAGTCAGACAAAACTGAATATCTACAACTGCTTTGATGGAATAATTTGCATTTTAATACTCTTCAAAAAGGGTTAATTGATACTTACTGAGCTTAAGTTATCAAAACGAGACCATGAGCATCAGGCACCGAAAAATGGTTCAGTAGTGATTGCTTCTAATTATTTATTAAGCTTTGCTTTGTCTGGTATAGAGGCACAAGTATTCACTAAGCTCAGTAAAGTGTAGGACCGAAGTAAGGATCCAACTCACTACAATAATATTGGTTGTCTGGGCAAGCTCCTTGACCATTGTCACTTGGTGAGGCACTGATATACAAATATTTACTATCCTTATATTAGTTGACACAATGTCGGAGTGTGAAGGTACCCAGTGAGGCACAATCTCACTATAATGATAACGGCATGTGAGATCAGTTGAGTAACCACTGGTCAACGGTGGGACAACAAAGATTCTTGGCCCCTAAAATTATGCGAAAAGCAACCCCGTTTTTAACCAAACATTTTTTGATACCATCAACCAAAGCTATCCAATTTAACATAGGTTTATTCAGTTTTCAAGTTGGTCTGGCTAGTGGGCTATGCATATATGTATCGTGCGTACAAGCTATTCCAATGGAGCTATAGGACTGAAAATTTAAATATTTACTCCTTATTGCGTCTTGCAAAAAAAACTTTTATTTTTCAGAGTCCCTTCCCCCGAGTAATTTCTTGTATGGGGTTCAATTTACAATGTAAGTTTATGCTTGAAGACGTTGGTCATGTGACGGTTTTTATTGACTCACTGACCAGAATGGTCGTTATTTATTCAACTTGAATTTATGCAAGTTGAATGGTGGATGGATGATCAAATTCGAAAGAATTGTGAACGTCAATGAAACTAGCTATCTAGCTACATCTTAATGACAGACGTATAAATGTCAGTTTTAAAATTATCCAAGAATCGACCCTGTCTTTTTAAATTATGCTATAGAGACGGAAAAGAAAACCAATGAACGAACAGCTAATTTGCACTCAAAACTCATCTGTTTGAAGAATACCAAATGTCTGTGACTCTATCGCACGCAACGTCCCTTTTGGTGCCGCTCAGTCGGCCATGTCACGCCAGTGAAATCTCCTCTAAACTACAGCAAATCTCGTCGGGCGCCCCATCGGCCATTGTCTAACTTCTTCATTCAGCCAGCACTTACGCATGCATTAACATAACCACCTGTCTTTCCGCTGAACTTCCTCCACTTTTCTAGTTCACAATGGCGACGGATTTTAAGTTACTGGAGTCGTTCAAATAGAAATTTCAGAACTTATTCAGTTATCATTTCTGCATGAAATTGCTTTCTAAGCACACATTTGGTGCGTGTTTACATATATAAATATATATATATATATATATATATATATATATATATATATATATATATATATATATATGTGTGTGTGTGTGTGTGTGTGTGTGTGTGTGTGGTGTTTGGTGAGTGAAAAATAAACATAAAACATACATAAGTCATTTATATATGCAATACATATATATATATACATAGATATATGTTTGTACATATATATATATATATATATATATATGTTTATATGTATATGTATAATATGTACAAATAAAATGATAATTCTTGAAAAAGTTTGCTAATGTTTGGTGTTAGAAAAGGTTAAGCTTTCTATACTTAACATATATGTGCAGGTGTGTTTGGTATGTAAATAAAAATATATAAACATATATGTATATATGTATATATAGCGCATATGTATATATATATATATATATATATATATATATATATATATATATATATATATATATATATAATCGATTCTGATCCATATTTTTGGAGAATAGCGTCAAAAACCGCTCTTTTATTATTCAACAATTCATTTCCATTAAAAAAACATTTACAAGAAATTTAGCATTCAAAACCACAAAACATTTCTAAATGCATACCTTGTTATGTTAATCGCAAAATAATAGGCACCTGTTGCTTAATGTTTTAACTTACAATCCCAAGCAACTTGAAGTAAAATGGCTGCAGGTATGATACATATATATATATATATATATATATATATATATATATATATATATATATATATATATATAGTCCAAAAAGCTTCACAGTTTTAGACACTTAACATTAAAAAAAGTTTCAGGAACTTTTGGAATTTTTTAATATATTTATTTGATATATATATATATATATATATATATATATATATATATATATATATATATATATATATATATTGGCGTGTGTGTGTGTGTGTGCATGTGTGTGTGCACTATATATATATGCTTATTCATGTTATTTACTCACACACACTACGCACAACCACAAACACGCATAAAATATATAAACATATATCTAGTGAACATAAAAAATATACAGCATATATAGTACATATATATTTAAATGAAAGCAATCTCAAAAGACTTTGGAAAAGTTATATATATATATATATATATATATATATATATATATATATATATATGAACATCTGAGTGAGTTTGGTGTCTGCACAAATAAAAAATATCTAAACATATATATGGAGAGAGTTTTCTACAGCTTATACAGGTTTCTTTACATATATACAGTCTTTATAGTATATACATACATATTTATATATATGTATATATATATGTATATATGTGTGTGTGTGCGTATATATATATATATATATATATATGTGTGTGTACATATACATACATACATATATATATATATAATCAAATGGGTTTTTAGAAAATGTTTTAATGTTCAGTGTCTGACACAGTAAAACCTTCTAGAATATATATATATATATATATATATATATATATATATATATATATATATATATATATATATATATATATATATATATATATATGATCGAAAAAATTCTTGTTCTTATCTTTCTAAAATATTGATCAGAATTGATCAAGGAGATTTAAAAAATGAACAAATATTGCTTTATGGAAGAGACGAACCTTGTGGTAGAGACACAATATCATCCATCGTACAACCATCGGGAAAAATAAATATGATACATATTGAAATCTACTTAGAATAAATAAGATTTTAGAGGTAAAAGTTATTGTACTCCATTGATCTCAACCCAAAACTCAATGTTAGGATTAGGGCTCCGTCAGAACAATTTTTTTTTTTTTAAAGTGGTCCTCAAGTTTCCAAAGGTTCAAAACCACTAACAGAATTCTAATCTGTTATACCATCCATTAGAAAAACTGAAACGGCCATGAGCAAGATAAAAAGATAAATAGATGTATAGATAGATAGGTCCGGACATTTCGCACACGTGTACAGAATATTTATCGACTCGTAGCTCATTAATATTTATCATGATTTTCAGAGTTAATCTAGACTGAAAATAGCTTCGACGTTAATTTCTGATATCCAAAATCCTCTGAGACGAATACGTAACGATTAATTTATTTTGGTCGAGATGCAATGTGATTAAGCGAAAGTACACTTGATGCTTCGCAGGGAGGTGGATCAATATCCACTTGTACACGTTTATATAAAACAGTGGTTCCCAAACTATGTGCCACAGCACAATAGTGTGCCACAACCATCTCCCAAGTGTGATACGTATACATATTTTTCGAGCCTCAAACATGTCTAGGTGTGTGATTTTCTCATACAGTAATGTAATTTACATATTGTTTCCAGGGATGTTTTCTATACACACACACACGCGCACACACACACACATACACACACACACATACGTATATATGTATATATATATATATATATATATATATATATATATATATATATATATATATATGTGGTACAAATCAGGCTAGCAGTATAACATGATATGATAATATATCAATAATATAAAGCCACTTCGGAAATGTAATGGATTTATTTCATAGAATGCTCGATACATACAACTCATGAAGTTAAGTCAAGTTGTTTTGGGGATAGAGCTGGAAATAAATAGTAAAATGTGGATTTGCTACACAAACTAGCTCATGTTTCGGCCTTCTTTGGGCAGAAACATGAGCTAGTTTGTGTAGCGAATCCACATTTTACTATATATATATATATATATATATATATATATATATGTATATATATATATATATATATATATATACATATATATATATATATATATATATATGTGAGTATGTGTATGGCCGAGTAAAACAAAACTAACTTACTGCTTGTATAACAATGTGAGAACATTTAATCACAAATGGATTTCTTAATAATTAAACTATCGATAATATTATTTCACACGGTTCTTCATTGATCCTTGCTAGTTTGAATCCCCTTATTCTTTTACACTCCATCATCCCACCTGAAAATGTTCCCATGGCAACCTACCTGTTGGAGACCTAACCCTTGGATGAACCCCATTCACACTAGTCAGTAACCGATTCTTAAGACAGCCATTACCATCAACAATCCAGTTGGCTGTCCAGCAGAATGGATTTGAAATCTAAAGTCTTATTTCACTGATTTAACATATTCATCTACTGCTCGAACATTGTTAAAGCTTTAAAATTTCTCTGCTGAAGATGAATCTGTTTTGCTTCGAAACATGTTCGGAATGACTCTTTATATACAAGACACTTTTTACAGTACATCTCTCTCATCTCTGTTTCTCTCCCTCTCCATCTATCTCCTGCTCTCTCTCTATACACACACACGCACATATACATATATATGTGTGTGTGTGTTTGTGTGTGTGTGTGTGTGTGTGTGTGAATTTCATAGACAATATGGAAATACAAAATTATGAAATAATGATTGAATCAAATTCAATAACACGTTACAGTGGGTAGTCTCTCCCGTTGTCAAGCGTCGAGTGGGAAAATGAATAACAAGGTTCGGAGATGAGGGGGTCATATATTATTATTATTATTATCATTATTATTATTATTATTATTATTATTATTATTATTATTATTCACAGTTGGGGACTAAGTGACAGCAAGTCTCCTAGTGTCTCCAGTCCTACTCTCAGCACTCTCGCAGTCCACACTTACAGTTTCACACCGGTTACCCGGTGGTTACCACAGGTAGGCTGAGTGACAGTAAGTCTCCTCAGGTTTTCAGCCCTCTCCTCATATCTTCGTCACCTATCACCTATTACGGTTCCAAGCGCTCTTCTATTACTGGTACTACTCTGACTTTCATCTTCTATACCTCCTTCAGTTCTCTTACCAGGTCCCAGTATTTTTTTCCAGCTCTTCCAACTCTTTCCTATTTACTTGGTCGTTTGCATGCACAGCCACGTCTTTTATTCTGCTTGTTCTCCTCTTCTTGTCCACAATTACTAGGTCTGGTCACTCTTTTGGATGGGTTGGTCAGTTTGGATGTTCAAAGTAATCTATGATTTCAATTCTCCAGGGCTGAATCCATTTTGTGTTGGCACCACTTTTTCCGTATGGTTAATTCCCATTCTTTTGCTCAGTTCCCAGTGTATCGCCGTTGCTACTCTGTCGTGTTTGTTTTTATACCCTTCCTGGGCTAGTTGACTACATCCACTAGTTATGTGGTTTACAGTCTTATCTCTTTTCCCTTATACTTGGCACTTGCTGTTCGTCTTTGTTTTGTCGATTTTAATTTCGATATAGTCTGTCCTGATGAGCAATTCTGTTTCTCTCTTCAGGTTTCCTTTTCGAAGATATATCAATGATCTTTTGTCAGCAACATCTTATATATGTCTTTCAAATTCTCTGTATAGCTTATTGTGTTCCCATTTTTCTTTCCTTGATTACTGTGCTGCTCCAACGTTTTCTGTTGTTCGTTTCACTGCTTCCGGCGCTATTTATAATGTCTTCACTGTTTGTTTGCACATACTTTTCTAGACCTGCTTTGGCCCTCTGGACACAATTCTCTATGCTGATGAGTCCTCTGCCACCTTCTTTTCTCTTCATGTACAGCTCTGGGGTGTAAGGCCTTGTGCATTGCCATGAGCTTTCTTGTTTGCTGGTTCATTGGTTGGTGTCCTTTTGTCCATCCAAGGAATGGTCCCGTGTATCTTACCACTGATGTAGCCCATGTGTTCATGTCTTTTATCAGATTCCTGCTGTTTAGTTTGGTCTTTAATATTTTCTTTATTCTCCTCGGGTATTCTCTTCTTATTTTCTCCTTCATTTCTTCCCATTTTATCGCGTCACATTCGAAGATTCCAAGGTATTTGTATAGGTCTTGTGTGGTCAAGGCTCTTATCTCCTTGCTGTCCGGTAGTTTGATCCCCCCTGCCACAGCAAGCCTTCCTCTGTGCATTACCATTAGTGCACATTTTTCTATTCCGAACCCCATCTCGATGTCATCACTTTGTTGAACAACATTTCGATCTCTCCCCTGTTTTTTGCAAATAGTTTTATGTCGTCCATGTATATAAGTTGGTTGATTTCCCCCTTTGCATTCGAGAATTGGTATCCTTAGTTGTTTTTCAGGATTCTGTTGAGAGGTATCATTGTTAGAACAAATAGTAATGGAAACAGAGAGTCTCTTCGGAAAATTCCCTTTTTACATTTACTTCTACTAATTTTTCTCCTATGGCTGTTAAGTCTACTTTCCAGTTTTTCATATAGTTAGCTATGAATTATTATTATTATTATTATTATTATTATTATTATTATTGTTGTTGTTGTTGTTGTTGTTGTCTCTTACTGGCGAAGGATAGGATTGGTATACTGTGTCAAAGCTCAACTGGGAATTCGAAAGGAATGAGAAAGCTTTTCTGTACATATGTAGATGATTCTTTCAACTGTGCAGCATGTATTAGTGTGTGATAGTGTGTGTTTCTGATTCATGTGTTATTGAGAAAGAGAGTGCGTTTAAATTGGAATTTTGTTGTATTAATATGCATGTGGGTAATCCAAGATTTCTGAAGTGGGAAGGTAGTATATACATATTTCGAATTTTGAAATGTGTCAGTTATATATTTCATTGTTTTTTGTTCAAACTTGTCGAGGAGGAGAATTTATGTATGGACATATTCACTCGGTAAAATACTACTTTTTCAATTGAATGACGATTTGCTATGCGTGTAGTTCAGATGTATTAAGTCTGCTATCACCGGTGATGTAAACACGTTCAGATATGAAATGTATTTATCCTTATAAACTTAGATTTTTTGCCCTTCCCCTACGACAGAATGTAACAAAAAGCCATTCTTGGTATCATTACTGTCCTCTTAGGTTGGGGATGAACTTGTAGACATGAATACTCAATAGATATGGATTGTAGTGGATAAATGTTCCGTAACAATAGATAGAAATTTACAATCAACTTTTAAAATAAATTCATTTGAAACTAAGCGCTCCCAATGCCATCAAACAACTAAAACTGAATAAACTTGCAAGTCCTGACTTGCTATCAAGAACCAGCGAGATTACAACAGATATACAATGCTACCCAAGGTTGGATTTTTTTTTGGGGGGGGGGGTACGTAATCGAGAAATTTGCAGTATTTTTCCGGCCCTTAACGTAGATATCAGGGCTTACTCCTGGCCACGTCTGCCAGTACAATGAGTAGGAGTTATTTGCGGAATGGATCCCAAACACAAATCAATCGGTTGTTTCGAACCCAGAAAGGCCGGAAATTGGGGAATTCCCATACTTATATGCCGACAGAGAGTAACCCGAACAAACAACACCTTTTCAGCTTCGGTGTAAAAAAAAGGTGAACTTCAATTTCAAAAAGATGAACCTGAATTGAATTTCTGTTTAAATAAGTTGAATCTATGTTAAAATACGTTGAATTCAAATTTTAAAAATGTGAAGTTTTATTTAAAAAGATGTTAACATCAATGTAAAAGAAAAGGATTTCTAAGGAAGTTTTACCGTTGTCACTCCTCGCTAACCTCTGATTCAGAAGATCATACGTCATCTTTATATGACTCCCAAAATATCCAAATAATAGCACTTGCGAGCTTTCAAGTCGTGAAAGGACAGTGCAAATCCAGACTTGCTATCAAGAACTTGTAAGATTATTACCTTGATTATCTTTCCAAAGTGGCTATTTATGGTCACTTCCTTCTAAAAATACATTGGGAAAGATATGAATCCATCTATTCCCACCTTAGATATGGGTAAAACAGCAGAGAAGACTAGTCTCTTTAGCTTTGGAAAAGCAACCAGTCTAGAAAAGGGACAATTTTATTTCTATAGCCAGGGAATGGTGCCCCTTTAAGGCGATTAGATGCCAATTTTGACGTCCGTCTAGCAGTTCCTGCAGCCAAGCTGATGCCAGAGTAAATTAAACCAGTGAGGTTGAGAAGGGTATTCAGTCGACAGGATATCCCAGACTCTCCACACTCTTGCAACCAGACTTGCACTCTTGAGGGTTCACTTCAGTGCCATTTCATTGTCTATCGAAACAGAATGAGACCTTCAACAGTGGGGACACTTCTACACGGGCTGTCATTTTAAATGGACAGTAACAATGACAATGCAAAAACGACGTCTGGTCGAACTATTTGGCATCTCTGCAATAGATAGAGAGATCAATACACTGACATTAAGGCTAAATTATCAAAGATAAAACCAAATCCCTTGAGATGAAACAATTTTTTCTCATAAAAACACCAGACATCCTCAATGACTATAATCCGATTAATACAACTTTTAACCAAAATTAGAACTGGTCTGGTTAGTCACTCAATACAAACTGTCACGGGACCAATGTCTTTTGGAAGCATGCCGTGTTATGGTTGATCAATTGAAAGATTGAAAAATGAATAATCTATCTCTCTTTCGTTGGGCAATGATCTCACAAAAATGTCTCGAGAACCACGGATCCAAACAACTTAAAACTCGAAACTACAATGCCTTGTGAGTTGACTAATACATATGGTGAATGTCATCTTTGTAAAATTGTCAGCTGTCGAGTAATCGCAGAACAAACACACATACGCACACATACACACACAGTTTTCTTCCAATGGTTTTCTCATCAGTATTAGCTTGTTTACCTATAGAAATCTGCTTTTGAAACCTTTGCTCCAAGTAGTGTTTGAACTAAGATCATGGCAAACACGAGAAAAAATGCCAGGAAGCATCAAGTCTTAATCAGTATTTGTTTTCTTCCGCAAAAAGCTAGGGAAATGAGGATTGTACTCACTACAGTGATTACGATCTATGAGTCTTGTTAACCAAGTCATGCTTTACAAAACAGGGTGCCCATAATGGTCTGAACATTGTAGCACAGGTACTCAACGTTATTCAAAAATTCACTTCACGTCGATTTTATGAAAGATGGAGAAAATCGAAATAACGTCTACTTTGTCAGTCAGTCGTCGGCGTGCACCTTCTCCATCTCTCTCTCTCTAACACTTCCGAATCCTGTACATCTCACCAGGACGACTTCAGAAAACCCCGCCTGATATGCGATCATTAACATTTTATGGGGGTCTGGAGATGTCGAGAAAGTCTCCAAATGAAATCAATAGTTAGTTCTTCTGAGCTTCACGCCATTTCAATTTACGAAAGGCTTTCAACTTTTGGATATTTGGAGATATCAGGAAGCTGTAAGGTACAAAGGGAGCAAACAGGAGAAAGTGAAAGGTAATACAGTGAAGTTTCGTTCAAGCAGCACTCGTTCTATCGGCACTATTTAATGACATGAATTTCAACGTTTGATTTGGTCTGCACGTTTGGTTTTATATTCTTGCAAGACAATTATCGGAGATTATACCTTTTCCCGGGCAAATTAGGTAAATGACTTGCTTGCAGTATTTTCTGATAATCTCGACAGAATGGCATTACCCAAGTGTACTGCAATAACAGGAGTCTACTGTATAATTGATTTCGTTGTTCAACATCAGTCAAAGATGACAGCCATTTGGTACTTTGTTAGCAGTGCAGAGCAATCAGTTAAGAAATTAGACAGACTAAGGCAGTACCAGTTCCTGAGATGCATGTTTGGAGGTTGTCAAACTTCCGGTAGGTGGAGCAGTCTGCCATAATTGTCCTATCAAATAATAGCTTGTCCTTCATACGAAATTAAGGCTTCGAAGTATTTTGGTTACTTCTCGTCAGTTTTACCGATTTCGATATTTTATATCTACTTTTGGATCAACTGACAATTTAGGTATTCTAATTCTATATTTAAATTTATATATTTTAGATAAAAGATCTATCATAGATAGTTTTTTTTGTTTTTTTCGATTTCTTGCGAGCCGCTGATCCAAACTTTAAATTCGGCACTGTAAACTCTACTGTGTTGATTAATATATCCAGCTAATATCAGCTCCGTTCAATGGCCAGCTGTCGAGTTATCTCGACTCATGCGCTCACACCCAGAGAGATTTCTTCAAAAAATAGATTAGTTGATCCACATGGCAGTGACTGATTAACAGATATACCACGGAGAACTACGAACGATTGATTATTAATTTTAAATTAAGCAGTCGTAAGCACTCGTTTGCCTCTGTGGTCGCATGTTTAATGATTCGGTTTCTGTTCACCAAGAACCGATCTCCGACAATCGCAGGTGGGATTTCTAAATGGGAAATATTTATGTCGCCAAGATAAAGAAGAAAGACTCTCTTGTGAAATTAAGACTATCGAACGATAACAGGTAATGTGAGAAACTGGAAGACTGTAGACAGATTATGGACATAACAGGTTTTTCCTGCATTTCAAAAACGTCTTTGATGAATCAAATTGCCGGATTTTTACTACAAGCTTTGAACTTCGTCAAAGGCAGAAGAACATACGAGTTATTGCCCGTAATTGAATTTCCAAAGAGAGAAGGTTGTCCGTAATGAATCCTTCTCTTGAGAATTTCATGGAGATCCGCTATCCTCGGTAAATGTATAGGACTACTTCGGTTTTGCTTTTTTCCCTTGTGATCGTTGTCTCTCTGTCTTTTACGCGTTTATTCTACAAAGATTTGTTTCACTGAAGTTAAGGTGAAGGCTTATTTTCTTGCTTTTTTTTTCATTCAGTAGAATAAGCTGAACCATTAAGAGCAAGAAAATCTTGCTGATCCCCAATAGAAGAGTGAATAACCAATGCATCCTCCCGATAGTCACCTATGGAGCTGAAACATGGAACCTAACCAAAAGATTGAGCCTCTAACTGAGAACCATGCAACGTGCACAAGAGTGAATTATGCTCAAAACCATGTGCAGAGATCAGAAAACAGCACTGTATATTAGAAGAAAAAAAACAGGGATATAGAAACTCAAAGGAAACTCAAATGGCAATGGGCTGGTCATATTGCAAGAAATGTCATTACTCACAGTATGGATCCTCAGGGTTTATATGCAAAAATGTGACCAGCAAAATATGATATGGCATGGCGAACTAGTTCAGAAAGTATTGGCTCCGCGACATCCATGATAGAACGATTTGGCAAATCTT
The DNA here is from genome assembly GCA_963457665.1 of Thysanoteuthis rhombus. NCBI lineage: Eukaryota > Metazoa > Mollusca > Cephalopoda > Oegopsida > Thysanoteuthidae > Thysanoteuthis > Thysanoteuthis major. Next base: position 61,079,605 of record OY735207.1, read on the forward strand.
GGAGATAGTTCATATCCAACAACGGACGCTAAAAGACTACTACTACTGCTGCTACTGATGATGATGATGATGATGATGATGATGATGATGATGATGATGATGATGATATGTATATCCGGTAAAAATATATAACCATGTTCCTTAGGAGCTCTTGCATTTTTTTCACATTCTTTTACTTACTTTGGGACGTTCACTAATCCAAAGCTGCTCATGCTGTTTGTGTCTAATCAATTCCATCTGAGGTTTTATCAAAAACATTTACGTGGAAGAGTTGTTTTTTTTATTGGAAGTCCAAGATATTTTTATTTGAAGAATATAAATTTCATCTTACTTCTAGTATTTATTATACTCTATATTTATATTATAGGTTATGTTTATTATAAACTGCCCGTCAGTAATGCGAAAGTCAAATTACAGCTTCCTACCCAAATTCTTATCTTGTTCATTTTCAGTCTTTTTCGTTTCTTTCAACGTATTTAAGAAATGGACATATTTGGATGGACAAAATGAATTATAAATTGCGTTATATTATGTATTCAACACAATGGTAAGTGTATCGCTACGTTGAAGTGGCTGCCCTATCAGTGGCAGGTTCGATTCCTGTAGTTGCCACATTTTTTTCATTATTTATTCTATTTACGTTGTCTAAATTGAATGAGATATTGACCGTGTAATGACGGGAAATCATGTCAAATAACTTTCCATATAATATAATGTAATTAATAATTCATATATGAGTGTACACATAGAAAATTCAGTGAATCTTACTTTCATGCCAGATGTACTATCGTCAGACCATCTACAACTGGTGATGATGGTGATGATGGTTTATGTAAGAAATATCTACTTAAGTTCCTTTAGAATTTGCGTAATTTCTTCAGTATAGTAGACAGTCTGACGATTGCACCACTGGTATGAAACTGATTACATATGCTCTATCCCCGATATCGAGCACTCTTCATGCATAGATTCAACCTTCAAATATGTATAGAGAGAGGGGGAGAGAGAGAGGGAGAGAGAGGGATAGAGGGAGAGAGAGGCGCACACACGCACACATACACTCATTCTTTTTATTCCAAATTCTTAAAAACGCTATATATCTTCAGTAATTAGGTGCCCTGTATCACAATTTTCATTCTAATCGGTTCTAATCAATATTTTTCAATCTGATTATTCAAATCTAAAATGTAAGTAAACGATCAGATTGGCCGAAACTCTCGTTTTTTTCAATTCTGATGGTTTTGTCAAAACCCACACCAAATTTAAGCAAAATCGTTCAAGATTTGCGATAGTTTCCCAATTGTGAACGGAAACAACATATTTGTTCATAAAATATAAACAATCACCCCAAAGGCCTCATTTAAAATTTCATTGAGATACATTAAGGAATAACGGAGTTATACAAATGAGAGAAAAAAATCAACGACGACGGACATACTTAACGAATGATAGTCACCGCCGGGGACAAAAATACATTTCTGAAATGAGATAACTTTATTACATTGAGATTTAAAAGCACATATATGTAAGTTCTTTGATTCTACATCCGTCTGTATGTCTGCTTGTCCACACTGTCGAACCTAAGGCAACATTTTTTCTTCCCTTTCAAACTTCTTTCAGGATCATCTGGTCAATGAAGAGCAACTCATCCGCTCGTTTGTTCCTCTTCTGCCTCTTTCCTTTGAGAAAAATCCTCTTCTCTTCATGGAATTATTATTATTATTATTATTATTATTTGCAATCTCACACCAGTTGCCTGGTGGTTACCGCTGGAGGTTGAGTGACAGCAAGTCTCCTCAAGTCTCCAGCCCTTCTCTCCAAGTTCTCATAGGCTACAGTAATACTGTACTTTACAGTTTCACACCGGTTGCCAAGTGGTTATTGCTGAAGGCTGTGACAATAAGTCTCCTCAGGTCTTCAGCCAACATCTCTTCTCTCCTTGGCCTATCATGCCAGTGCTGTGGTTCACATTTTCGCTTTCATTTCCCTTCCTCTGTTAGGCCACTTAACAGTTAGTGTTGCAGATTTTATATTTCTTGCACTTTCCTCAGTATCTGCGCAGTTCCTAGCAGCGCTGTGGTCTGTACAGTCTCAATCGTTCCCTTTAATGTCACACCAGTTGCCTGGTGGTATTGTTATTATTAGTATCCCATATTCGAGTTTTGGGTTCTTTTGTCTTTCGTTCTAAACACAGTATCATCTAGATCCTAAGAGTTCAGGATATCTCCTGAATATATATGATGTCCTCAGAAGTACTGTGTTTTGCGTTCGATTGATGCGAATGTCCTTGATATTCTGCTCCAGGAGATATTCTTTGTAGTTACTGCTCAAATAACGATTGGTACGATCTTAATCAATATTTTTCCATAATTTTTGCAGTTCCATCTCCAAGATATTTTTTTTTCTTTTTCTTTTTCTCTCTGTTCAGTATTTCTCTCTGCTGGGCATGAGATATCAATCAATATAGCTTGAGGGTCTTCTTTATCAACGATTACGGTATGTGGCCCACTAGCTGGATTCTTCTGTCAGTTTTTGTGTTAAAGTCATAAAATGATATAAATTTTTCCTTCTTTAATGCAATTTCAGGTTAAAGCTCTCACCAATTTTTTATTTTTTCATAACCAGCTACTCCATGAATCGTGGCCGCTACTGAGTTATGTCTCTCAAGTACACATTATTATTATTATTATTATTATTATTATTATTATTATTATTATTATTATTATTACTATTTCTGTTCATTTCTCCTGATCCCCCCCCTCAACACTCTCTCAGTTTGCAGCAGTACTGTGGTTTGCAGTTTCATACCACTTATCCGTGGTTATCGTTATTAATGCAGTCTGTATAACCTCAACCCTTCCTCTGATCTCCACTTTCACCAATTTTGTTTTCAATGTCTTTTGTACGATCTCGAGTGCATGCATCATTATTGGTACAAGCCTGACTTTCATGTTAAACACCTTCTTCAGTTCTCCTGCCAGGTCCTGGTACTTCCCTAACGTTTCAACCTCTTTCACACAGCTGCATCTATTATTTGTCTGGTTCTCCTTCCCTTTTACCATGTCTGGTCTTCTCGCTTGAATGGGATGGTCAGTTTAGATGTTAAAGTATCAAAGTAACTCGTGGCTTCTATTTCCCAGGACTGTATCTGGTCTGTGCTGATACCATTTTATCGCCTGGTCGAATCCCATTTATTTGTTTCAGTTTCTACCCTATCGTGTTTTTTTTGTACTCCTCTGGGCTGGTTTATGACATTAACTGGTTATGTGATTTACAGCCTCGTCCCCTTCTCCACATAGGTGACATTTATACTTTATTTGGGTTATGTCGATTTTCACCTCCACAGTTTGTCCTGATGCATTTGTTTTTGGCTGTCATGATGAGCGATTCCGCTTCTCTCATCAGGTTTCCTTTGCATAGTCATATCCATGATCTCTTATTATCACCTCTGTCAACAAAGTGGGAGAGTTTTATGTATCGAGCCGTGTCTGCCTGTCTACACAATATCTCTAAGAGTTCTCAGTGAATTTTGATTAAATTTTGCGGTGGAATGGGCAATGAGCTTTGAAAGGAACAATTCAATTTAAGGGTTGTTGCAGGAAACGTCAATGAATTTTGTGGAAGTTTATTCAGTTGGCTGAGGAAGGACTGACAGAATTTCGAGGTGGATCCAATAATTCTTCGCCGTTACCCATGAAGTTTTGTGGAAAGGTAGAATATGGATTGCAAAAGAATTGATTGAATTTTGGGGCTGATCTAGAAATGTGTACAGTTGTCTCCCCTGCATTTCGGTGACAGTGTCGTTGATAGACTTATTTGCACTCTGAGTGCTTTTTTGGTGGTATAGTAACGTGATCTTGCTTTTGATTTAACAGAGAAACCTATTTCCCTATAGAACACGGACTTTGAGTCGTTGTCACTGTCTGTTGGTTTTAGTTCTTTAGGGGGCTGAAAGCCATTAACAATTACTTGTCGATTTGTACGGGTGTTCGTCTATAGCTAGCAATTGCTGTAAGATACCCCCATTGAAGAATGTCTCATTCTCCTCCCATACTCATGTTTAGCATTTAGCTAGTAACGTGTTACGCAGGAAAATCACAGGTCAACTTCCTTGTTGAGAAGGTCTTTCTCTCTCAGATACGTTACTGATATCTGTAGCAAAAGAAACCATGCAATTTCTGGATGGTCTACCATGAAATGCGACCTTGAGTCGTGGGAAATATCATGTGGGTATATAGATCACCCCTACACTGAAAAACATGTTGTTCACATTTTCCTCCGGAGAGTTAGGGTGGAAATAGACTGACTTAGACTATTTGTGTAATAAAAGCCACTGCTGAAAGTTAATAGAAAAACTGCAGCCATCAAAGATGGTTTATCCTTGTGTGACTGTGTGGTAGTTTATGTATTTGCTTGTTTGTCTGTTCCTGTGCTCTTGGCCATACAATTTTGTCGACGGACTTGAAAATTGGCGTCGGTACCTCAATAGACCCTATATTTAATTCTGGTAAAGAAAGCTTTTTTGACCCTTTGGTTATTACTTTGACATTTCATAAATAACATCTAAATTTTTCAGAATCGTAATATTTCTTGATATTTTATGCTCTATCTGTGGTGTTTCCCAAGAGAAAAATGTCTGTAATGTCATGAATTGAATTTATTCTTTGATGGAATTCTTTTACTTGACATCAAATTTTGACGCTGTGGTTGTTCGATTATTGACTATAATGGCGAATATTTACTGAAGCTATACACTTCTTGGTTTTCAAATAAATTTAACTCGTCAATATTGAATAATATAATCATTATTTAACAATATATTCAAAATAATTTGTCAACAACGACCACCTGAAATGAAATCATGTAAGTTTCAAAATTTTAAAATCTAAATAAGCATACGAAATATTAATAGGTTGATGCAAATTTTATCAGCTTCATTTTTGCAAAGTGTGGGAGACATCTTAGAAGTTCCCTTGGAGACTATTTAGCCCTTTATTGATTTTTTTTTTGTTGTTGTGAAGTCAGGCAAGTGAAAAGTGCTGTTTCTAAGTCTTAAGAAAAATTCAGAAACTGCCTAAGTGGGTCTACATGAGCTTACAGTAGCAAACATTGGTCAGCGTTTGACCACTACAGGTAAGGTAGGCATGCATGTCGGCAAGCCTTCACTACTTAAAAGATTGGCACAACAAGTTCTTTCTGCAGTCTCTCAATCACCAGTTGGCTCTGATCGAATTCCATATAGGCTCAGTAAATATATACTACTATGGATTTTCAACAAGTTTCCAAATCGTCAAGACACTAACCAATAATCTCTGATCTTAATAAATACCTTTTGTAGCTCTATTTTACGAGGCCAATTTATAAATGAATTTTTAAAAATAACCTACATTGAGCATGGCGTGTGAGTCCCGTCAAATTTCCGAGCTTTGGACCTTACAAACTTATCCCAGTGACCCTCTGACACAACAGTATACAGAAGCATTTTTATCACCATCAAATGGGTTGTCATGATCTATTTAATCTAGTCTAGGGTCTGTATAATCGCAGGTGCAATATTTGAACTGTAGATGGTTGCTAAAAGACGTGGGTGAGGGGAAGTTTTGCTAGAAAAAGGCCTGCAATGAGACAAGAATAATGAATCGCTTGATCATTGTGAATGCAAAAGTGACACAGTACACACATGGAGTCTAACTGCAAAGTTTCTGTTCATGCAAATGCAGTAAATATACATTTGATTTGGTGCCTAATTGCATCAAGACAACGCAACCGGTTCTCGACGTGTAACGAAATGGCTTGATACTCTCCAGACAGACCTCGTGCAATCATCATGTAACCTATGCTCGTGGCATTACAAATGTGTGCGTGTGTGTATGTGTGTGTGTGCGTGTGTGTGTATGTGTATGTGTGTGTGTCCAGGTCTGGAAAGGTTGTGGTGATCGATGTCCAAACAGGTCGAGGATCAACATGACGCGAATGAATCTCACTCTTGGTGGGAATGAATAAAAGAGCAATTGCAGGAGAGTAGTCGATGGAAAACAAAGAGAAAGGAAATAATAATAATAATAATAATAATAATAATAATAATAATAATAATAATAATAATAATGAATGGTAAAGATGGAATGTTGATGTTGGAGTGAAGAGAGGAAAAAGAATGGGTGTTCGGGGAAGGGGTTCATACCCAGGGGAAGGGAATGGATTGGGGAAGAACGGTAGAAAAAGGATAGACATAATTATAGGGAAGAAAGAAAAACCATCGATGGATAAATATGAATGTATATATATATATATATATATATATATATATATATATATATATATATATATATATATATATAGATAGATAGATAGATAGATAGATTGATAGATAGATAGTGAGAGAGAGAGAAAGAGATGAAAGAGATGAAAAAGGGAATAGATAAGATATAGATAGATAAATGGGAAAGAAAAATAGATAGATAGATAAATAGATATGAACAGATTGGGATAGCTAGCAAGCTAGCTAGCTAGATATGAACAGAGCTCGATATATATATATATATATATATATATATATATATATATATATAGAGAGAGAGAGAGAGAGAGAGAGAGAGAGAGAGAGAGAGAGAGAAAGAGACAGAGAGACAGAGAGAGAGATAGAGACAGAGAGAGAGATAGAGACAGAGAGACAGAGACAGAGACAGAGAGAGATGGAAAGTAGAATAGATAAATAGATAGAAAATGAAATAGATAGATAGATAGGTAGAGTATGAAGAGAAAGGAAAAAAGAAAGCCAAAGAAAAAAGCAAGAAAGCATAAAGGGAATGAAAAGGACGCAGTAAATGAATGAATTCCGGTGAGATGGATACCTACCTGCCTAACTAAATACATAGATGAAAACCTACGTCACTGCTAACTGCATTCCAGCTGATTTGGACAGAACAAAAACCATCGACGAATGAATGTAAAATTAGATTAAAAATGTACAAGTTGCAGGATGACATTGACGAAGAATGATTTTGGCCTTTGTAGCAAGACAATAAACAATAATTATCGTTTCTATTTTTTCTTTTTTTTTTTAGGTTTTGTATCATCTCATTTCTGTCAAATGAAGATAAAAACAAGGGGTAGGAAAGAGAAGAGATTGAAAGGAAGGGTAGGAAGGAGGAGAGAAAGGAAGAATGAAAAAGGAAGAAGGGAAGCTTTGAGCCAGATAGGCAAATTGAAAAGGAAGAAAATGGTGGAAGGGGGGAAAATGAAGGAGGGAACAGTGGAAAAGTAAAAAAAAAAAAAAGAAAGAAAGATAGGAAAAGAGAAGGTGAAAGAAAGAATGAAGAAAGAGTGGGGGAGTGAGAAAGAGAAAGAAAGAAGAAAGATGAAAGGAGAGAAAAGAAAGAAAGAATAAATGATGGAATAGAAGGAAAGAAGAAAAAAGAAAGGAAGAAAAGAAAGGAAGGACGAAAGAGGGAAAAGAAGAAGACTGGAAAGATGGAAGACATTAGAAGAAATGGATGAGAAAATGGGAAGTTAGAAAAGAAAGGGAGAAAGAAAGCTTGCAAATAAATAAGGAAAACTTGGAAAGAAAAAAGAAAGGAAGAAAGAAAGAATGATAAAAAAAGAAAAAGAAAGAAAAGGAAGAAAATTCTCAAGAGGAAGAAAGAGAAAAAGGGAAACATTGAAAAATCTAGACACGGAACAAAACTTTGAGGAGGGGGAAAGAACAGTGAAAGAGAAAAAAAAGAACAGTGAAAAAGGAAGGAAATTCAAAGTGAAAAAAAAAGAAATAAAGAAAGAAGGAAGGTCAGAAGGAAAACAAAGAGGGGACCGGGGATACTTGAAAGGTGGAGAAAAAAGAAAGAAAGAGGCAATCGGTAGAAGCCATAGAGAAAAAGGAAATGAAGCATAGTAAGGTGGGGGAAAGGGAAAAACAAACGAACAAAGAGAGAAAATGAAGAGTCAGAAAAGAATAAAAGAGAAAGAATAAAGAGAGAACGACAGAGGGGAGTTAAAAGTGAATGAAAGAAGGGAAGGAAAAAAAAAAGAAAGAACAAGAAAGAAGGAAGAGAGAAAAAAAGAGAAGGAACATTTGAAGAAGACGTGATTATCTTTTCTCCATTTTCAAGACGTTTATAAACAAAAGCGAAGTGCCTCTCCTGCCGACACTTTCCCAATCAGAATCGATAGCGCTATGAATGCATCAACCACGGCCGCTATTACCGCAGTCATTATTACTGCTAAGACTATCACTATTCAAGCTATGTCACCCCGTTACTGCGGACGTGACTAGTTTCCACAGCGTCTCCCGTGTCTTCGCCGTACGCATGCGCGTAGAGATGTGTGATGATGTCAAATGTCGCAGTGGTGGTGGTGGTGGTGGTGGTGGTGTAAGTTGTAGCGAAGTTAGAAAGTAGATTCGATCTCTTAGTTACAGGTTCATGTTACGGTTCATATCACGTAATTTAGGACCTACTCTGCCTCAAGCGCTTCAAACACACACACACACACACACACACACACACACACACACAATATATATATATATATATATATATATATATATATATATGTTGAGAGCGGAGTTATCTATGTGCGAAGAATGTTCGATATCGGAGAAAAGAGCACATTTACATTGGTGTACATATAAAATTCAGTTCTCATCGGTCACTCTGAGTTTCATGCCGTTGGTGCCCTCGTCAGACAGTCAGGCGATTGCATCACTTGCATGGAAGTCAGAGTCACTGCAAAGAACCTTATCTTATATAAGTGAACACACACACACACACACACATACACACACACATACACACTCATACGTATATATATATATATATATATATATATATATATATATATATATATATATATATATATATATGTGTATATATATATATATAATACGAATCAAGAATACAATATAATATAATACAATATTCGATGTGTGTTTGGTTTATATCATAAAATGCTCGATACATCCAACCTTTGGGATTAAGTTGATTTTTGGTAGAGCTTATCATACAATACATATAATGAAGTGAGGATTCGTTGCACAAACACGCTTATGTTTATACAACATGAAAATGTTTGTGTAGCGAATCTTATATATATATATATATATATATATATATATATATATATATATATATATATACATATATATACATATATATTCTTGTGAAAATAACCGGGGATATACATTAATCTCCACGAGATGAATTTTTTTGTTGGCATGCAATAGAGACCCGCTTAAGGGGTTCCGCTGATCAATCAAATTTCACAACATGCCTCACTCTAATTAAAAGGGGCGGTAATTTTAATGCCTACTGTTCAACACTTCCTACCGTTGCCTGACACTCATAAACGAAATATTCCGATAAAAAATCTATACCTGACTCTTTCCTGACACATGTTAACTATGTCTTTCGTTGATGTGTGTCAGGAAAGTGCCAAAATTAGATTTTTATAGAAATCTTTCGCTAACGTGTCAGGCATGGGAAGAAAGTGTCAGGCATGGACAGAAAGTCTCAGGCAGTGACGGGTAGAAAAAGTACAGCCGTTTCAAGAGTAATTCTAGATTTAAAGATTTTTCACATTCCACCTCAGATATCAACCTTTAGGAAATCGCTTCTAGCTGTTATATGGTCATTTTTTAATTAGGATATCAACCTATCAACTTCTGATGACTGAATATTCGGCCATGCAGTTCTGTGGCTCAACAGCGAATGACTAAAATTCACAACAGTCACGGGTGACCTTTTCTGCTTGTTTTCATATCGCTTTATCCGTAACTTCGTCGACGAATGCACTGTTTACAGAGAAAAAAACTGTTCAGCTTATTTTGCATCACCCTTTACAATCAATGTTACCGTCTCATTCGAAACACGACAAGGTTCGTGTTTCTCTATATCTGTTTGACAGTGATGGACAATTTGCCTTTTCTGGGAGCAGCGACGGGGGTCAGGAAAAAAGAAGTTGATGAATTATTCGAAGTTCCTAGCTGTTGTGCATGCACAAGTTATCATGTTTCAGTCGAGTTGGTATTTCATTCTAATTCTAATGAGTTAATACAAAATTTCCCAGTGTTAATTTTGAATGGTATCAGGGAAATGTTAGAATTATCTTCGACGTTTGCCCAACACTTCACTGCTTGTGCGTGAATAACCTTTGGGAATTGTTTACCGGAAATTGATAATTTCAATTTATTTATTTTTTAAAACTCTTCAGTGGACTTGCATCCTGACAGGGGAGTCATCATAAAAAATTGCAGGAATAAAGTCCTGGTCTCCATCAGACTTGAGACTCGAAAGGGTCACTAAACTGACGTGTGCAACAGAAAAAGGGGGGGGCTTCTTCGCTGATCTCCATACTTCATGGGGAGTTGCTTCTTAATAGATGGGCGAATAATTTGTTGAGAAGATTATGAGTTCAAAATCGTTCTGGAAAAACTCAGAACAACATGGAACCTAACCAAGAGACAGATCCGCAAATTTAGAACCATGCAACGTGCACATGGAAGAATTATGCTTGGCCTCACATAGAGAGACCACGAGACAGCACAGGACATCTGGGAAAAGACAAGAGATGGGGACATCATAGGATCCATTAAAAATCTCAAATGGCAGTGGGCTGACCATGTCGCAAGACGGGTGGACAACCAATGGACGTCGCGACTCATGACATGAATCCTCCGAGATCTCATTCACAATCGAGGCCGGCAGAATATTATATGGATAGAGGAGCTTGACAAGTTCAGAAAATACTGGCTCCATGACGCCCATGATAGAGGAGTGTGGCGAACCCTGGGGAAGGTCTATGTCCAACGACGGCCGTTAAAAGACTGATAATGATGATGATGATCATCATCATCATCATCATCATGATCTCGAATGAAAGCAACCAGCAATTACTGGTAGCAAATCGAATTGAATTCAACTAACGATAATAGGAATAGAGATACACTGTGAAATTTCTAATAATCTAGCATAAATGAAAATAATGCTTGAATATAAAATGCACATGCAAGATTCTATTCTTGTTAAATCTTGGGAAAGGTGCAGCGAAAGCTCCAATTTGCTCGAGCCCCTCCGAAAATAGGATGTGACACGAGGTCAGCTTAACGTGGAAAATCTCACATGCGAACATCTGGCCGAAGATTCCTCAAATATTCCCTCTAGGCTTCGCAACTATTGTTGCCAAGACTTGAGAGCACTTGACTTCGTTACAGGGCGAGCCTTGATCCCTCTGATCGAGACTACTCTGACCAACGCCACGGGCGTCGCATCTGCGTTCGTCTGGTAAGATATGATCTTTCAAAATTTGGAAGGTCAGCAAGTGTAGAGAAAGTTAAGCAACATATCGCTGAAGCTGATGATAATGATGCAGTAGGTGCAAGCATGTGTGGTGAATAATTTGTTCGGATTTTAATAAGAAGATTATGAGTTCAACATCGCTGTGGAAGAACTCAGAACTTGAAAACAGGTGAAACGGAACATTGGGGGATTTGATGTCACTTGATCTCCAATGGAAGCAATCAGCAATTACTGATCGCAAAACCAAATGAGTTCAACTAATGAAAATAGGAATAGAGATATACAGTGAGATTTCTAATAATGTAGAATGAATCTAATTGATGCGAGTGTTTTCAGATCTTAACAAAGGGAATTCGTTATTGGCTTGGAAAAAAAAGGAAAAATGAGAAAGAGAGAAAGTGGGACGAACGAAGTGACGGTTCAGAGAGAGAGAGAGAGAGAGAGAGAGAGAGAGAGAAAGAGAGAGGTACTTAGCCAGAGAGAGGGTATAGTGAGAGGGAGCGAGGGTTGTGATAGAAAGAACGAGCAAGAGAGGGATGAAATGAGAGGTTGGGGAGCGAGAAGAAGAAGGGAGGGAAGAGCGAGAGTAATGTTGGATAGGGAGTCAAGTCTAAGTTGGAAGAGACTATTCTATTTCGGATAGGGGAGAAAATGATAGATAGAAAATCACACAGCTTAGGGCGCACACAGCTGCTGTACGAACGGGAAAATTTGTTCGAATGAAGAATTTTCCTCACCAATTGTAATACCGAATTCTTCTGTGTGTGAGACAGACGTGCTAAATCTAACACCATTTGAGCGGACCACAGAGAATGTTCAACGTACAATACTTTGAATGTAAAATATATTGAATGAACCTGACAAATAGACGAACCGATTTATTTTAATCAGCAGCAGCGTTTAAAGGAAGAAAAAAGAATAAATATGGGAATTTTCATATCACGACTTGTAAAGTGTCAGATCAAACGCTATTTGGTTGTTATTCATTGTTCAAACGAGGGCCGTTAACCTGAAATGGCAAAGTGCTTTCACATAAAAATGATAATAATGAAAAGATATTGCTGAAAATATGAAAATTTTAAAAGAAAGAAAGATAACAGAATATATATATATATGTATATATATATGAATTACCAGTCAAAAGTTCCTAGAAACCTGAGGCGCGAAATGATTTCTCTTTGAAGTTCTTTCTTTCTTGGTAGGGTAATTTCGAACAGTTTGGTAAACCGAAATTTGAAAATTGAAATATTGATGGAAGCGGAATGGTGCACGACGTGGAAAAATCAACTATGAAGTCATTGAAAAAAAAAGGTCGGATTCTTTGGTTGAATCTGTTGGTTAGATATCAACTTGAAAAAGTTTTTCTGTGCAACTAGTATTGTTAAAAATTATATTATTAGTTTGCAAGCAGTCCAGGGTTAGAATCAACACGACATATCTAATATCCACATGGGTGAATACTCAATAGAAGTAACACAGAAAACGTGCCACGTCTGTAATTATACCTATTTATCCCACATCGTCAAATACGTTTTTGGGTAACATACCTAAGCAAATCTTGTGTTTCAAAATATTGAATGATGTGTGGGATAAAATAAATCCATATATAATACTTAATAGTAATACCCTATAGAAAATGATAAACTACATGTATGACATAAACTATATATCAAAATCATATGAAGAGGTGGCGTTTGATCAACACTGCTGGGGAGCCTTGATAATAAAACTGCTTTGCTTTTAAATCCCCGAAACGGTTACATAGTAAAAATTTAAAAAAACAAAAATAGATAATTCTAACAAAAGAAGTTATACATAGAACTATAACAATAAGATCAGTGTAAAACATGGAAATATACTGAAGAAAACTATTTAGATTACATTACCAGTTTTTAAAGAAATTACAATTGATAATTATATATATATATATATATATATATATATATATATATATATATATATATATGTGTGTGTGTGTGTGTGTGTGTATTGAGAGAGAGAGAGAGAGAGAGAGAGAGAGAGAGAGAGAGAGCTACCCAATGTCTTTACTTGTCAAGTTATCCAGTGCATTCCATGTCCCACTAGAATTATGATTTTGTGCTTGCACATTGTGCATATTTAAAGAATCATATAAAATAATTTTTGTAAAATACTTTGGGTATATCGGTACAATTTATCCAACAAAAAATGATTAGCTGCACTATATCAGAGATTTTTTCCCCTTTTGCTTCGTCTAAAGGAATTAAGACCTGCTCTTTTGATCTTTGCATGTTTGCTCAGCTATATCTTTGTGGCTTCCGTAAAAGTCACATCAAAAGCTGAATGTCTCTAGAAAACAAGATCAAAGTAACGATAACGTATCATTAATCAATTCGTAATATTTTCTAAACTCATTGTATACCTTTCGACTACAACTGAGTGAATACCTTTGAATTCAAAAAGAGTAAATGTCTTCGATATAGTTTGGAATATACTCCCCATGCAAGTCTCTGATATATAAATTAATACAACCGCCTATTCCTGGAAATAGTTTTCTTTGAGAGATTTCGTTAGACGCACTGATAAGACGGCAACGTTTTCATCGGAAAGACAACCAACAACGTTGTCGTATTCTATGCCTCTTTATAATCATAGCTCGTGATGTCTGTTCTGTTAAGTAAATCGACTCTCACCAACAGTTACTTTTGATGTTTTCTATGCTTAACTTAGAACGGGAAATGGGGGAAAAATTTGGCAGACATGCCTGACTACTGCAGGGTCAAACACAACTCATTCTTCTATTCCGACTGAAGATGATCACAGAAACTTTTGTATTGTGCGTATGATAATTTCAAAACAAAACCTATATGTATATATATTGTAAAAAAAATTATTAATTTATAAGATAAGATAAAATGTGCCAAATCGTGAAAAAAAAATCATGCATGAATCTCTTCAGCCCCTCAATATCGGAGAGAGAGGGGGAGATCTTTTATCGAATATACCCCACCCTAAGGAATATTGAGGATGCTTTGTAAGGTAAAAAAAGAAATTTCAAAAAATTTGAGGCTTATATTAGAAACGGAGTAGACTTAGATAGCAACAAAAATAAGAGGAAATTAGTAATGATTCAGTATTATTGTTGCCCTCGTTGTAATATACTTGCAATCCAGCTTTTAAACCTCCGATGAGTAAAGAAATGAATTCACCTTGTTGAGTGAAAGGCCGGCTGTTATTTTATTCTTTTTGGGTTCATTTTCTTTCGTTAATATCTCAGCTTTTTCAATTTGGCTTAGTCAGTATGACAGTCTAATGTTAATCAACTCTGATCGTGAGCTTGAATAAAGACAGAGAAAAATGGATTTTGCAGATTGGTTTATCCCCCCCTCTATAATTTTGGTGAGCGTTGCTCTTGTTACGGTAGAAAAATTAAGTCAACTCTAACTTTGGAGTTTGACAAAAAAAGAAATGTTGCACAAATCTTCGAAATTGAGATGAGCTGCTTGCAAAAAATGCAACACTTTGCTTTTACCCAGGCTGGAAAACTGATATTTAGAGCAAATGGGAAACATTCACCTACCACAGCCACACAAGCAGAATATAGGTAGGAAGACTGTGTTGTGCCACTCATTCAAGTACTGAAGCCCTGTCTCGAAAATCTGCATTTGAAACATGGGCTCTTTACGTGGGTTCGAATATCGGGCAATAGCAATGCAATCTCTACAGTCGACCAAAGGTCATACGTACAGATGACTGAAGGTATTTAACATTTGTTCACACACCTTTGCAGTAACCCGTACGTCGTTAACTAAACTTCACCCAGCACGACACAAGACCAAGAATTGCAGATAGAAAAACCATTTTGCATTGGCTTTTCAAGTGAGGAGAGTCTGCTCACCTGGAAGAACCAGCTCCCTTTTTTTTCGATAAAGTGATGGTCGAAGACTTCTTTTTAGCTAAGTAAGAAGTAATGATAGTGATGGGCCTTACCCTGCCACCCTAGCCTATGATATATTTGTAGGGGTGATGAGATTGATACATGCCTTTATCAAGGGTATTAGTGCGAAGCTTACTGATCCCATTCTTCATACCCTTAGCCACTCGGCCACCAACGCCATCCTGACTGATGTCAAACATTATTATCATACAGTATCTTAAAGTGGTGTTAACAGTAGATGAGACTATCAGCAAGAAAATCACTTGGAAAGGTCACAAAACAGTACAATATATAAGGGAGCAGGCAAGTGTCAGAGATATCGTAGAAGCCATTAGCAATCCCATAGGGCAATGGGCCAACCACGATGCAAGGATATCGGACAACCACTGAACATTGCAATTCACAACTTGGATGCTGTAAGATCATAAGCGAAATTGATTTGGCTGTTTTAGATCTATGCAGCTTTTGAGCGAAAATAACTGGCAGGCCTTGGGAAAGGTCTATGACCAACAAGCGCCACTGATTAGTGATAGCGATAGTTGAAGTGGCTGCTGATGTAACAGTAACGGTTAAATGTCTCAATTGATAAGTTGAACGAGACAAGAAATGCAGAGATTCTGTCATTACTCCAGCCAACAAAGTTGGAGAGGAATAAACATACATTTGGTCTTGTCCGTCTATCTGTTTACACATCGTCTCCGAAAGCACTGGATGGATTTCAATAAGATTTTGTGGGAAGTCAGACAATAAGTCATGGGCGAAGTGCTAAATTTTGAGGGCGGATCCATGCACAATTGCATTGTGATTATATCTCCTCACCACATGATAGTTTATGTCTATTTTGTAGTATTTGGAGGTATCAGAAGAAATGTTGGATTGGCAATATATCATTAAAATGGTCCAATCAACATGGATTTAATGTTCATGTCATTGCATCATTTGTTATTGGAATTCTGGCAAATCCAAGTCGGCCACAAGTCCACCAGTGTGAGGCTTTCCATGAAGATTGAAATAATTACAGATTTGCAATAGTCTGTGAGACCAACTTGAAAACATTACTCCAAACTAAGGTACCCTAAATATTTACTAAATCCGCATAGTCCCAACATAAGCTTACAAAGGTGAGTCACTAGCATGAATTGGACCCACTATGCATGCGTATTAGTCTGCAAAAGAACTTGCTAGCCATCAGTTTCCAGTAGGGTCCTTTATTTCTATCATCATCATCATCATCATCATCAAGGTCCAGTTTGGTGTCATCTGTTCCGCACCATCGTCTTAACACTGTCGATTCAGCGCAGTAGTTACAGCGCTAGTCCCAGCTTGGCGCCACCATTTGAACACCGTTGTTTCAGCGCAGCCGTTTCAGCGCAGCCGTTTCAGCGCTAGTCCCAGGTTAACACCACCATTTCAGTCGTAGTTTTAACGCTAAGATGTTTTTTCCGTGTATTCAAGCGCCAAGAAATTTGGGTGAGGTGATCAGTTATTTAAGTCCATTGTTCGATATTCATTCATAGATTTTTTTTTCATCATTTTAAACGCATTTTATTGTTAAAATAGTTTTAGGCTTAATTTTTCTTCAATTACAGGTTTGTTATTTTATTGCATTTTCTTATCATAAGATCAGTTTTCTTTTCCATTCGTCATTTTTTACTAGATTTTGTCATAGATTTTTAATCTTAAGATAATGTGTCTTATCGATTTTTGAAAAATATGAAATAGAAATGATCTCTAGACAAAGAGATCTAATATTTTAATTTCAGCGTTGATTTAATGTGATTATTGACTGCAAACACTCTTCCTACCAAAGTGAAAAATGAATGTTATAGTGTTCGAATTTCTCAGCTGAATTGTCATCATGATGATCATCATCATTATCATCAACATCATCTTCAATCTTTAGGTGTCAGTCGTTGGGCAAGATTCGCCAGATCTCTCAGCATGGGCGTCGCCGAGCCAATACTTTCTGGACTTGTCTATTTCGTTACGACGTGTTTTTTTTTTTGTTACCGGATACAGTTTCGCATATGATCTTTGGGGGTCTTTTCGTGAGTCGTAATGTCCTGTGGTTGTATAAAATTCTTGCAACATGACCAGTCTGTTGCCATTTGATTTCCCAATAGTTTCCATATCTATGACTCCAGTTTTTTCGTTTTTTTTGTACTTTACTATACTGTGCTGTCTTGCGATCTCTCCATGTGGAGTTAAGCATGATTATCTCCTGTGCGCATCGCATGGTTTTCAGTTTGAGAGTCAGTTTTGGGCATAGATACCATGTCCCAGCTCCATAGGTTCCGCAGCATCGATCTCTGGTAGGCGCCTTTATAGTTATGTATCAAAATTTTATTAGTATGGCACAAGGCTACAGTATTTGAACATCTGATGAGGATTGAACTTTTATAACTAATCAATGCGCTATGATACGCCCTTTGATATAAAATCTATATTGTTCATCCGTCTTACTTATTAATATTAGTTTTTGTTAACTGCTGTTTTATAGCCTATAGTTGTAATTCTTTTAGTCTTTCTTTCTCCGTTTCAATTTCAATGGATGAATAGCGTTATCTTGCTGATCCCTCTGGACAAACATATTTTAAGGCGATACAACAGAAGATACCTTAACGCTTTTGAGTTTCTTCAATCATAAACATACATTTCTCAAAGTGCTAAACTGGCCTCAGGTTTTCTTTTTTCCAAGTATTGGTTTCGACTAGGTTTCTCGGCACTGCTTTTTGCCCAACAATTCTCCGACTGTCAAAGTCAGCCGCCTTAAAATAACGATAAAATCCCGACTGTCACCATAAAAACATTTCAAATTAGAATCTTGATATTTATGTATAATTATTTATATGTTAAATAAAAATGCTTCTGTGGACATCACCATATACTATTTACATTAAAAATGTGTCTTCAACATTGGAATACACATTAATCCACGTCACAAAAACGTATGTAAGTTTTCAAAAAAAGGATTACAAGCTTATTCGTATGGGGAAAGATTTTCTAGATACATTTCATTCATCTTTCCTAAATTCTTTTATATATTTCAGCTAATAACTCCCAAAATTGCTTTAGTAATTCATTCTCTATCCCAGATTATCTAAATCTATTTGAGTTATTCTTAAAATTATCTACGATTATACTATTTTTACATCAGACTGTAAACTATTCTTGTATTTCAAAATTCTTTGGGAGAAAACATAAATAGAACAACTTGTTTTTAAATATGATCTGAAAAACTCAGAAGAGAAATATAGCAGAATGGCTACATTACAAGAAACTTAGTTGGCCACGAAAACTTGAGCAGGCCAATGGTGAAGCGTCGTGCTGGAAAGACAAGCCTTTTACACATCGGATTCAAATTCAAGTCTTGTGGGATATCGCTACTTTATTCGAGTTTATTCTATTAACAAAGGACGTCATTGTAAAAAGCAACAGAGAGGATTGAGAAAGTAAAACAAGAACCATGTGTTCAACTAGGCGTTCACTGTGCGTGGTAATATTAGTAGGAGGAGGAGGAGGAGGAGGAGGAAGAGGATGATGATCAACTAGTCCTCCTCCGTGTCAATTAATTCTTTTATTTATAAAGTATTATGATTTGGAAAATTCGATATCAATTTTCAATGAATATCTTAAAAGGCCATTTTTTATGTTTTTGGCCACTTTTACTTTTTTTTTCAATACAAAAATGCAGTCATCGTACAATATTTTATGACATCATAGCAGCTGGTAAAAAATGATCAGAATGTGTTCTTTCAATGACATCACACCTTTTGATGACATCATACCTTTTGATGACATCACTTCTCTTCCTTCCTCTTTCCGTTTCTTTCTGTTGATTAAGGTAATTGGAAGAAACAGACCGACCAAAATGCGTCTTATTGAGATGCGTAAACATATTTTAAAAAAACATGATCTAAATGTGTGTAATAATGAAAATACTTTATGTCAGAATCTGAGGACATTGTTCAAACGGGTTTTGAAAATAAAAAGCCATCTTGATTACGAATCAGCATTATTAAAAATCGCCAATCAAAACTGTAACAAAAAATAGGTTTCTTCAGTTTTTAAGCTCATTTGGCTGGCTGGCTGGCCGCGAATATATCATGCGACCAAATTACACTAATGGAGCAAGAAGAATGAAAATTTAAACATTTACTCTTTATCATGTCTACAAATTTTTTTTTTTATTTCGTTTTTTTAATCTCCCCTTGAATAGGTGTTTATTATGGGGTTCAATCTGCAATGGAAATTTATGCTAAATAGATCCTGTCCTTGGCTCCTGTCTGGAAGCACTCACGTATTTTTTTGAAAATTCAGACACTTGCAGTGATCACTGACAAATAAAAGGCAACGGGAGTAATGTATTTATTGTTAAACCCTTTTTCAAATTTTTCAATTGACCAGACCCAAACACGGCATACTGCCAAAAGACGCTGGTCACGAGACGCTTTCTATTGCGAGACTAACCAGACCTGTTTCATTGCTATTCATTTATTTCTGGTTTTATTGCTTTTTATCACCAGTCTTAGGTCGCTATTGTACGACCGCTTGGTAAGCATCGTGGGTCAGAAATACATTTTCTAAAAAAAAAGGGGGCTACCAGCGAGATTAGAACGTGCATCCCTTATCTTTGGAAACCTGTCTAAGCAGAACGTTGCCTTGCCAATTTAATCACGATGGATTGGTGTCGTCCGAACTTGTCATATAGTTATATTCGTCTTGACTCTGATTCCCATTGCACTGTCATGTTGTTTTATTCATTCAAATACAACGTGGATCCGTCGAGATCATATGTCAGACAACCGCTTGACATCACAGCTCACAATGTGGATCCCCAGAGATAATAGGTTGGAAATTGTGTCCACAAAACATAAGATGTCGTTACGAAAAAGGAGATTTCAGGAAATACTTGCTCCGCAACATCCATGATAGGGGGGTCAGGCGAATCGTCAGGAAGGTTTATGTCCGACGACGGATGTTGAAAGGCAATTGCAACTGCTGTTGCTGCTGCTGCTGGTGATGATGACGATGATGACTATTCGGCTACAAAAATTCAAGATTACTACATTAATTTTCCCCTTTGGTCAGACGGGGAAACGAGTCTACAGTCAATAATCTCATTAAATCAACGCTGAAATTAAAATATTAGATCTCTTTGTCTAGAGATCATCTCTATTTCATATTTTTCAAAAATCAATAAGACACATTATCGTAAGATTAAAAATCTATTACAAAATTTTGTAGAAAATGACAAATGGAAAAGAAAACTGATCTTAGGATAAGAAAGTGCAATAAAATAGCAAACCTATTATTGAAATGAAATTAAGCATAAAATTATTTTAACAATAAAATGTGTTTAAAATGATAGAAAAATCTATGAATGACTATCGGACTATAGACTTGAATAACCAATCACCTCATCCAAATTTCTTAGCGCTTGAATACACGGTTGAAAACATCTCGGCGTTTAGATTACGATACTGAAACTATGGCGTTAACCTGGGACTAGCGTTGGAACGTTAGCGTTGAAACGACAGTGCTTGCATCGTCAAAATAGGAGATGACATTGTAAGTTAGGCGAAGTACTATTTCATTATAACTTTACCTTTCTTGACAGTAGTAGGAAAAGCTGTTACACGCATAGACAAATTTGCCAGAATTTAATCAAAATAATTTGTACCTACACCAATAATATTATTGTTGTGTAGTTTCAATCTAGAAAGAATAAAAACGGTTGTCACTGCGATAATATGAACATCGTTATTCTCGTGCAAAAATGAGAGAGATTGGATACGCATGAAAATGATCGAATCCCAAATATCTATATCAAACATCATGATAAAAATATTAAGAAAATTTTCATATTTATTTATCATCATTTATTTTAAGTATAAAAAGGTAAACACAAAATTTGCAAAGCTGTGATTGTATTTCTGTTATATGTATGTGTGTGTGTGTGTCGAGCGTGTGTGTTTAGATATAACCGTACATGTGTGTGTATAGATATACTGATCATATAAAATTATTCGAAGTATTCATCTATATATACACCCTTTAAATATCAAAATAAATATATATTTTTATCATATGCAAATACATGCTCAATATATATATATATATATATATATATATATATATATATATATATATATATGTATATTCGTCTCAACTATATATACAAGGCTAATTTATTTGATGATTTAGGGATTATAATATTGAGGGGAGCGAGATAACGTACGAAGTGAGAAAATTAACTCTAAAGTTAGTGAAATAAAAATTGTCAAATCCTTCGGTTGGTTATATTAGTAGAAAAACATTTCAAAGAAATTTTTCTCTGTAACAAGTATTCTTAAAAAATGATACCATTAGTTGGTTGGCATGCATACCCAGATTAAAACCGATGCAACGGATTTAACATTCACATAGGTGAACACTCAATAGAAGTGACACGAACAACAAATTACGTCTGTCCTTATACTCATCGTTCCCTCATCGACAAATACGCTTTTTGGCTTGACCTAGGTAATTAAGCCCTTTGATTGAAAAATGAAAAAATAGGATGTGTTATTTGAAATAATATTCATTCACAATGCATTAGGGTGATGCTCTACATAAAATTACCAGCTGCATATAGCTATACATCGAAATCATAGCTGAAAGAGGGATAGTATATGATCAACACTGTGGGGTAGTCATGTTAATACATCTGTTTTGTTTTTGAATCCCTGAAACTGTTACATGGTAAACAATGGATGATCCCAACCAAAAAGAATTTACACATAGTGCTATGATATCAAAGTTTGTGTAAAACATAGAAAGCACTGGAGAAAGATAAATTATACTAACAAATATTGGTAGACTATTCACTGAAATGACATGAATCTTTGGATAATTCTTTTATATACTATGTTTGAAGCAGCAATGCTTTCTGGACTATATATATACATATATATATACTCCAGGGCAAAAGAATGGGGTAAGCGTTTTTCATCATATAAAAGTTCTTGGCACCACAGAGAATATGTTGGCGTATAAAGCCAAACAAGGGAAAAGCAATTTCATACTGGAATGTGCTTTACACAGAAAAATTGCGTGTACTGTTGTATAACATTGATGAATATTTCACCTACAATTGTTAGAATGAAAGGATAATTGCACAAAGAAGAGCAAAAACAAAATTGGCTCATTTTTTGAGGCGGGGGCCGGGAGTGTACAGTGAGAGCAAGAGGTATCCAATACATTGGAAAAAAATTTAACAACTTTATACAGCTTCAAAAATTAAAGACATTTCTGATTTTTGTATGGATCTTCCCTTGTTTCAAAATAATTTTTATTTTACTATTTTTGATTTTCGGCCCAAATTCTCTAAATTTTGAAGCTGTATAATTACGTAGAGATGAACTTTTAGAAATGGGTCAGATACTTTTTGTACTTTTTTCACACTTATATAAATAAATATATATATACATAAATGTATATATATATATATATATATATATATATATATATATATATATATATATATACATAAATGTATATATATATATATATATATGTATTCACGTTAAAGTATATAAATATTTTCATAAATATGAATATCTATATTTATATACATGAATTCACGTAAATACATTTATGAATATTTTCATAGATACATATATCTATGTTTATATATATACATAAATATATATTTTTACAGGGACAGCATGGAACTCAGTCATCGCGGAGAACTGAATTTTCTATGCACACACACACACACACAAACACACACACACACACACACACCTATATATATATATATATATATATATATATATATATATATATATATATATATATATATATATATATATATGTATATTTGAGAAAAAGAAAAGCCAATCCTTTTTTTTTAGTTTTCAGGTATAGTAGTTTTAAGAAGTCATACACACACAAATATATATGTATACATTGCCAAACTCTAAAACTGGTATTGACTTTACGTTTCCACCCTAACAATTGCAAGCACAACTTCAACAAGAACAATCCTCACCAAAATTAGGGGTGTAAACCGATCAGTAGAATTCACAAATGTCCATAAAAACGAATGCATAAATAGAGAAAGATGTGTTTTTATTTTTCATTAATCATATACTAAACAAAAGTTGCACTAACCACCACGGAATAGAAATAGAAATGATGTTTGACCCTGCTGCAAGTATGCATGTCTTATATAATCATGTATTCATAGGATTACATCTATGGATATAAGAAGCTTTTCTTATAATTTTGGAGAATTTTAACATTGCTCGATAACCGAATATAGTACTGACATCTAATTTCTGTGAGCCAATGTACAAATAGCTGGCAAGGAACAACTTGGAAGAAGATGATGGAAACTGGGTAATAGGACACATACTTCACCGAACTTTTGAGTACCACATTTTATATAGGTATATAGATACTGAAAAAATGTAAGGGTACATCAATAATTTGAGCAGCATGTAGGGTTAGCTTATTTTGATCCTTAATATGCAGCTTGTTTTGATTGATTTATGTGTGCACTGATGAGGAAAGACAGTTTTTGCTCGGCACCGATTCTACTCGGTAGCAAATCGAGCAGTTGTAGATTGTGTAAATAAATAAATGAATGAGCGTCGTGTGAGGATCGAACCCACGCCCACCTTGACAGCAGCCTTTCACACAGGCTCCGTTCATACTGTTTGGGATACCGACACTTGTATTGTAAAGCATAAATCCGAAACGCTCTTATTTCTTTATTTGACGATTGTTGGCACACTTTTTTTTACAAAAATGTTATGATAATCATCATATTCTGTCATTCATATATATATATATATATATATATATATATATATATATGTAAGAAGATTTAGATCTTTAAACACTGAACTCATCAAAAAATCTTCTTCAATTTTTTTGTGTCACTTCAATAACTTATTTATCAATATGTGGCAATGTAATTTATGTATTTTTCTTCAGTGATTTTTAAATTTTTTTTTTACATATACTTTGTTATTATGGTACTGTGTGTAAATTTTCTCTTGTTGGTATCATCTTTTGTTGGTATCATCATTTGTCTACCATGTAACTGTTTCGGAGATTTAAAAACAAAACAGTTATAATAACATGGGCCCCCAGCAGTGTCGATCAAACACCACCTCCCTTTTAGTTATTATTTTAATATATAGTTCATATAATACTACGTATATTCCATTATTTTATATTGGGTATTATCATGATGTATTGTACATAGATGTTATTTTGTACTGTACATCAATTAATTCTTTTTAAACACAGGGCTTACTTATGTAGGTGAACCCCAAATGTATTTAACGATGAAGGATCAGTAAATATAACAATAGATGTGACTCGATGTTCTTGTCACTTCTCTCTCTCTCTCTCTCTCTCTCTCTCTCTCTCTCTCTCTCTCTCTCTCTTTCTCTCGATATATATATATATATATATATATTAGGTTGGATGAAGCTCTGTCACTTTATTGTAAAGATAAAAACTGTTTTTTAATGATAATTGTCATATTCAATCAAGGTAATATTTCTTTTCATTTTCAGTGACATAATCCCATCTTGTAAGCAACTTTTAAATGCCTTCACCATAAAGATTATTTGTGTTTTGAGACTACCAAAATATTTCTATGTAATTTCTAACCTTTTCGTAATTGGTGAAGAGTGTTTCCTGTCTGGAATATTTTGTAAACAACTGAAAAAGTGATAATTTGATGGAGCAACGCCTGACCAGTTGGGTGGGTGAGGATCAACGTATATTTGGGTCAGAATCTTTTCTTTGGTGCATTTCGCAACACGTGGTTTTGGGTTATTATGCAAATGTTAAACACTCTCTCGATTGACCAGTGAGGCTCACATTTTTAACAATGACCGATACAATGCTTCCGATTGGTGACAATACCTCTCAGTTTATTTCTGTTTCAATGTCATTCAACGCTTCATGATAGATGACACCCTTCAAAACCCAGTCCAACACAAAGGATTACGTTCTCAAGGAGAAATTTTGGTTTGGGTATAGGAACAGGCTTACCATTGGTTCGTAACCATTGGTTCGTAACCATTGTTTGTTCAGCTGAATATGATTTTAGAGGACCTACTTTCCATCATTGGTAACCATCCCCTCTAGAAATGCTTCGGTGGTATGTCCTTCCTTGATGAATAGATGGTGAATCTCTGATTGAATTAAGAATCAGTCAGATTATGTGAAAATCGTTGATCAAGTTTTGTTATTCTACTGATCCCATAGGGTGGTTTTTAATTGTTGTATGGGTCATATTGAACCAGTGTGTCATTTATTGGGTTATCAGTCTAAGTCTAATTGGAAAAAAAATCATGATATATATATATGTGTGTGTGTGTGTGTGTGTGTGTGTGTGTAATCGTTTGGTCAATACATTTGCTATTTTCCCTTTATTTCCTGATTCCTTTCCCAGACATTTACGATCGGTTTGTCTTTGCCGTGTCCATTAATGTCCAATCAGGCGATTAGGTTCCTCCAATCCAACCTCTGTTGAACTCGGCAATACGCCATTTGATCCTGAAAACGATATCTAAGGCGTATTCCCAACGACATTCGTATCAGAGAGCGAGTTTTGGAAACGATTATTTTGGTCTTTTGATTGTTCGATGTTTAATTGGATTTTTCAAGTAGCCCGTTCTTCATGATGAGGATTTAATTCACAAGATTTTTCAGATATAATGATCAAATCACGAAGTCGAGCTCGAACATGTCTTCAAAGTACATTCACGTTTATTCACTCAGATAGGGTAATGGTTGGTACATTTGCCTTACAGACAGGTCTCAGTTTCGATTCCTGGTAAGAGCAGAGAGTATCGGAAACTCTTCCGCAGGACAAATTTCTGTGTGCACTCAGCAACTAATTGAGTACACTCTAAGCTGTGTGATTAGGGTGGAGGTATCATTTCGGTGGACTTGCATCCTACCAAGGGGTTAGTCATTAAAAAAAAACTTGTAGCAATAAAGTCCTGGTCTCGACCAGCTTTACTAAGCTGACGCATGCAACAGAAACCAGGATTCCGTCGCCAACCGTTGTATTCCATTGAGAGTTGTCTCTTAAGAGACCTGACGCTTTGCATTTACTCGCTTACAAGTATTTTGTCAAGAGCCCTTGCTATGAGAGAAATAAAGAAAAAAGGTTTATTCATACCATTCCTACGAACATTAATGTAAAATCAGCGTAAACAGCCGCCCTGAAAATTTGAATTCTGCGCGCTGATTCTGTTTCTAGTGAATTCACATACCCACCTACAGACATACATGCATATACGCACGCACACACATATCCTTATATATATATAAATTTGGTTGTCTGTAATCATGTTTGTGTGCACGCTGGCAGTGGTAAAAAAGGGCTAACGTGAGAAATATAAACTGTGATCATCAGCAGCAACCATCAATGCTAGCGAGCAACGGCCTATGTACACCAGCCCTTGGCAAACTGGAGGTTGAGATCCTCCCGGGGGAGTTTATAGGAGTTTGCTTTTGTTTTTTTATTTCAAAAATATTCGGATTAATTATGTAAATAGCGTTTTTTTTTTGTTGTTTTTTTAAAATATCTACTCCTATTGGTGATTATTTTGAAATGAATCAATGTTATTCTATAATTTTATGAATGAAATTTTCGTTCTTGTAACATTTGAGAATTTTTCCCGTAATAAACTGTAAACACCTTGAATGATACGTTGCAATTTATTTCAGATGGTGGGTAGTTTGTTTCTACGTTCACTCACTGCAAGATTACAATTGAAAATGAAGAAATAATTGTATTAGCGCCCCTTGTTTAAAAGAAAACACCGTGTGAGGGGTCGCGAAATATTTGTCCCATCATACTTGAACGAAAATAAAATCAGTTTGAGATTTTATTCATCTTTGTCTACTATTTACCTTCATCTTAATTTTTAGTTGAATTTTAGGTTATGATTTCTCTTACCAGTAAAAGCAAAAACGTATTAAAAATGTCTTTTCCCAGGAAATTTTTATGCTTTTAATCAATAACATCTCTGTTACCTTTGGATAAGTGTCAGTTGTTGAGAAAAAAAAATCTGAATCAACGACATTCTGTAAACAGTGCAGATCGAAAGTTTAGAATAAGCTCTAGGAATGAATAATCATATTTTTTTTTCGATTGGTCGTGTGGTGTACGAAGTATATAAGAACATACTTTCCACCATGTTATCATATTTGAAGCTATTTTTCGCCGGGCAATGCCGGATATCTCTTCAAGTATATATATATCTATATAGTGTACGTATGCGTGATGATTAGAAATATGTTTTAATGGGAACTTAGCTCAGCACTTCAAATCGGGTAAATCAACGGAGAAATGGGTGTAGTACGTGGATCGAACCTGCAGCCAATACGTGGCTCTATTCTTACCGACCGAATTAACGACACTGGCAAGACAAGAACCCGCGAAGCGCACTTACATAACTCATTTATCTCTTTTACAATCGAGGAATATATACATATATATATATATATATATATATATATATATATATATATATATATATAGTGAAATAATGCATTCGCTCTACAAACGTTTGTTTTTGCCGCTTTGGGGCTTCTTCAGGCTAATAATTCGATTTATTTGGATCCCTTTTTAGGATTTTATTGAAGGGGATTATCTATTGAGTGGGAAACCCTTGCCTTATTTTATTTATACTTGTTGAGTTATTGATATCTGTCCATATTTTATCTTCCAGAGGGGAAGTGGATAGTTGTTTTAAAAATATTTGGAATGTTTCAGACTTATTTTTTTCTATCAATGTGTTAATCCATCAGCCTTTTGTGGTATGTTTTGTCTCAGGAAGTACATCTTCCAACTAATATACATATGTACGTGTGTGCGTGTGTGTATGTTCCCTATGCCGACAGTATGAAGTATCTGTAGATGGACAATTTTCATACGACAAATTTTTATAATTATAAAGGCATTTTCCTCAGAATTTATTTTTCTCGACATCGATATAACAAATATGTACAAAGCAGTAAATCGAGCAGCCCCAGATCATGTAAATAAATAAAGAAATGGGCGTCGTTACAGCATCAGTTTTTATACTTTTTAACTACGACAAAAGTTCATTGGGATGGTAACCCAGAGGATTTTTTGCTCAGATTAATTTTGAATCCGTTAGTACCGTTCATAAGAAATGAAGGATATATATATATATATATATATATATATATATATATATATATATATATAGAGAGAGAGAGAGAGAGAGAGAGAGAGAGAGAGAGATAGATATAGATAGATAGATATAGATAGATAGAGAGATAGAGTGCAAATAAAGAGGGAAATCTTTTTATTCTCTTTTCACGCCTTGCTTTGTCATAATTTTTATCAAGATTATCATAATTCAATCGTCGAAATAAAAAAAATACGAAGATAAAAAGAGAGAAAGCTGTCTATACAGTGTTTATAATCAATGTATACACTTCATACGTATATTGATAATGTTTCCATTTTCCAATAAAAGTATTGCATTTCGGACGATATTTTTCCTTTTGTTTTGATCCAATTATTTACTTTTGTTTCAGACCTTTTAACGGAGATCAACTTGATAAATCAATTGGAAACAATTAGTTTTATCACTGAAACAAATATTGACAAATGTGGTCAAATGTTTTCATAACAATTTTTGAATTAACAACGTCGCAGTTTTTTAACTAAGTCTGTTCTTTTTCTTGTTTTTGTAGGTTAATAAGAAGAGTTATTGGGAAAAAAATGTTAGAAGTCATTCCTTGTCTATCGCCTTAAATCAAACATACATTAGTGAAAAACTGCACTTCAAAACACAATATATATATATATATATATATATATATATATATATATATATATATATATATATGTGTGTGTGTGTGTGTGTGTGAGTGAGTTGAAGTTCTTCGTGTTCAGGTGCGGGCGAGTATTCTTTTGTTCACTTTTTCGAAACATTTCGCTCACTTGGGATTTTATAAGCAATTGATTGCACTGACCCGAGGCAGAATGTTAAAGGGGAAGATCATTCCCTGGTCGTACGACGAAATTTTAGAAAAAATAACAAAACAGATTGATTTCCTTTAGACAACTCACACAGATATCCATTGATTCATATTTTTCCGTTTATGTTATGGTCAACAGTTGCTTTCAGATTTTACAAGTACGCGATTAAATTGTCAGACTTCAAAACTGGAATTGACTTTATTTTCTACCGTAACAAAAAGAGAACAACAAAAACAATCCTCATCAAAATCAGGTTGTTAACTGATATGTAGAATTCACATTCGTCTATCATAGTTTCAACTCACAATCACCAATTGCCAGGAAGCTGTCTTGCTGAATGAGCCAAACTAACATTTTGCCGAAAAATTATCAGTTAAAAGTGTCTGCTCCGAAGTCCGTTTTACTCCGCGTTGTTTCTTGTATCTACACGTTGGAATCCCATCACAAGATTTTCATCACACACACGCATACTCACACACACATATATATATATATCTGTTCTTGATATTTTACACAGTGCTTAATATCAACAAAAGTAAATCGGTATATATATATATATATATATATATATATATACATATATATATATATATATATATATATATATATATATATATATATATATATATACCGATTTACTTTTGTTGATATTAAGCACTGTGTAAAATATCAAGAACAGATGAAGAATTCTGTTTGTTTTTTGTAATCTTTCAAATTCCTAAAAATATTATGAATTATACTTTCTCGTAGCTCGAGAAGCTGCTAACGTCGGTGCGAGAAGGCGGTGTTCGAGTACTGGTGAAAATGAGGCTTTAGAATGCAGAAGATTGATGCAACTTGATCTCATCCTCTTCTCTATCGCCTCCTCGCCTTCTCTCTCTCTCTCTTTTTCAATCCGACGTAAGCAAATCATAAATAAATCGGTGTGTATAAATACACACACACACACGCGCGCGCACATACACATACATACGCACACACACACACACACATACACACACACACATGTATATATATGTATATATATGTTTGTATTGTGGATGTGAAGTGATCTGACAAAATGTAGATGTCATGTCGACAGTTCATTGATACTAAGCTCAGCTAACTTCGGTGGTAAGCTAAATGATGAAACGGTGTTAAGGGTGGAGACATCGTTTACGTCAGTTCTCCTAAGGGTTGGACACGGAGAGCAGTCTACCGGGAAAATCAGCATTTGAAATCCCGACTTTTACTTGACCATAAACATCGACCACTGGTGCCCGGAGCAAATATTCACCTACCATCGCCAACGAGCAAGTGCGATGAACATATGTATGTGCGTGTGTGTGTGTGTGTGTGTGTGTGTGTTTGTTTGTTTGTGTATGTACGAAAAAATATATATGTGTGTGTTTGTATTGAGGATGTGAGACGAATTTCTTCCTTTAGATTAAGAAGGATGACTGCTGAACAAGTACTTTGAGAAACACTCATCTATTTCCACCAACGAGTGAGCGCTATATGAATATAAATATATATGTGTGTATGTGAATGTGTGTGTTTGGATTGTGGATGTGAAACGACTGCTTACTTGATATCAAGAAAAAAGAATACTGAATAAGTACACTGAAAGCGTTTAACTTTGAGATGTCTGATAGATAGATAGATAGATAGATAGATAGATAGATAGATAGATGTTTTTGTGTATTTCCCTGCATTTGTAAGTAAGTGTGTGTTATGTATGTTTTTATGTGTGCGTATGCGTGGACATGTGTCTTTCCGAGCCTCTGCGTGTGTGTACTTATGCCTGTGTGTACTTTTGAGTGTTTGTACGCGTGAATGTGTGCGTATGCTCACGTTTGTGTACATTTGCGTATTTATGTACGCGTAAATATGTATGTGTGTATTTGTATATTTTCATGCATTTTTGTGGGCACACATGTGTGTATGAGTATTTGTGTGTAAACGTGTCTCTCACAACTATACATACATTTGAGGATCTGTCTATAGTTGCCATTTACATGATATGGATTTTACAAGTATTTACAGCTGTATATTTATACATAAATATATATATATGTGTGTGTGCGTGTAATTTTTATAAAGATATCCTTTCTAACATACAATGTCTATCCGCTAAGTACATATATATATATATATATATATATATATATATATATATATATATATATATATATATATATATATATATGAGTATGTGTATGTGTGCGTGTGTCTTTGTGCATGTGTTTTTAACCTGTGCGAATATATATGCTGTTACATTCGCGTTTGAACATCGATGTAAATGTGAGCATACAGGATTTCAGTATGTATTTTCCCCTACCATACATTTTTTCCAAAGATTTTGAGCCATAAATCCAGGTGAGAATTATCTAAGGGAGCATAATTGTTATATATATGCATGTTTACATTGGATAATGCATTTCTCATTCAGAATTGAAGCTCGATCAGGGGGCATGTAGATTAACTATGGTAGCGGGTTATACATGATGAAATACAGTTCATGTTGAGGTTAGCTTTTTACGAGTTTAACTAGACTGACTGTTGGTAATCAAGAGGTAAACTGTTGCCTGTAATGGATCAGCGGTGCAACTCCTGACCGAAGCTTTTATACGTGTACATGGATAGGAGGTATTATTTTGGGGCGAGACCTGTGTACGTACTTCTTCCAATACACTCTCCCTTACTAACATATGTCGAACGTTTACAGAACAATTTTATAAGTAAATGATTTTACTTACCGGCTGTCGGTAAAACATTGTTTCCCCCAGCCTTTACTGGAATGTTCCCAAGTTCCAAATGAATGAATGACATTACGGTCCTTGGAGTGTTGACAGTTGAAAGCTTTCTTTCCGATGAGTATCCGATGTGAATTTGTGAAAATGAAAATTTTAAAAAATTGATTAAAAAAAAAAAAGAAGTGGAGGGAGAAGGAAAAAAAGAAGAGTAGGAAGGAGAAGAAGAAAAAGAAGAAGAGGAAGAAAAAGACGAAGAAGAAGAAGGAAAAGCGTGCGAAGGAGAAAAGATGGTTGGGTTTTCAAGGCGAGAATTTTTGGAGTGACGGAAGAAAGGAATGAAGGAAGGAGAAATAAGAAGCAGGAGTGGCGGGTGGGTAGATTGAGGATAAGTCGCAGAACAAAACAATGAATGAAGGCGTCGAGGTTGGCAAAAGACTCTGGGAACGAGAGAAAGAAGAAAAGAGAAAAGAAAGAAGGAAAGAGAAAAGAAAGAAAGAAGGAAGAGGCGAAGGGAAGAGAGGAAATTATAAAGAAAGAAAGCAGGTAAAGAAAGAAGAAAAAAAAGAAAGAAAAAGAAAGATAGAAAGGAATGTAGAATGCCAGCAATAAAAGAAAGAAAGAATGAAAAGACAGGAAGCAAGAGGAGTAACAGTTAAGTTATAAAACAAAGAAAGAAACTATGGTTAATCGTACGCAAAGAAAGATAGTGAGAAGCACACAAACAAGAAAGAGAGAAAAAAAATGAAGACTGACTGCAAGCAAGCACAGAAAAGAAGGAAGGAAAATAAAGCCTGAACACAAGCGCGTACAGGAAGAAAAAGAAAGGCAGGAAGAGGGAAGACAGAGTTTATGAAGTGGAGGTTGAAAAAAGTGTTGCTAAATTCAAAAAGTAAAAGAAAAATTTATTTTAAAAGATTAGAAAAAAGTCGACGAATGATTAAATAAAGATTTGGAAGCAAATAGATAAATTGAAAGGGGCAGCCGAGAATTTGAAAAAAAATGAATGAAGAAGACTGACGACAAAAATGAAGAGATGAAAAGATATTTGAAAAAACTAATGAACGAGAAAAGAGGGGAAAAATGAATGAACGTCAAACTAATCATATATATATATATATATATATATATATATATATATATATATATATATGAATTAAACAAAAAACGAAAATAATAAAATATGAAACAAATATTATGTTATTTCAACAAAACCGTTGATATTTATTTTGCCTTATGAAAATATAAATGTGAAAGTACACACAGATATTCCCAGATCAGTGGGAACATCGTTACTCAACGAGTCTTTTCTTAGATGCGTAGGTAAATCAATAAGTCCGTAATCAAATGATGAAAAAAGGCATTTATTTTAGACAACAAATATTTATTTTGCAACATGATATCCTTCCTTGTCAATGCTCTGAATCCAATGTTGAATATTAATCACACAGATCGAACCAAATAGTGTAAATATCTGATTAAATTTAGCTCATGACTGCGTTTCAGGCCGTGGACATATTGATGCACCCTCGTACATATATGTACACTTATGTACTTTACATGCACATACATTATTATATATATATACACACATATATATATATAGAGAGAGAGACAGAGAGACAGAGACAGAGAGAGAGAGAGAAAGAGGGGGAGAGGAGGAGAGAGATGGATGGAGAGATAGGATGAATAGAGAGTTTTGAGATAGAGGATGACGAGTGAGAAAGAGTGTTGATGGTATGGGTCTATTTCATATGATATGTGAACTGAGGAAACGTTCGTATTTACAAAGAAAGAAGAATCACATCTTCATTTGAGTGTTAAAGTGAAGATATATTTGTATATCTGGGCACGTGTTTACATTTGTCTATTGCTACACGCCTTTACATACTTGTATCAACACTTTGCCATTAATGGATATTGGCATATGTATTTAGTTGAATATATGTGCTTATCGGTGAGATCTGCATGAGAAACTTACTTTTCCTTTACACATTTATACAGATTTTTATTTTCATGGCCATTTGAGATATCTCCTTCCACCTCCGTATGTGCCTTTACACACACACACACACGCACGCGTGCGCACACGCACAGAGATGGATAGACAGATAGATAGATAGATAGATAGATAGATAGATAGATAGATATTGGCAGACTGGGATAGATATATGAATCGGAGCAGTACGAGATATTAGATAGATACAGAGGAGCAAACTGGGATAAATACATAGATAGGAGCAGAGATAGATAGATAGATAGATAGATAGATAGATAGATAGATAGATAGATAGATAGATAGATAGATAGATGGATATGGGTAGATTGGGATAGATAGATATATAGATCGGAGCAGTACAAGATGTTAGATACACAGGAGCAGAATGGGATAGATACATACATAGGAGCAGAGATAAATAGATAGCTAGATAGATAGATATGAACAGACTGGGATAGATAGATATGTAGATCGGAGCGTTTTGAGACTGAGATATCGAGTGTTTATGAATTATAAATTACGAAGTGTTCTCGAGCGTTGCAGATCTAATATGTGGATGTTGTTTCCCTGTTAATACGGGCTGATC
Source organism: Thysanoteuthis rhombus (assembly GCA_963457665.1). Taxonomy (NCBI): domain Eukaryota; kingdom Metazoa; phylum Mollusca; class Cephalopoda; order Oegopsida; family Thysanoteuthidae; genus Thysanoteuthis; species Thysanoteuthis major. Next base: position 61,114,167 of record OY735207.1, read on the forward strand.
GGTACATTACCTTACACAGACGTGTGTCGGCATTTCTTCGGAAACTTCAATAAGTATGTGTATGCGTATGTGTGAATGTACGTGTGTGTGTGCAGGCGCACGTACGTATCTCAGTAGTTGAGTCTCTGCACAGAGGATTGCAGTGCGTGTATAGCTTCTGGTTGTTAAAAAAGACTTATGTACATTTATAGGTACACATATGATGGGTATCTGTGGCTCTGTGTCAGTGATTTAAAATTATGGGTATCTAAAAGTGCACAAATCGATTATCTACGAACTAAAAAAGTCAATGATGATTGATTGAATGAATGGACTCTTATAAGAGGAAAAGTCACACAGGCGAATATTTTCATTCAAGTTGTATAAGTGAGTGTGCGTGTATGCGTGTGTTAGTGTGTGTGTGTGTGTGTGTGTGTATCAAACAGTATACGTAGTTCCCAAAATCCAGCCTTGCCGTATACCTATTTCTCAAAACACATTCCCATCTCTATCTGTGATTTGCTTACATTGCATTTTTAAATAAGTGTGTGCTGATGTTTGTTTGCGTGAACATGCATATGTGTGAATGTGTCGGTCGTGTTCTTCTAAGTAAGTTATCGTTGGCATGTTCAGTTTTAAATAACTTGGATTTATGACAATAAATAACATAAGTATTTGGTTTTTATTTCTAGACTTGGATTTCGGGCAAAGAATCAATTTATTGTGAAGAAAAAAGAGTCTCCAATTTGAATGATAATTATAATTATTTCCCGTGAATTAATTCGAGACATTTCAATCAGTGAGGCTAACAATATTAAATTTTTAATTCTAATGTAGTACGTTTTTCTATAAAAAAAATCAATGAAATTCCTAAAAGCATTGGAGAAGCAATGGTGAACAACTTATCAAGTAAATATATACTAACAATAAAACATACAAGATAGATAGTACTTGAGCAATTTCGAAATTAAACACAGCTATAAAGAAGAAAACAATTCATGGTCCACATAGATTGAACGGGTGTTCAGCACCTTCCAAGACTGCAATCATTTTAAAATAAATGAACTTTCAAGATTTTCGTGAAACTTCTCATCCATATATATATATATATATATATATATATATATATATATATATATATATATATATATATATATATATGTATATATATATATATATATGTGTGTGTGTGTGTGTATGTGTGTGTGTAACTGTGGACTATTTTGCGCAGTTACAATTCTGGATCTATGAAAATTATTTTTTCCAAATGTTCACGCATTAACAGATCAAGAATTTCGTTTATAATTTCAAATAATAATATACCTATATTGATATAGCATTATGAATTCGTGCATGCATTGAAGGCTGTCTTGTCTACCCACGAGCATATAAACGCATCTATGTTACTATAGAATGCTCAACAATTTCTTTTGTTAATGTGTATATTCAGCTTAGGCTGGCACAAGGCTAAAGGATGGTGTATTCAGTGATAATATAGCTCATTAATTTAAGGGATTTCATACAATAACCACAAATGAAAGACTGGGCTGATTAGTAACATGATGAAAAAACTGTCATGTGACCAATGTCTTTTCGCAGCATGTCATATTGGGGATGACCAATTTAATAAATTGGAAAAAGTGGTGATCAATGAATAAGTCACTCATCTCACCTTTTGTTGGGCAGTGATCATTGAGAAAGTCTGAATAAAAAAATTTAAAAAAAACAAGCGTGGATGCTGTCAGGTACAAACTAAGAGATCATTTTCGCATGAACTTACATAGCAAATCAAACCGTTACTAAAAACATCCTGAGGGGGGGGGGATGTCAAGAAATTCCAAAAAAATTTTTTCTTCTAGACATAATAAGAACTAAATCTTCGAAATTTCAGTCCTCTAGCTCCATTTGTGTGGCTTGTACGTGTGATACATGCATACATATCCAGCCAGCCAACTTGAAAACTGAAGAAACCTATGTTGACAGTTCCATTTGATGGTTTCGAATTGCGTAAGATGAAAGGACTTATTTTACCTCTGCATGGTCCTCTACATAGGTATGTAAGTATTTTTGTAAACATATTAACGTGAGTGTGTATAATGCTACGTTGATATGCCTAGGTATGTAGACTGTAAGACAGATACTGATTAAGCAACAGCTTTGGACCTCAAAATCTTAAAAGGTATATATATTTTCAAGTTTGATAAGACCCTTTTGCGTAATCCTATTTTGAATTGTTTTTTTAATAATTTTATAGATGAAGAATTTCGAATCATTATCATCATTATTATAATAATTTGCTACTATTTACCTTCATCTTGATTGTTGTTGCTTTTTATTGTAATTAAACTCAGACTGAGTCCCCACCAGAAGTAAGTGAATAAATCAACAGTGCTGATCGGAATAAGTAAGATCTAGGTGAGAAACGAACTCACGACCCTCTATGCCGAAGGGTTGTTCGCTTGAATAATGGCTTCCATGGATTGTACAACTTAGGGTCTCGCTTAGTCTAAATCCAGCAGTAGTGCAGACGATAAGGCTACCCAGCACACCCGTATTTCTTGAGAATCTATGGGAAAAAAGTCAGAAAAGAGAGTTGTGAATGAAAAGAAAAGGAAGGGAAAGAAAGAAAGGTATGAGTGAGGGCAAGTGTGTGCTGTTTAGAAATTCAATGAAATAAATTAATGAATAACAGAATAAGTGGATGACGGGATTAACGAACAAGAACAATAAATATAAACAATAAAAATAATTCAGTTCAAAAACTGAGATGTGTATAGATTTTTTCATCAGTATTTATCTACATTTTATTTTTATAACAGAACTATTTACGTCTTTACCAACGCCATAAACCTTGAAAAAAAAGCAAAACAAAAAACGCAATCTTTCTCTCTTTAACCACCCTCGCCCCAGGTCACTAAATTCCTTACATACGCTGTTAGCCGATTTAAAAATTGGTCTTGACACGAATTTCTTTTCGAGAAAGAATGAGTAGAGAAAACGAACGATAAAAAATATATACTTTTGAAATAAACATGTACAAACACCAAAAAGCGCATAAAAAAACAGAAATGAAGTCGCTTTTTGGGTGAAAAACAAATAAGATGAGGAGGAAAGCAGTTACAGCTATAAGATCAAACTAGATAAAACAGAGAGCTATAAATTTGAGCGTTAAAGAATGCAGTCACCAGAGAGGATGGGGGTGGGGAGGAGAGTGAAAGAAGAGGATAGAGCAAGAGAAAGGTAAGAAAAAGCTGTAAGGTCCAACGCGAGTAGATGCCTTAGAAGGTGTCCGAAATCGTCAACAGCGCTAGTCGGTACGCGGCCGCGCTCATCCAATGGAATAATATAAATCATCAATGTGGATCTGTTTAGCCTTGTAAAGGCGGCAGCAGCAGTTGCAGTCGGGTGGTCGTGGGGTGTTCACTGCACGCTCTCAGGTGCCGATCGAGAGAATGCTTTGCGTTGGGGAAACAGAAAAAGGGGTCAGTGTGTTGCTTACGAAGACAAGAAGAGACGGCGAAACATCAGAGGAGGTCTGCTTCGTCATAGGGGCACGACGCACTTTACGAAGATCGTCATTAGTGATTCCCTTTTCACACTTCACGTTGTAATTCTCTTCAGTTCAATTAGCTCGAAAATATATCTATATTATCTCATTCAGTACATCTATCTATGTTCATCTCTCTCTCTCTCTCCTTAATCTATCTATCTAACTTTATTCATCTCTCCTATGTCTCCTTCTTCTCTCTCCCCTCTCTCTGTATAAATTCGTATGTACATGGAGAGAGTGATTAAAGATGTGTCCAATTCCCATGAAAATAAAAAGTATATAAATACGTACCATTAATGAGCTCGTTAAACATTACCTCACGGCAGAATGCTTTTATATATATATATATATATATATATATATATATATATATATATATATATATGTGTGTGTGTGTGTGTGTGTGTGTGTGTGTGTAGATGTATATATATATATTTATATATATATATATATATTTATATATATATAGATGCGTACGATTATCACATATGAGTATCTGCATGCTTTTCAGCGTGAGAATTTAACTCATATATATATGTGTGTATATACACAACATGACTGAAGACACTGACACACATACCTGCACGGGCACACATACGTACACATGCCCGTGCGCGCACAAACACGTGATGATTACAACTGAATAAGGAGTTCGATTCTCACTGGTTGACCCATACTTGTGGCCTTGTCCAAGACTTGGCTACACCAAGTTAATTATCACACACATTCATACGTACATACACACAGATTCACAAATACACATGCATGTATATATATATATATATATATATACACACACACACACACACACACACACATATATATATATATATATATATATATATGTATATATATATATATATATATACATATATATATATATATATATATATATATATGACTGTCTCAATGTGAATAAGAATTGTGGTATTAGAGTGAAAAGACAATTAGGAAGACCATGTCGTGTGCAATGAATAACTCATTTGTACATGATCCTCTTAAAGGTCTTTTCACACTCTACCTCTCTCTCTCTCTCTCTCTCTCTATATATATATATATATATATATATATATATATATGTATATATATATATATATATATATATATATATGGAGAGAGTGAGAAATTGGTTGATATATTTCTACGTATTGTCTACTTCGGATTGGTTTGTACCTTTAAAATGATTGATGACTGAAACATCCCGTCGATATCTTCTCATTTGTACTCACAATGAATAAAGTACGTTTATATATATATATATATATATATATATATATATATATATATATAAATATATATATATATATGTGTGTGTGTGTGTGTGTGTGTGTGTGTGTGTGTGTGTGTGCATGTGCGTGTGCGTGTGGAAATAAGGATACTCCTATTACCTATATATGCCCTCTGAATAATAAAATTACCCTGACCAATATATGCATCAAGCATTAATCATCATGGCTTGACTTTGTTGATGGAGATTCGGGAAGGGTGTCAACATCTTTGGTCAGTAGGGCACACAGGGGAGATGCAAATTCTATCACGACAGCTGGAGAATATCTGACAACTGGAGGGAGTTTTAATTTCATGAAGTTTCGTCTTCTCTAAGGATTGGGAATGCGACCTCATCCCATAAGGCATGACCATTTGGATTTTGTTTCAAAGGTTGTGTGCAGTGTGCGTATAACCTTTCTTACCCGTTAAAACAAGGGGTTTTTTGCATGGCTCAGCAGGTGGGACGATGGTTATAAGGTCCTTTGATCATATGTTTTCCCTTTGATTTTCTTCTTTTTTTTTCATTAAAAACTGCTGCAACCTTGACAAACCGTTGAACAACCAGCAATTAGCTTGTGTAAATGACATATTGGGGCGATGAAGAGGTTTATTTGGACTCTGGCGTTAGCCAATTGTCTTTTTGTGAATGTAACCCAACAAATGATCATGGGGTTGGGATAGGATATTCTTCAACTTACAGCATATTCACCAGACCCCGAATATCCTGACCATCATTTATTTTATTTCACTCTATGTAATTCTGTTTGTTTGGTCAACGGTCAGAATTACTTCAAGCTATCAAAACATTCCCGAAGGAATCCATTTAATCTAATACAGAATCGTTCTTTTACTATGGAATACAAAATTCAACTGAAAGTTGTCACAAGATCATAGACATCCACGTAAATTACTTTGATGACTGAATAATTTTGTTATGAATTTACTGCTATACATCTATATATCAATGCGGTTATTTCGTTCAAAGATTTTCTGTACTCCTGGACTTATTCTAATTACGTTCATTTGTACTGCAATAGATGAGACGTACTTCATCAAAGCCTGCACTGAGTGAAACTGCACAATTCAAGCTATTCCCATGTATTGATGAAAGATGCAAGAAACATTTGCATCTACCTAACACACACAGAGACACACACAGAGACACACACACACACACACACACACACACACATATATATATATATATATATATATATATATATATATATATATATATATATATATATTATTCTCATTCCAGAAATCAAATTTTTCGCAAATTGGGGCTTTAGAAACGTCTTTTGTCACGAAGTTCATTATAATTTTCTTTCATTAGTTTTTCAAATGTCTCAATGTGCGTCTGGGTTATGTTATATCAGTATGAACGCGGTTAAACCTTGTCATCAGTCGATCATTATAGAGTCAAGTGAGATATTCGCACCACACACCATACGATAACATGACACGTACACATTTACCTAATCCTTTTCATAGTACTCATGTATTCCTTGCCTTTCTGAAGAGAGAGGAACAAATGTCATCCAGTACATTCTTTTCCCTATGCCATCAGCAAGATGATAGCTCTTTCACTCTCTTCCTCTCATCTCCTCAGTGAACTTAAAAAAACGTGATCTATACATTGCATACTCCTTAGAAATTTTCGTCATTTGCAGTTGAACCATGGAACTGCAATGTCTGACAGTCCGCAGTTGTTGACTTTAAAGCTATTAAGGGGACGTATCTGCGATCAGACGTAAGTTGGTTGGACGTAGGTCGACGTATGACTGTGAAACTGTGGATATAGATTAATCTGTCAAATCGAAACGAGCATTTTGGTATTGAGCGGGAAATGACTGCAGCAAGCTGTCTTTGCAGTGCTTTGAACAGTGAGGAAACGAGCAATGTAGAGATGTCACTCTCTGC